>VXBA01002507.1:232435-247563 GCA_013399895.1 Serilophus lunatus
CCTGGGAGGGGTGGAATACCCAGGGATTGGGGGAATATCCAGGGATGGAGGAATATCCAGGGATTGGGGAATATCCAGGGATTGGGAATGGGCCGGGACTGGGGGATGTCCCGGGATGGGGGAATGTCCCAAGATTGGGGCATGTCCCAGGAATAAAGTCAGGGCGAGCATCCCGTCCTCCCCACGGCCCTGCACACACCCCCCACCAATCCCCCCTGTCCCTGAGGATCATCCCACCCCTCCTGCAGCTCTGGCAGCCTTGGGAAGTGCCCATTCCCTGGGCAGCCTGGGCAGTGCCCACCCACCCTCTGGGGGAAGAGCCTTTCCCTGGATATGTGGATATATTCCCTGGAGATGCTCAGTGGGAATGTCCTGGAAAGCATCTCTTCCCAAACACTGTCCCCCCTCAGCTCCTCACGGGAATCTCCAGGCAGGTATTCCCTGGATATGATCCATGGCAATCCAACACCTCGGTTAAAGAAAGAACAAATCATCACGAATCACCTCAGGTCGTAAAATGTTCGTGCTTTCCCTTATTGTTTTCCTTGTTATTTCCTTATTTCTCCTGCCTTGGAGAGCTGGAAGGACATTGTGGAGCTGTGAACACAAGGTGGCAGGATCCCAAAGCCCATTTTGGATGCAGCTCCATCCCACAAATGTGGGGATACAAACCTCGTCCCCTGGTGTAGCGCGGAGAAAGTGTTGGAAAGAACCGGGAGAGGAGATGCCACGTTGTTCTGCACTACAGCCAAAAAGCAGGATTATATTCCCAGTGAAATTACAACGATAAAAGCTCAACGAAGAAATAAATGTAAGGAATTGTGAGTTAGAATAAATAAAGCAAGGACAGGTTTGGTTAGAAACGCTTTCTGAGGAATTCACCACGCTCCAAACAGAATGTAACTCACAGGAAAGGTTCTCAGTGGCCATTAGATTTGGGATCAAGAAAACACTCAGAGAAATAAAGAAACTTTTAGCACTTATTTACTTCTTTAAATAAGGAAAAACGTGTCAAAGTCTGAGACATCCTCAAGAAATAAAAAGCAATTCCTTGCAGACTCAGGCTGTGATAAAACAGAGGTAGCTTTAATGCTGCTTCAGACTGAAGGTAAAAACACGTGGAGGAGGATGGAAGTTCATCAATTTAAAACAGAATAAGTCTTAGACCCGTGTAAACAACATAAAACATCTCAGCAGTGTCTTCTGGTCGTGCTGGTGCCTGGGGAGACATTTCTCCTGATGCCTCATCTCACCAGTTTTATTCTCATGACCAAGTTGCTCATGTTTTCTCTGGTTATTTTCTCGGGAGGAGAAAACCTGATAAAATCCATTGGTCTCACAAGAACACGATGGTGTTGATATCATTGATCCTGTGCTCTTCCTGCTGCTTTCCAACCTTCCATGGGGGGGCTGCCAGGCCAACCAGAAAATGAATTGATGTGTCTTAAAGATCAGCTTGTTCTAAAAGCCCTCCCAGTTCAAGAAAACCAGTTAATTAAACCAATAATAATGTGCAGAGAACAGGAAAAAACAAAGCAACAGTCTGAAAAATAAATATGTAGAAATCAACAGAAACAAGGAGAGAAGAGCCTATTAAATTTAAACAGAACTGAAACAGTCCCACAAAAAAGTTTGTTCAAGTGGTGTGAGAAATGAGAAAGAGCAATTTACATACAAAAATAATTTTAAAACTTTTGGTAACAATGAATTCTTTAGATTTTTACAGTACTTGTATTCTAAAAATAGTTTTCTACTAGTCATGGAAGTGTATTTATTTTATAATTTATTTCCTGGTGTAATTTATGAACCAAACTTACAGAGAAGCAGAAAACAAGAAGCCAGGAAGAGATGAAAAAAATGTCTTATCTGAAGGCACAGATCTCTGAATTGGGTTCATTCTAAAACACGTTTCCTAATAATGAGTGTGGCTCCTGTGCTCACATAACACCAAATTTTCCAGTGAAGTAGTTTGGTTTTCCTTGGGATGTTGCATTCCTCCCCTCACTGGGCTTGGAAGGCGTGTCCAGGGTTGTGTATCTGATTTGAAACCCACCAGCAGTGACTGAGGCATCTGTCAAAAACTTCAAGGTCATCACATTGCCTGGGACAAGAAAGAGAAAACCAAAGGTGCCATCAAACTGTGGCACTTCAGGTGTAGTTTTTGTCTGGTTTGAGGTGCTCTTTCCTGCTGAGAGCCTGAGATTTCTCCAGCAATCCACCTGCTCTGGTGGGAGAGCATGGGATGGGATGGGATGAGCTTTAAGGTCCCTTCCAACCCGAGCCATTCCAGGATTCTGTGATGCCATAAATTCAATTTTTTGTTCTTTTGGCTGAGGTAACACGAGTTTCCACACAGGTTATCCAGAGATTACCCCAGGGAACCCACCAGCTCCTGTGCCACAGAGGTTTTGTGACACTTGAGCAGAGAGAGGCAAAAGTGCCTTTGCCCTGTGAGCTGGACCTGCTGTTTGAACACCCAGGGAATGATGTCTGTGACCAGCTTTGGAAATGTTCTGGCAATCCTGAAATGGGGAAAAGTGGGGAAGGAAGATTGTGTGCCCTTGGTACCCTCTAATTAAACTGATTTATATTTATTCAGCAGGAATTCTGGAGGGGGGGGGAGGGTTAACCATAAATAAATTACCTGTGCTAATGATATCATCTGGCAACTCATCTCCACAAAACCTGCAGAAAGAAATGGTCATCATTAAAGGAATTGTGGCACAGGAACTGCTCTGAGCTGTGGCTCTCGGGATGGGCTTTCCTTGGAGCTCGAGGGCATAAATTAATTTTAAAGCCTTTAGTGTTTGTAATTCTATGTTAAACCAATTTTTTTGTCATTGTCCCATAGTAAGAATTAGGAGTGGGAAAATGCAGGAAAGAGTTTTCAACATATTCAGGAAGGAAACGATGCAAAGCAACATAAAGAGAAATTTAAGAAGGCAGGGAGGAAAAGGACAGTGGCCCAAGGTTAAGGAAGGAAGAATATTGTCAAAAAAGCCATTTAAAACAACATGTAAAGCCCAAACCCCTGACTATATCCTTGCTTTGCTGCACATGATCTGCAGAGAGGTTGTGAAAAGTGGCAGAATTTGTCTTTTATCACTTTTTCTGGTTTGGTTTTTGTTCGTTTTCTACTGGAAAATTGAGGTACCTCATACCAAAACATGATTGATGAGAGATAAGTAAAGGTCTGACATTGAAGAAAGTGAGAACTAAGTAAAGAAAGAACTAAATATAGAGGGATGATAACACTTGTTCTGATATTGTGGTAGGAAATATTTGAGCACTGTAGCAAATAAGAACTTAAATTAAATATATTTTTGCCAATACTTTAACACCCCCCTCCCTCCTTTCAATTAAAGCACAAAATGCTGTCTGACATTTCTAAGGGTTCTTCCTGTGAAATACTGCAGAATTAGGCTAAAAAGCCTTGCAGCCTTCTTTCATCTAATTTAACAAAGCAAAAAAGGGCAAAGCACAATTCCCTGGAATTCTTGACAGTCCTGTGTTTATGATATTAAAGTGAATTGGAAAGGCATTAAAGGAAAGAGCAATCAGGGACTATTGGTACAGGAATTATTGGCAACTCAGCGGTGCCAGTTGGGTGAGGGACACATCATTCTTCTGCAGTTCTAGGGGCAGAAATTAATGATTAATTTACATATTAAAGCTTTACCTGCCCACAAAGCCATTGATATCATCATAGCTGTCATAGATTTCCAGGAAATCAGCCATGCAAGCAATGTCATCTTCCACATCAAACTCCAGGAACTGCAGATGGATCCGTTGGCCGTACTTGACTCTGATGTGCCAGTAGCAAATTTGCTCATTTTCATACTCATTGGGGTATCCTGGTGACTTAAAAACATGTTTGGAATCCGTGAAGACTCCACCACACTCTTTTCCTAGGGGAGAAATAAAAATGTCACGGTTGAAGCGTTCCTTCTGGCAATGGCCATGCTTTGAATCTCCAGGCACTTGGACTTGGCAGACCCACAAAAAATCCCACAGAAACATCCAGAGTGACAGAACTTCTCATACATTCAAGCACTTTGTGAGTATCAGTCATTCCCAGCTTTTGGGAGCAGGCATTTTGGAAGCAAGCAGTGAGATCACTGAATTCAGAGAAGCTTCCACTGACACCTGTGGACTTGGGGCCAGAGCCCCAAGTTTCATGTAAAAGGCATTTGGGAGTCAAGAGCCGTAAGTGGATGAACCCTCTTGGTTTGTACATTGTCCATGACCTTTGTTCTTTCCAGCTCCAGCTCAGGCTCCAGTACCTGCAATACTGTGTCCAGCCCTGGGGGTGCAACACGAGGAAGATGTGGACCTGTTGGAGCAAGTCCAGAGAAGGCCACGGAGATGCTCCAAGGGCTGGAGCCCCTCTGCTCTGGAGCCAGGCTGGGAGAGCTGGGAATGTTCCCCTGGAGAAGAGAAGGATCCAGGGAGACCTTGGAGCCCCTTGCAGAGCCTGAAGGGGCTCCAGGAGAGCTGGAGAGGGACTGGGGACAAGGGCTGGAGGGACAGGACACAGGGAATGGCTTCCCACTGCCAGAGGGCAAAAGAGATGGGATGTTGGGAAGGGATTCCTGGCTGGGAGGGTGGGCAGGCCCTGGCACAGGTTGGGCAGAGAAGCTGTGGCTGCCCCTGGATCCCTGGGAGTGTCCAAGGGCAGGTTGGAGCAACCTGGGACAGTGGGAGGTGTCCCTGCCCAGGGCAGGGGTGGAATGAGCTGAGGTTTAAGGTCCCTTCCCACCAAAACCATTCCATGATTCTATGATCCCTCCTAGGTGGGATGTACCTTTCACACACCAAACAGCCAGGGTTAGGGTTAGGTTACCCTAACCAGAAGTTCCTCTTGCCTTCTTTGGCATCCTGGAGCAGAGCACAGGCTCAGTTCAATCAGAGATTAGTGTTTGTTCCCTCAGCTGTTCATCTCCACCTGCCACAGCCCTGCCAGGCTCCTGGAGCCTGGGAATACCAGAGGGCCTGTGTGTGTTTTGTGAATACAAACCCTTTCAGTGCAGGAGACATGAGTCTGCTGAGTGCTGGCAGCTCTGGTTTCCTTTTGTCCTCTGACCAAACAGTGTGTTTGCACAGTAACTCCCTCCTGGCCCAGAGCAGAGGCTTACAAGGAGAAAGTCGGGCTCACATGCTGTAATTGTGAGTGCAGGAGTCTCTCCTTGGATTCAGAACATCTGGGAATGGCCCCCACCCCACAGAGCTATTTGATGAACACAAACAAGCTGAAGGCCTGTGAGCACAAACAAACTGCACAGCTGTACAGACGTCATGGACAACTCCAGCTCTGGCTCTGCCAGGCAGGGCCAGCCTCTGGGAGCAACAGGAGAGCCAAGCTAAGCTCTGCTTTCCTTCCTGGTGCCTACTTTTTCCATCCTCCCTGCTAAGTAAAGTGATATCCAGCTAAACTGGAGCAGTGGCCATGTCAATACATGTGTGGAGGGGAATGCAGAGGTGTGTCTGCTAAAGTCTTGTCCATGTCTCCAGATCTGCTTGGAAGATCCACTTTTCCCCATCTGGTTACACACACAAGGTACTGCTGGGACCTGGATCTGTTGGGTGTTTCAGTCACAGAGTCATGGAATGGTTTGGGTGGGAAAAGACCTCAAAACTCATCAAGTTCCAACCCTTTGCAGTGGGCAGGGACACCTCCCACTGTCCCAGGCGGCTCCAGCCTGGCCTTGGACACTTCCAGGGATGGAGCAGCCACAGCTTCTCTGGGAACCCTGTGCCAGGGCCTCCCCACCCTTAGAGTGAACATCTTCCTAAGAGAAATTCCTCAGAATGCCAGTCCCACACATGGCACTCGTTCTCAGAACTTCTCCTCTCTCAGACACAAAAACGAAGGAATAAGGGTTAGCACAGAATTTAGCCTGTTCCTGGATGAAATACATGGAAAAACCAGTTCCCCAGTGTCCCTCAGCTGGGAGTGGAGGGTGACTTGCCCCTTGGAGGGCAGTGCCAGAGGCTGCAGTGCACACACCGTGGGGGTTGTAGCAGTAGGCGTCCCATCGCTCGCTCCGGTTGAGGCGAATCCCGTAGTCAACAATGCCAGTCCTTCCAAAGCCACAGTTGGCTCCAGCTTTCACTATGGGATACCCAACTCTGCCCTTTGCCATCCAGCCAGCAGCACACACGTGGAAACCTGCGACAGGGCAGAAATGACACGTGGATGTGATCAGTCAATCCGAGAAACGCTGCTTTTTGGTCAACTAAGGCCAACTCAGTGAGCTGGAGGGGTGGAAATAGGGTACAGGGCAGAACAGGGCTTGGAGAGGACCATTTGAAACACAGGGTATTATAAATTTGCATTGTGTTCTCCACAATGTGGTTCTGGGTCTTCGTTTGAGGACAGAAATCAAGAGCAGAGGAACTGCAAAACTCCCTGGGTGGTCAGTTTGAAGAGCTCTACCAGCACTTGTAATCGAATTATACATTAGATGAGTTCTCTAAGTGTGTCCTTTGCTTCCCTTTTGAAGTCAAACTTACTCAATTGAGCCAGTTTACTCAGTCTCAAGAGTTCACGGCATTAAGTTCTGAGAGTGAATAAAACACCACATACAAAATACAGTAAAACCCCAAAGTATTTACTTAAACCACTTGCAATTTAAATGTAAATACCTGAAATGCCTCAAGTATTTTTTGCCAAACAAAAGGATCCTGTTAATGCATTTTGTGGCTGAGAATTTAACACCAATAGCCAAAGAATGCAGTGTTGTTCACTCTCTGATAGAGACCAATCCAGTGTTTTCATCCAAAGGGAGCTGGAACAAATTTGTGGCATCTCAGGGCTCTGAGCTGCTCAGAAGAGCCAAAAGTGCCCCTTTCACACGTGTGCTGGTGCTGAGAGCCAGCTTCTGACTCAATAGCTTAATGTCTAGAGCAGGGGGGATTTTCCATTGTTTTCCCAGGGCTCTGAATGAATGGATAATTTATTAGGAATCAACTAGAAATAGAGGGGAGCCCTCACTCAGCTCCACCTTTCTCTGCAAGAACACACAACTCATCTTCTCCCACAACAAATGTGGCTGGAATAAACATGAGAAGAACATGTTGGTGCAAACACAAGACATGGATGTGTTGGAGCAAGTCCAGAGGAGGCCACAGAGATGCTCCAAGGGCTGGAGCCCCTCTGCTCTGGAGCCAGGCTGGGAGAGCTGGGAATGTTCCCCTGGAGGGAAGGATCCAGGGAGAGCTTGGAGCCCCTTGCAGAGCCTGAAGGGGCTCCAGGAGAGCTGGAGAGGGACTGGGGCCAAGGGCTGGGGGGACAGGACACAGCTTGAAGCTGTAGGAGGGTTGATTTAATGGGATATTGAGGAGAAATCCTCCATGAGTGTGGGGAGCCCCTGGCACAGCTCCCGCTCCGTTACCAACGGGGACAATTTCGGGCGACTCGCGCAAAAATCCGGAGATTTCCAAGTGCCTCCACCCCCGGGTCCCTCCCAGACACGACAACACCCGACTGGCAGCACTGGGAGCGGGGCAGGACGTTCTCCAAACCTATTTTCCGTGCGGCCTCCAGCTGCTGGTAGGTGGCCAGGTGTCCTCCCTCGTACTCACACACCGCCTGGGCCTCGGAGAAGGTGAGCTGGTACTTCCCGGAGCGGGATTCCCGGTGGTACACCCCCGCCGCCCGCTCTGTGGGATACAGCAGGACATGGACTCAGTTCTGGATCCCAGCCCTCCCCTCCTGCTGCACTGGCACCTCAGTGTTGGGCTGCACCTCTTCCAGGTGGGAAGAGCAGCCCAAGGTCCAGCCGGCAGCGGTGCCGTTGGGGAAGCGCGAGGAGAACGCGTCCCTCCCGTCCCTGAGGTGGGTCCTTGCAGCCCAAAGGTAGGGGGTTGTTTGGGAGAAGTTTTTAACCAACACAGCCCGGAGAGGTTTGGAGCAAGAGGTCAACACGTGGTGGGAAGGACACCCACGGGATGACTCCAGGGCAGTGGTTACGGGAATGCTCGGCCGATCCCGAGCTCTGCGCATCCCGGCTCGGGGGAAGCTCCTGGAGTGTCATCACAGCATCCCTTTGGCTGCAGCTCCAAGGGCCTTTGCAAGATGAATCAGAGCTTTGTTTTGAATCTCCAGAGGAGTTAAATCAGAGCTACTTGGATGGAGCAGAGGCAGAAATGAAAGGGGGGGGGAAAATGTGAAGTAAAAATATCTGAGCGTGTGTCAGCGAGGGCAGGACCAGAACAACGGCTGGCTGACATTTCTGCTGCACACAGAACTCATACATTTTCCTCATATTTTTTTTCTTTGCCACTGCAAATATGACAAAAGAGCAGCTTTCCAGGGAAACCTAGAAACTGCCAACACTGCTACAAGTTTTAGAATCTCTTTATGTTGCACTTGTCGGATGCCATAAGTCTGGGAATCTGTCTGAGAACCAACCTGCATCTTTAATCTGAAGGGTGATTTTGTTTAGATCTCTTTTCTGTTTGGGATAATCTGAGAGAAGTGGCTGTTTGGAGCTAGACTGAAAAAGATGGAAAACAGGGAGCACTTTTACAGTAGTTATTTGTAACAGGGGAAAATAAAGGATGTCCTTTCCAGGGATGTATTGGATGAGTAGTTTTGGCTGGGTCAGGTTATTTTTACAAAATCCATGGGCTGAATTGTGGTTAATGGTGAGATCCCATAAAGACACAGAATGATGTTTGCCAGGGTAATTTTTGGACCTACAGTCACTGGCCTTGAGCTCAGAGAAATAAATTATATTGCTGACAACTGTCTCAGAAGAGCCAGAGCTGCTTTCTGGGACATCACTGGGAATTTCAGTGGCATGGGCACGGGATAACACAGGGAAAAATCCTTCTGAAGAAGCCAGTTTTACTGCAAGGAGGAGACATAACAACTCACAGCTGGGGAATAATGGACTGTTGTATTAAAAGATACGTTTTAATTAAGGATTTATTCATTCACTCAGCATCTGACTTCATGAGAAATCCTGGTAAATCAGCTCACTGCTGCTGTGAGAAGGGTCGTGTTGGATTCACAGGAATGGGAGAGCTGGGAAGACCTAGAATCCATGTCATTGATCCCTGCAGCTCTCAGGGAAGGGAACTGGAAGGTGGATTGGAAAACACAGCCTGTATTCCTTGGGACTCCCTGAGCTGCCCCAGTTACACCAAGAGATCCCCTCAGTTCTCAGCTTGGTCACCTTTGCAAAGCCAGGGCCAAAATAACAGATCTCTTCAAGCTCATGGTCTTTGCTGGTAGAAGCCCCCAGTCCTCTGGCTGCCTCCTTTGGGAGTCCCATCCTGTTCCTGCTGGGAACCACCAGGGTTATTTTGGGATTCACCACACCTTGGACTCCTCACTCAAAGCTGCCAGTAAAACCCTCCCATTTTCAGTTGGTTTTTCACCTGCCCAACATTGTTCTCAAATCCAACCCCTCTGAAGGTATCTCCCCACCCTTACTGCTGAAGTGTCACTGTGGACAGGCACCACATGGTTCAGAATATTCAGAATTCTGCTCCTCAGTGTCTGCAAGGGCTGGAGCCAACAGACTTGGTGCTGCAAGGCCCTGGTGGGTGTTGTGACCCTGCAGGGAACAATCTCCAGCCTCCATTCCCTCTAACACAGCAAAAACAGCCTCTGGAAGAGCAGACCCCACACATGGACTCCCCCAAGGCTGGAGATTTGCTGCTGGCTCTGTGGGTGCCAGTTGAAAGCATTCCCTACTGGGATATCCTCATTAATTGATTGGACCTTTCACTGCCATTCCCTCCCCACTAATTACATATTTATTTATTACATTTTTATGTCTCTGGATAGATCTATTTATACACAGGTAGCCACAGGATCCCTCAGGGACAGGGACTCCCTACTCACCCCCAGCAGCAGGAGATGGTGAAATGTAACCAACGACAAGCAACATGAAATTTGGGCTAATAAAGTACCCACCACGTGCAAGGAACAAACACTAAGTGCTGAATGAAAGGGAAGAATTAACTTTTAAGCAAAGGGTGGCCACACAGAGCTCCTGCCACAGGGCTCTGAGAACACACATGAGCATCTCCACACTGCCAGTAAGTCAAGATTTTATATTTGTGCTCAAAATTTGCTTTTTTTTTTTTTTTCAAAAGGTAAAGTGGAAATGTCCCTAAATTTTAAATTTGGTGCCTTAACAGAGGAGGAGAAAAGCAAAGCTGAGATGTTTTCTTTGGGGAGAGATCTTGCTTTAATACACAGTGAAGGTGAGACTGGGGGGACTTGTTTTACTGTTCAGGTCACTCTTTTTTTTTAAATACAAAGCAGCATGAACAGGATGTCAGTGATTTTGCCAATTTTTTAATTTACGTTTTTAATATTTTTCATTCAGCGTCACTGAATCCCACTGATAATTCAACTAACTGCATTTTGAGATTCATTTCAATCGTGTTATTGCTGTAGTTCCACTGGATGGTGCATTTCTATTTTGGTTTAGTTTAGAGCAAGTCATCAGTTTATTTTTATTTACTCTTGTGGTAAATAGGGCAGCAAACCAGAATTCTAGTGTGCACTCCAATTAACCCATTTTAAAGACTCTGAAATTTTTTTTTCCCTTCAATTTAACTTCAATTCATGCTCAAACGATCAGAGTTGTACCAAATTTGCATCTCTGGAGCAGAAGCCCCTAAAGCTACAACCTGCCTGGGTGGAGAACTCACGGATCCAAAGATATTTGCAAATAAAACACTCCGGACTCATTCCCTGCCCCTGAGGAAAAGTGGGATGTGGAGCCTCTTCCCCCTCCTCAGGGTGGGCTCCTCTGGCACTCAGAGCTCTGCCCCTGTGCCAAGGCTTCACCCACCCCCAGCCCTCCTTCTCTCCTGGGTCTCCTGGCTGGCATTCCAGCCAGGAACACGAGCTCCCCTTGTTTCTCACACAAACCTCTTTGTCACCCTGCTTTGGACCACCAGCCAAGGTGGAACCTGAAGCTGCCAAGCTGCTCTTCCTTGGAGCTCTCCCCCAGCTCCGGGACACAGGAGGAATGTTCCAAGGCCGGGAGGAAAGAGGAGTCATTAAAAATGTGCAGCCAAATGGAAAACACAGCGGATCATTTCGGGGGCTCCTTTCTGCTCCTGAAGGTTTACAGGGAGCCACGTGGTTGCTGCACCAGCTGACAGAGCCTGGTCCTCATCCCTCCTGAGGCATCTGAGCACAACAGAAACACAGGGATTCCCCAAAACCCTTAAGGATCCTATAGAGGATAAAGGGCTGGTAATTATCTGCCTGTAAAACAGAGCCTTTTTCTCTTGGCATCCTTTATGTGACTCTGTTCTGAGCACGTTTTTCTGTTGTTTTGGATAATTATAAAGAGCTATAAAAGAATCTCAGAGCTATTGAAACCCACGTTGAGGTACAAGAAACTCTTCCCCCAGCATTTTTCTCTTGCCCTTTTTGAAATCTTCTCTGCACTGTTAAATGCTGGGAGCAAACCAATGGCTTAAAACACACACATTTCTGGAAACCAAGGAAATATTATCACTATCATTTCCAGATCGTTTAGTTTCATATGCAGGACTTCAGGCATGGGAAGCATGTTCATGCAGAAAGTAATTCATTCCTTTGGCAAAGGTTTCTTTTCATACCCGTTTTCCTTCATTAGAAGCAACTGTTGTTTAATGCAGTTTTCACTCTACCTCGTGCTGCAGGGAAATACATTGGGAAAAATATCCCATAATTACCTCTTCCTGCATTTTGGAGAAATAGCAATAATAGTAAGCTTGTAAAAACTTACATTCATGGCTCAGATGGAGGGATTGCACCAGTTCCAGTGCAGGGTTTTGCTGATATTAATGCCCAGCTCACAAACACAGCCAAACATTCCTGGGAATTCAGTTATTCCTTACCCAACCAAATCGAGTTGTGCAGCACTCCATCCTTGAAGCCCCAGGCTCCAGCCTGCTCCCACAGCAGGGCAGAGAAGAAAATCACAGCGAGCATCTCTGAGGTCTCAGGCTGTAAATACTCCCTGGGCAAACACGGCGGGCCGGCTCTGGGAGCAGCTGCTGGGATCCTCCTGGAACATCTGGGAGCCAGCTCTTAAATAGCACGTTGGGCTGTGAGGTCAGTGGGGCTGCTCCAATTGTGCTGCTGCACTTCTTACACAATTAAATGTGGTGTCTGCAGTCGCCCATGTGACTCACTGCTGGCTCTCTGCATCCCCAGCGTGGCCAAGAAACCATTCTATCCCTCACTACTGCAGCACACATGGACACTTTCCAAGCCAAAGTCTGTTCATTCTTTCAAATTCCATAAAATAAAACAGAGCCAGTGTATCTGCTTCTAGTCACACCACTTACAGGGCCTGAGAGATCACACACTCCCTCTCCTTCTCATTTAAACATTCTCCTCTTCCATAAATAATTCAGATTTCATTTCACCAAATCTATGAAAATACATCAGGAGAATATTTCACACTATTCAAATTCAATTTCCCCACAAAGAACCTGCGATTGCAAATCAACCCCTCCAGATCAGCAAGTGTCAAAAACAGATGCTCTTTGTTCTGCAAAGTGGGAAATAAAGCTCCAACCTTCCCCTCCAAACCACAGTGTGAAGGCTGAATCACAGCGTGGCAGCTGTCTGCTCCTCTTCCCTTCTGGCTGCAAGAGGATCCTGCAGCTGCTCCTCGTGGATGAGGGGGAGAGGGGAAAGGAGGAAAGATGAGAGGGTGGAAAACGAGCTGGTGCTTCACACTCCTGAGCAGCCCTTGGAAAACCGTGAGAACAGTGGTCACTTCTGAGTCAGGAGCTACACACAGACAGTGTGCTCATGCAAACAGTCGAATTAAAAGAGATGAAAAGGAAAGGGTGGAGGAGTCTGGGGCTCCTCAGAAATGTCTTAACACTGGTGGCTTGGAGGGAGGAAGATTCTCCCTCACTCCAGTTGCAGAGTGAGGAATTCCTGGTTGCACTGTGTGTTCCCACCTACAGCTGGAGCAGAGGCTGAAGGGAAAAGCTGTGAGGAAATGGAGCTGGGAGGGTTGAAAGGCACCTTCCACCATAATACCAGTGTGTAGGTCTGTCCCTCTCCAGCCCTCACTGGTGGAGCAGACCAGCTCTTCCAATAAAGCTCCCCTGTGTGCACATCCATGTCTGACCTGTTTGAACCTTTGGAGAGGTGTGTCCCCTCTCCTCTGCACTCTGATGTCCAGGCCTGGCCCTGGGACTCTCCCCCAGGTATCCCAAAAAGCTGCTGAGAGCCCACTGGCTGCCCCTGGCCAGCCTGGGACATTCAGGGGCAGTGGGTGTGTCTTGTTCCTGAGCTGCCACGGGATGGGGCAGCTTGGGAGGGACCTCAGAGGAGTCATCTGCTCCAACCCCCCCAGAGCAGGATGCTGGGACCAGGGACTGATCCAGGGCCTGATCCAGCTCGTTCCACAGTCTCCACCACACTACTGGTCCCACCCCACTTTACAGCTCCCCCATGAGCAACAGTCTAGTCTAGTCTAGTTGAGGTTTTAGGGCAAGGGTTGGACTAGATGATCTTGGAGGTCTCTTCCAAACTAGTGATTCTGTGGTTCTGTGAACACAAGAAGGTTCTGCAGAGACTTGTAACATGGAGGCAGGAGCCCTTCTCTGCTTCTTCTGCCTAGGTTTGAGAGCTGGTGCTTTATTTGGACTTGTTTCCTACTTCACAGAATCCCAGGATCACTGAGGTTGGAAAGCCCTCCAAGATCAAGTCCAAGCTGTGCCCCATCCCCACCTTGTCCCTGAGTGTCACATCCCGTCCTTCCTTGGACTCCTCCAGGGATGGGGACTCCAACCCTCCCTGGGCAGCCCCTTCCAAGGCCTGAGCACCCTTTCCAAGGAGAAGTTCCTCCTGAATTAATACCCAATAGATAAGGGTCTGAGGTTATTGAATGAGGCCTAATGAGACTTGGATCTGTGAAAGCACATTGGTAGAAGTCTGTTCCTTTCTAAACATGAATCCCCAGGACACATATCCAAGGTTACCTGGGATATGGATTGGGAAGGTGGCAGCAGAAACTTCTGGGGTGGTTGCTCTGGAACATTCCTTTCCCATGAGCTGATGGATACTGGCATTTAGTCTTTGCTGGTCTGGAGCTGTCACATATCCATGGTGTCTTCTGGGAACCTGGAAACAAGGAAGAGGACGAGAGAAAGGATGGAAACCAAGGGAAAGGGAAAATTCAACAGCAACATAATTCACTGGTTATCTAAAAGGATAAAGCACTGATCCAGATGAAGAGAAGCATGATGTGGACTCTCTTTCCCTGGGCCACTCCATGAGAACTCCTCTGGATGATACTGCAATGGGAGCTCATAGTTTAATGATCTGTCAGAGCCAGATGTTTGAGCCACAGAGACTTGGAAGGAAGGTGCCAGTCCCACAAGATGACAGAAATGTGGGAGTGATGATTCCTCTGTAAGAGCAAGGAGTCCAACCCAACTGGGAGATGATTTGTCACAGGCTGACACACTGAAATGGTTGAGAAAGACACTCTTGCAATAACACATAAAAACCATCCTGTACTGAAATTAACTGTTAATGGTGAAAGGTCTCAGTTGGAAAAACTTAATAAATAAGGGACATAAAGCAGCAAAGAGTTCTAATAATGAAGGGTTTGACAGCAGCTCTTGATTTATGCCAGGTCTGATGTTGGAATGGGTAGAGAATCACAGAATCACTAAGGCTGGAAAAGACCTCCAAGATCCTCAAGTCCAACTGTCAAAACAGCAGCACCCCCATGGTCACTGCCCATGTCCTCAAGTGCCACATCCACGTGTCTTTTGAACACTTCCAGGGATGGTGATTCCACCCCTTTCTTGGCAGCCCATTCCAATGCTGGACAACCCATCCTGTGAAGAAATTCTTCCTAATATCCACTCTGAACCTCCCCTGGAGCAACCTGAGGCCCTTTCCTCTCATCCTGCCACTTCCTATCTGCAGGAATCTCCAAGGCCTTACACCTGCCTGGAGGAACAAGACAATCTGTTAAGAATTCCAAGAAATGCAGTGGTTATGGATCAGAGAATCAGGGAATAACTGAGGATGCAAGGCAGCAGGAGAGCCTGAGACTCTTTGCTTAACTCTTTCCTTAACTCTTCCTTAATTCTTTCCTTAACTCTCTCCTTAACTCTCCCTTAATTCT
>VXBA01002507.1:247672-293905 GCA_013399895.1 Serilophus lunatus
GGGAAAATTCAACAGCAACATAATTCACTGGTTATCTAAAAGGATAAAGCACTGATCCAGATGAAGAGAAGCATGATGTGGACTCTCTTTCCCTGGGCCACTCCATGAGAACTCCTCTGGATGATACTGCAATGGGAGCTCATAGTTTAATGATCTGTCAGAGCCAGATGTTTGAGCCACAGAGACTTGGAAGGAAGGTGCCAGTCCCACAAGATGACAGAAATGTGGGAGTGATGATTCCTCTGTAAGAGCAAGGAGTCCAACCCAACTGGGAGATGATTTGTCACAGGCTGACACACTGAAATGGTTGAGAAAGACACTCTTGCAATAACACATAAAAACCATCCTGTACTGAAATTAACTGTTAATGGTGAAAGGTCTCAGTTGGAAAAACTTAATAAATAAGGGACATAAAGCAGCAAAGAGTTCTAATAATGAAGGGTTTGACAGCAGCTCTTGATTTATGCCAGGTCTGATGTTGGAATGGGTAGAGAATCACAGAATCACTAAGGCTGGAAAAGACCTCCAAGATCCTCAAGTCCAACTGTCAAAACAGCAGCACCCCCATGGTCACTGCCCATGTCCTCAAGTGCCACATCCACGTGTCTTTTGAACACTTCCAGGGATGGTGATTCCACCCCTTTCTTGGCAGCCCATTCCAATGCTGGACAACCCATCCTGTGAAGAAATTCTTCCTAATATCCACTCTGAACCTCCCCTGGAGCAACCTGAGGCCCTTTCCTCTCATCCTGCCACTTCCTATCTGCAGGAATCTCCAAGGCCTTACACCTGCCTGGAGGAACAAGACAATCTGTTAAGAATTCCAAGAAATGCAGTGGTTATGGATCAGAGAATCAGGGAATAACTGAGGATGCAAGGCAGCAGGAGAGCCTGAGACTCTTTGCTTAACTCTTTCCTTAACTCTTCCTTAATTCTTTCCTTAACTCTCTCCTTAACTCTCCCTTAATTCTTTCCTTAACTCTTTCCACATTTAAGGACATTGAATTTCCAATGTCCTTTATTTCCAACCATTTAGGAAATGCTGTTTGGAAGTTCTCCTGTGGGTTTCATTAGCACTCAAATTAACCCCTTGACTTGGTGGTTCCCAAGCTTTGGTGTGAGAGGAAAAACAACCCAGGAGTTTAATAATGAACCACTAAAGATGAAGGAATTTATATGAATAAATTAAAAAAAGGATGTGGGTCACAAATCCCTTGGCATTAATTTAAGTATTAAGCACCAGAACTTTTCTTTTTTCTATTTATATGTACAGTGAAAATATTTATAGCGTTTTTTTATTAATAGCTTTGGTTTTTTTATTCATATCTTACTGTAGGTGATACAGGATATCTTAAAATTCTGTAGTTTATAGCTTTGAGAGTGATTCCCAAAAATGATCCCAAAATTATGTATTTAAATGGAAAGTCCTGCAGTGAAAGGCCTTTCACTGGGAGGCTTTTTGAAAGAGACTGGTTCAGAAAAAATTCCATGGAGAAAAGTGTGGGAAAAGAAGAGCAGGGAAAGACAGAGTGAAAGAATTCAAGTTTTTCTTATGGGAAAATACTAAAAATAGCTGCTGTGAAAGGAGGATGTGACCAGACTCAGTGAATTTACATTGGGGAAAACTGAGAGTGGAGGAAGAGCTATTTAACCTAAAGAAAGGAAAAAGTCCTACAACAATATCATCCCACCCCATCCCATTCCCATCCCATCCCATCCCACGCCATGCCATCCCACCCCATCCCATCCATCTCATCCCCATCCCATCCCACCCAGACTTAAATTGAGACTAAGTCAATTTTAAGAACACCCAACACCAAGAACGTCCAATTTATTCTGAATATTTGAGGAAGAACCTGATGTCCTTGGGAAAAAAGGCCACTTCCATTATCTTTATCCCATTTTAGATAAATTTTATCTTATTTTAACCACATTTTTTCATGAGCTGAGGTACAAGGCCCGAGTTGAAGGACTGTCCCACACTCCAGGACCTCCAGGGAGACCTTAAGAACCACCACCTCCCAGCAAATGGCACCAATAATTCTTCTGCCCTGGATTATCCCCATGAACCTGCAGTGGGGACAATTCCACGTTTGAAAAAACTCCTTTCACCAAAACATCTTGTATCAAATAAATATTTCCTGCTGCAAATTTAGATTATTTATTTTTTATTTTTTTTTTCCTTTTAGTGTCTCTTTGCAGCAGGAAAATCCTGCTCCAACTCTTACTGTACCTTCAGGTCTCTCCTTAAAAAAATCAACCTGTTCTTCCTTCCCTCTTTCCTTGTTTTCCAGATTCTGGACAATTCCCAGGTGGCCTCCATCCTTCTGGCAACATGAGAACACAGAGTTGAGTCATGTATTTTCCACATACTATTTGGGTTTCTGTGAAATCCTGTTTGACATTTTGCTGCTGGTGAAATTCCCTTGAAAAAAATAACACCTCCTGGGTTTCAAACACTTGTTTTGCTTCGAGTTACTTGGGCAAGAAGCTGCTTTAAGTGGGAAAATGAACCCAAAGTGAAAGCATCCAATGGGATGTGGAAGGTCTAACCTGAGTGTATTCACTTGTTTTCCCAGTCTGTCTTTTCCTGGGTATTTTCTGCTCCAGTGAAAGCCAAAAAGTGATACAGAAATGGTGTTTTGGGGGAAAAAGTTAATGAAATTCTCACATTTAAGGTTTGGATGTGTGAGAAATTCACTCCTGATTACAAACCAGGATTTCTACATTTTCCACGCATTTGTTGTACTTGGGGCAAGACAGAAGGAATTTTAGTGACATTTCCCAACTTTTTCTGTCCCTTATAGGCTTCAGATGTTGCAATTTGAGAAGAATTTGATAACATGAGAATTCCTGGCCAATGATTTGACCATTTATTGTCCCATTTTTGGCCACTTCATCTTCCAGAGAGTGTTTTACCTTATAACTCAGTATTTTAAGCCTTCCCTCCTTTGCCTTGAAGTCTCATTCTCCTTGGAATCAAAACCCATTTTTATCAGCAACATCAATGAGAAGGAACCAGTCTCTGCTTTAGTTTCAAAAAAGCAAACAAAAAAGCAGAACAAACCCCAAACATTTGGGATTATTGAGAGCAGATGTTGGGAGAATACAATGGATTCACTCATAAAATAGCTGAACATTTGCCAAGTTCCAATATTTGAAGTCCTATAGTTATTCTAAAGAAAAGAGTTATTCTAACTAAAGGTTATCCTAAATAAAAGTCATTCTAAATACAAGAGTTGAACCTATGAAAAACTAAAATATAGGTGCAGTAAGTGGAAAATTAATCCTGGATGTCCTTCTGTGTTTACATTTTAAAATTACAGAAAAAGCACCAAATGTTGTAGCCAAATATATTCCAAAAGCACCAAATGTTGTCAAGTTTTTAGGCTGAGGAATAGGGAATGTGGGAAGGGGATGCCAAGACAAACAGGCTCCAAGGGTGGCCAAGAAACTCCTAAAAACTAAACCCAAATTGCAGCTCCAGCCATTGCAAAGGCAAGTTAATAATGCAAATGTTAATATTCAAATGTTAATATTCCAAGCAGAATTAATGGGTGCAAAGAGCCACACGTGCAGGTTTTAGGCCTTTAGGGCCATTGGTACATGGGAGGTTTCTTCACTGAGTGCTACAGATAATGTGTTTTTAATACATAGCTAATATATTATTTATTTAGTTAATTAATATATTATATACCTGTAAAATATAAAGGCTGTTTTACACATTGTATTTCTAAATATTTTTAATTTATTGATGAAATTTTTGGAAGCAAAATAAAAATATTAGCATCTGGCAGATGTGAAACATCTAATTTTTACATCATCATAATTTTAAAAAAAATTGTGTCTTAACTATTTTCACATTGGTGAAGCCAAGAGTTTTGCTTTCATGTTATTTTATATCTATTATATATTTAATATACTTCATGTTTATGTTATAATTTATTATATTATTTATTTCAGTATATTTTATAGCTATAAAATATTAGATATGCTTTATATAGTATATTTGTAGGGAAGTATATTTATATTTGAGGGGGTGAATGAAGAGCTTTCCCATGAAATGAGTCTCCAAAGGGCATTCCCAGCATCTACAACCCAAATATCCCATTATTCTTCACCTCTCCTACTTTCAAACCCATTTATTTGTCCATCTCAGAACATCTTCGACTTTAAAAATCACCTTAAGCAGGTCCTGAGTTCCCAGAAGCAAAACAGTCTCACGAGCTTGTGCACAAATAATTGGGACAAATGTGCCTTATAACCCATCATTAAATGTGTTCTCAATATGCTGTTCCTGGTATTCCTGGCAGAGGGATTAAAGAAGGGATTTATCATCCCCAGGGGGGAACTGAGCTTTGGAAAAGCTGGAGGGCACTGGGCTCATCCAGTGGCCTGGATTCCAGTCCAGGTTGGGAGAGGATGATGGAGTCCAACCCCACCAATCCAGGGAAAAGGGGAGATCCCTGGATCCCCAGGAGTTCAGGCCTCTCTCTCCCACTATTTCCTCAGGATTCCTGGGGTCTAACACCTTCCTGGGATGTGGAATTACAAAATCCTGGCCAAGGCCTCCTTTGCTCTCCACAAGGACGCAGATCTGTGCCCACCAAGGTGTGCACCACCCATTCCCTGAATCCCACCTGGGGAAAAAACTGCAGCCCTGGATATGGAAAAGTTTAGGGCAGAGCTCTGCCCATGGCATGGCCTGGGCTGGGCTCCCAGGAAACCCATCCCCAGGTTCTCCCACCTCCCAATTCGTGTGGAATGGCAGATTTTGGGATATGCTTTGGGAACCCAAATATTATCACCCTGGACACTGGAATGGTGGTGGAATCTGTCCTTGGTTGTGCAGTCACCTCCAGTCCCACAAAAACTAATCTCCAGGTTCTCCCACCCCTCAGTTTGTGTGGAATGGCAGATCCTGGGATATGCTTTGGAAACCCAGATATTATCTGATCACCCTGGACACTGGAAGGGGGGTGATGGAATCTGTCCTTGGTTGTACAGTCACCTCCACCCCCACAAAAACTAACCCCCCACATCCCTCTGCTTTGCAGAATTACCCTGAATTCCTCTCCAAACCTCAAATAGATGGATTCAGGGATAACACACTTGGATTAGTCTTGGCAGTCATTGCTTATGACATCCTTTTGTGTCTGCAACACCCATTTAAAAGGATATTCAAGTTTAGGACAAAACTCTTCCTGTGCCACGTCCTGGGCTGGTCTCCTGGAAGCCCATCCCCAGGTTCTCCCAACCTTCATTTTGTGTGGAATGCAGATTTTGTAATGGCTCCTGGATATGCTTTGGAAACCCAAATATTATCTGATCACCCTGGACACTGGAAGGGGGGTGATGGAATCTGTCCTTGGTTGTACAGTCACCTCCACCCCCACAAAAACTAACACCCCACATCCCTCTGCTTTTCAGAATTACCCTGAATTCCCCTCCAAATCCCAAATAGATGGATCTGGAGGTAAAATACTCTGGATTAGTCTCAGCAATCATTACTTCAGGCCCCCCTTTCTGTCTGCAACCTTCATTTCCCACCCCACTGCACATCCATGTTCCCTCCCCCCTCCTGCTGCTCCCTCTGCTCCCAAGGAGATCCATGTCTTTTCCTGATGCCACAGTGACTCCTTATTTCATCACCTTCTTTCTAAGCCTTATTTTCTTTAGTTTAGGGGGGTTTCTGAGATGTCTGTCACCCACTCCTGCCCTGCTGGGAAGAGTCAGGCTGTGGATTTGCTGAGATCCGTGGGCACATTCCACATCCTGATGTCTCTGCTCATGGAATTCCAGGATTGCAGCATCCAGCACGGTGTGAACTCATGCTCTTGGCATTGCCTCATAATCCTGGAGAGAACTGCTTGCACAAGTTGGCTGGAAAGCATTTTAGAGGGGTATGGATTATTCCCACTGCTTTGGGGATGATGCCTGGAGTTTTTCCTCTAGGAAGCCACAAACATCTTCCCAGAAGGAATGACCTGCAGTCTGGACCTCTAAGAGATGGAATTCCAGCTTTCCAGCCTGATATACAACATTAATGAGGAATTATCTGCTGTGGGTAACATCACATCTCCTCTTCTAATCATCCTGGGGTTTATATATTTCTGTATTTTGAGCCACTGTCTCCTTCCCAGATCATTCTGATGTCCATATATTTTTATGGATCTGGTATTCTCCTTTTAAATTAGTTTATTTTCCCCCTGTTCCCTTTGTAATTATGAAATAAAATGGAATATTCTGTCCCATGAAGTCATTTTTACACGGCTGTTGTCTCACCCCCCTGCTGCTCTTTGTGTGTTTATGAAAATGCCCCTTTGCTTTGTTCCCATTCTTGGCAGGTTGTGACTGTTCCAATTTTATTTTTATAGTATTAATTTGTCCTTGTTTTTCATGCCCTCACTGGGTTTCTCCTACTCTGCCAGCCCTCACTTTTGGGCCGTTAGAACACTCCTAAAAAACCAATTCCAACAGGAAAAACAACCCCTTCCAGGAGGGATTAACTCAATTGTACAAACACATCGATGAACTTGAGCTCTTTTAAGTCAACATCACATCCAATGTGTCAAAAATAAATCCAAATAACCCAGCTAACTGCTGGTAAATTCACAGTCTGAGGCTTCAGCAGCCTGTAAATGGAAATTCCCTGTTATTTACAATATAATTGATTAATATTCCTTTGATACTTATCTTGCCCAACAGCAAATATTGATAAATACCACTCCAGGCATTGTGGAAAAAATATCAAAATGGGAATAGAAATGGGAGATTGTATTTCTTGCCACTTGAAGATGAAAAGGTTAAAGGGAGAAGTCTTGCAGATCTCACAAAAAGGAGTCAAAAATATTTCTTTTCTCAGTGTGAGGAGTTTTTAAATAGCACACAAGTGTCTTACTGGCACAGGAATTGCTGCACTTCAAGATTCATCAGTTTTAGTCATGAATATTTTATTTTATTTAAGGTTATATTTTATGTATAGATATTACATATGAGTATTTTAGGGGGGTTATGAATATATTCATGAATTTTAGGAGAAACTTTGCACTGTCACAAGCCCAGTGGGGCTGATTCCAGTGAGAAAACTGGGATCTGCAGCCAGCCAAAAGCACAAGGACTCTCCAGGCTGGAATTCAGGATCTGGGAATTCAGGACCTTTAAGGTCCCATCCACCCCAAGCCTTTCTTTGATTCCATGACTTTTAGGCACCCCAGTTCAGCCTTGGAATTAATTTATAATCCAAAGCTTTCCTTGGCAGCATTGCCACAATGGATGATCCTACAAAATTGGGCTGATTTCCATCTTTTTTCCTCCAGTTTTCCTGATCTTTCTCATCTGTGTGCTTCCATACCAGTGGAATGTGTGTGGGGGGCGATATTCAGGTGCTTGCAGAGCACATCCCAGCATATTCCAGGAATTCCAGCACATTTTCAAAGCTCTCAAGCTGGCAGTGTTATCCCAGTTCTCCACCATCCCTGAATTCAGCAGCTGCATGCCATTAAATCCAGTCAGTATCCCAAATTCTGAGCACTGGAGGAAGCTGTTAAAGCAGAATGAATCATCTTTGCCCAGAAGCTGGGGACACAAATCTTACCCAAATTTGCTGCCTGTGGAATATCCAGCATTGGATGCAACACTGTTCCTGCTCAAAAACCATCCTGGGAGAGGAAATTCCTTGGGAAGAGCTGTGCACACATCCCAGGAAAGAAAGAAACCCAGGAATTTTCTCTCTGCAAGCCAAACACCAAGGGAAAGAAAAAAAAGATAGAAAGGAGTCAAGATATTTCAAAGTGATTTTTAAGTGGAACAGATTGATTTGGGGTCAGGTTTTTTATTTTGTTTGACTGGAAATATTTTCATTTCAAGGTTTAAAAAATAATTATGAAATAGGTCTGTTCCCAAAATATCTGAAGTGAAAAATCAAGTAATATTGGAGCTCCTTCAGTATATTTTTCTGCTTTTTACCCAGTTTTATTGACAGTTTTCTCCTCCCTAAATTTGTTAGACAGTTTTCTGGGGGGAAATAGTAAAAGCACCAATTCATTCACTGCTTTCTGAAGTTGCCTCAGCTGTGAAATTCATCACAGGAGAGATTTAATGTTGATTTAACATGAAACCAGGATGATCTGTCAGGTCTGAACCAGAGAACCTGGGGATATGAGCTGGACACAGCAAAGGATCTTCAGCAAAACCAGACTGATAAAAAAGTGTTAAAACCCCTGGAAAAACTAATCAGAGCTTTCAAGAGTTAATCACCTTCCATTTGGAAATGAGCTGGGCCAACAGTTCTGTGTCTTTGTGTTCCAAGGGGGGGTTTATGTGCAAGAGCACAGGGAGGAACTGAAATACAAGTTGATCCAGAACAAACCCGGGGTTAGTTTGGCTAAAAATAGGAAAAAAGGGAAAGGAAAATAAAGAGACAAAGAGAAAGGAAAAAAAAAAAGGAGAAGAAGGAAAAGGAGAAAAAGAAAGAAAATGAGGAAAAGGGAAAGGAAATGAGGAAAATAAGAAGAGAGAAATAGAAAGAAAACAAGGAAAAGGAAAGGAAAATGAAATCCCAGGTTTGTGTGGATTGGGGGCTGGAGCAGCCCAGTGTTAAACAACTCACTCATTAACAGAAATGACCTTCCCTCACCACTCAGACTCTGAGGTTTTCCAGGAATATGTTGAGGCCAAAGCTCTATAATCCTGGGATTACTTTCTTTTCCAGAGGTATCCTCGTCATAACCACTTCCCCTATTTTAACTTGCTCATACTCACCTTTTAATTGACCACAGATTTGTGTGGAACACTTTCCATTTGCTTTGCACTCAGAGGGAGTTTCTTTCACAAAGAATGGGTTGTACAAAATAGGTTTTGGCAATTAAAAAGGAGGAAACATCACAATTGGTTAAAAAAAACCCCTAACAACCATTTCTAGAGAACCACTAGAGGCACTTATTTAAATATTCTCCAGATTATTTTGATAATCTTCATTCAGAACTACAAAGGTTGGCAAGAAACAGAAAGATCTTTTTTTTTTTCATAGAATCAAGGAATCCCAGATTGGTGTGGCTTGAAAGGGACCTCAAAGCCCAACTTATTCCAATCCCTGCCCTGCCCTGGGACACCTCCCACTGTCCCAGGTTGGCCTTGGACACTCCCAGGGATGGGGCAGCCACAGCTTCTCTGCCCAACCTGTGCCAGGGCCTGCCCACCCTCCTAGCCAGGAATCCCTTCCCAGGATCCCATCTCTCCCAGTAGGAAGCCATTCCCTGTGTCCTGTCCCTCCAGCCCTTGTCCCCAGTCCCTCTCCAGCTCTCCTGGAGCCCCTTCAGGCTCTGCAAGGGGCTCCAAGCTCTCCCTGGATCTTTCCCTTCTCCAGGGGAACATTCCCAGCTCTCCCAGCCTGGCTCCAGAGCAGAGGGGCTCCAGCCCTGGGAGCATCTCTGTGGCTTCTCTGGGCTCACTCCAGCAGCTCCCTGTCTTTGTTGTGTGGCTGACCCCAAAACTGGCCACAGCACTTCCAGGTGGGCAGTATCTTTTCACATGGACCATTTCAGACCAAAGAAACACTCACCCCCTGTTGCAGCCTTGGCACACACCTGAGACAACGTTTTTTTATTCCTGAGGAATATAAACAACCAATTTCTACTTGTTCACCCAATAGAATAAAAGCACAGAATGACACCATGGGCAGGCACATGTCCACACCCTCTGTCCTACTCCCCCTTCCCTCTCATTTACGTCTTCCCAGCAGGAACTGGCCTGTGCTTCAATAAACCCTTAATCCTCCCTGCAACACCACCAGTGCTGTTGGAAAGGAATATTTCATGAGGAAGCAGTGATTTACAGCCAGAGAAGTGGAATGGGATTCCAGCCTAACAACGATCTCAGCCCCGTTCCTTCTCATTGTTTGGGATTGTTTCCTGCCCCAAGGCATTGCCTCAGCTCAGCTGGAACCTCCCCAGCTCCTGCTGGACAGAATCCCTCCTGTCAGGGATCCACAGCCTTCCATCCTCCTGCTTGGGGTGGAAATGGAGTGGCACGTTT
Organism: Serilophus lunatus; assembly: GCA_013399895.1. Lineage (NCBI taxonomy): Eukaryota > Metazoa > Chordata > Aves > Passeriformes > Eurylaimidae > Serilophus > Serilophus lunatus. The sequence continues at coordinate 257,708 of VXBA01002507.1, forward strand.
ATGTCAGGCAGGTCTTTGGCATCCAAACCAACAGGGCTGCATGGCCCTTGGCAGGTGGAATTTTCTCTCTTGCCTTGCCAGGAAAAAATGAAAGGACTGAAAAAGGACCATGTTTGTGCTGCCTGAAATGTTGAAACATGTGGAGCCTGTGCTGAGGCTGGATTTTAACAAGTAGCAGCAGCACTGAAGGGAATTCTTCTTCTTCCCTGCACTTCACTCCTCGGGATGGCACGGGATGAGCTGGGCTGGAGAAAGGAACCAGCTAAACCCAGCTTTATTCAGGGTTAGTTTTCAAGTTGATTCATTTCTCAGACTAGATGGCTGCAAGAACACCCAGGATGCAGGAGAAACTGGGAATTGAAGGGGAGGAAAAGTCCTTGAGAGACCACCATCCATGTGTTCCTGGTGTCCTGTTGATGAGCTACAGACTTTGGTATCTCAGCAGTGAGATCCAGAACTCTCATCGTGGGGATTTTTGGATGCTGGGGGTTTTTGAAGCCTTTGGCTTCACCCCCAGTTTCTGAGAATACAATAAATGGAAGAGTCCAGTGTGTTCCTTTTCATTGGCATTGCACCAAGGACAGAATTCAAAGATTTCTTGGTTTGCTTGGGGTTTATAGGGGTTATTGTTTCCCCCAGTAATTATTATTAGGGATCACTAAGGGTGGGAGGTGGCACAGAAATCATCATTCCCTCTAGGATAACTCCTGGGACATCAGGATGTGAGGTCAAACCCATTTCTCCCAGGTGTGGAACAGTGCTCTGAGCACAGGCTGTTCTGGAACATGAGGTCTCTCTTAGAAAGGGTACAAACTTCCCAAAGAACACAGGGAAAAAAGCACTGACAAACAGGAATCATGACTGCATCCTGCTTTTGGGATAATGTGCAGGTCCTTCAAGGAGAACCTGGAATCTTGTTGCCTTTTTCCCAGGTTCTAATAAACTGCAAAAGCACAGACCACTCTCCAGACTCTGCAAATCCTGAAGACACAGCAGGGAAGGCCAGGTTCTGAAAGAAAGCACCAAAGAAACTGGGTAGCCATGGAAAGTGGAGTGTGAAAGCCCCAAACATGCCATCAGGACACCTCTCTGGTTTTCCTTATGACACTTCTGATCTAAGCCCCCAAATTCCATTTTCTTCCCTCTTTGGATCAGTTCTAACTTTAAGAAAACCCAAATTTTCTCTCTCTGAAGGCAGTGCCATGAGATTTTTAACAGTTACAATCCAGAAATTGGGTAATGGTCAAATAATTCTGGTACCATCAAAAGGTACCTTTTGTTGGTAAATGTTTCTTCAGCTTCGAGAATTTCTTGCTGCAGATGAGTCCTAATCCTGATTTTCTCTTGACATTTCTGGTTGGAATTCCTGAGTGTTTCAGAACAAGTCTGGACTCAGTGCAGACTGCTCAGAGAAATCCTGGGGGGTTTTAGAGCTCCTTGTGCTCCATGCTGGATTTTACGCCTTGATTTTCCCCTGTAGCTCAACCCTTCAGTGATGAAATCCCTGCTTTCCCCTTGACTCTCATGGTTAACCTCTAAATCCACGACACACACAAAGCCTTTATCAACTGCAAGGCGACCCCACTCCAGGGCTTGGCCCAGTTCAGCATCTCCAATGAAGTTCCTTCACCAAACGAGCACAAACACGTTGTCGAGCTCAAATCCCAGAGCAGCCCATGTAACCAGATTGGCACATAATCCCCCCTCCTCCCTGGCTACTCCAGCTAAACCTCTCCCTTTTACTCATTAGTAACCAGCTCGGTGTTTCTAAAGCAAGAGTAAACACAGCCAGCCATTGTCAAGGCACAAAATAACAACAACAACAGGAGTGATGACAATAAACCCTCAAACTCCAGGTCATCCTTTCGCCCACTCATTTTAAAAAGCAGATAAGGACAACATTTGGAACTGTCAGAATAACGACCCTGAGAGTAAAACTCCTGCTGAATTCAGTGGTGACGGGGCACAATTCGAGCTTCCCTTCGTAGAGCAGAAGTTCTGAAAGCCTTTATCCAGCACAGCTCTCCTCCAATTCCGCTGGAAGGCTCCTCCTGCTTTTCTCTGGAAGTAGAAACCCACATCTGCTAGGGGACAAAGTCAGCCTCTGCTCTTTCCCCAGCTACTCGGCATATTTTGGATTTCTGAGGATTAATTTCTTGAGCCGTTTGCCTCCAACCCATACAGAAGGCTTTGCCCCATGACCACAAGTCTGGCTGCAATTCCGAGCGCAACTTTTGAACACTCAGTCGGCCGAGATTGAAAGGAAACCCGAGAGTAACAGACTTCATTTTTTTCTTGGCCTAAGACATAAACTCTTTTCTTTAATTACCTGCACAGAGCCCTGGATGGGTTGGGGTTGGAAGGGGATTTGAAGCCCGTCCCATTCCAACCCCAACACCTCCCGCTGTCCCAGGGGTTCCAACCTGCCCTTGGACACTCCCAGGGATCCAGGGGCAGCCACAGCTTCTCTGGGAATTCCAGCCCAGCCCCTCTCCACCCTCCCAGCCAGGAATCCCTTCCCAGGATCCCATTTATCCCAGTGGAAGCCTTCCCCTGTGTCCTGTCCCCCCATCCCTTGTCCCAAGTCCCTCTCCAGCCTTTGCCCCTCCTTTCCCGTCCTCAAACTGGTCAGCACTGAGATCAAACTGTTTTTTTTTTCCCCCTGAAACCTCTTTAAAGGTCACACTTAGGTGACAAGCTGACACTTGGTTTTCCAGGTTTTTCCTATAAATTAATTTTTTGGCGTGTGGCATCTCCACCCGCGAGGCGCCCTTTCCGTCACGGCCACCGAAGGAAAGCAGCATTCCTTACAACACAAACACAATTCCCGAGAAAATCGGAGCAAACAAAGCAACAAATGCACAGATTCAGCAGAATCCTTGTAAGGGCGCCGGGTCCGGGTGACTTTTTTTCACAGAAAAGCCGATTCGGGGCAGGTTCGGCGGAGCGGCGCGGGCAGAGCCCTGAGGGCACAGCCGCCCCCCCCCGCCCTCTCCCAGCGCTCCCGCTCGCCCTTTTCCCGGGATTTCCTCGTTTTCCCCTCATTTTTTTTTTTAAATCCTCCCCTTCAGGGACCGTGACGGGGCCGGGCCGGGCTGCGGCTCCACCTTCGCCCGAGGGAAAGCGAAAGCGAAAGGGGAAGAGCGGCCGGGCAGGACCGGGTGAGTGAGGAGCGGGGGCAGCGGGCGGGGGGCGGCGGGGCCCCACCGGCTCCTGGGGCAAAATGCTCATTCCTTCTCTCCCGTCCTTTGGTTTGCAGGACAAGTTGTGGTGGCTTGGAAGCAGAAAGGGGTTTCTGGAGTGTTGAGCTCGATTTCAGGGCTGGCCGGTGAGTGGGAGGAGGCGGGGGATGATCCCGCCGGGAATGCCCGGACGGGTCGGGAATAACACGGAATTCTAACACAGAATAATTCTAACGCACAGTTCTAACGCACAATTAACAAGGCTGGCAAAGACCTCAAGTCCAGCCTTTTACCTGGGCTTTGTGAAATACAGAGAGAGTTTTGCTTTCTCTGATTAAGTAGAATCCATGTGATAATGGGGATGTGTCAGATATCTGGATGTATTGGTATAAATGTGAAATACAGCGGCTTTATAACAGAATCACTCTTTCATTGATAAGTAGAATTCCTAGTAGAGTATTCAGATGTATTAGTAGTGTAATTTGGAATAAGATTTTACTTCAATGAATGAGCCCTTCCTGCTCAGTGCCATTAGTACAAGGACACGTTGTTAAAAAAGGGACCCCCTGAAACTTTGAGGAAACACAGACACCTTTCTGCAGGAAATACCTCAGGAATTTCCTGGATAGGCCATAAATTGGTCCACCAAAAGATAACACCACCTCCAGAGCCAACCAAGGGTTGAGACTTGGCTGACCCAGCCAAGGGTCGAGTCTTGGTTGACCCAACCAAGGGTTGAGTCTTGGTTGACCCAACCAAGAGTTGAGACTTGGTTGACCCAACCAAGGGTTGAGACTTGGTTGACCCAGCCAAGGGTTGAGACTTGGTTGACCCAACCAAGGAGAGCTCAAGCCATTTTTCAGGAGAGTTAAAAAGTTCAAAATGAGGATGAGAGCTCTACTTTGGCCTCAAGACCCTCAAAAAGCAATAAAAGACTCCCTACCCAATATTCTAGAGGGGAGGAGAAAGGGGATGTACTTCTGTAAATAATTTCCCTCCTACCTCAAAGAAATTGTAATAATCCCTCCTGCTTTTGTGACAATTTTGTTATAAAAACCCGACCTGTAAAAGGACCCTTTGTGCCTCTGGCTTGGAAAATTGTTGAGTCACTGCTTGCCTTTGTTTTATAATAAATTGCATTAAAAATTATAATATTTTGGGCTTGTTTCTCACAGCTTGGAAGGGACATTAAGGATCATCCATGGGCAGGGGCACCTTCCAGTCTCCCAGGCCATTCCCTGTGTCCTGTCCCTCCCTGTCCCCAGTCCCTCCCCAGCTCTCGTGGAGCCCCTTCAGGCTCATGGGTGTTCCCATGTGTGAAAAAGCACAATAAAGCTAAAAACAGGAGTTTCAGAAGAGAAAAGTTGAGTCATGCTCTGAGAATTCCTCACATCTGGCTCTGGCTCTTACGCTCAGGCAGGAAGGAGGCTTCAGATATCCAATATCCCTCACTTTTGCCCATAAAATGATACAACATTTATGTTTAAAGATTCTTGTAGCTCAGCACAGCTTCTGGCATTCCTCAGCATTCCTTCCTGGTGGTGTCTTGGAGAAAAGCCCCAAACAATACACACAGCATTGGCATTTTTTTTTCTGTTCCCTCAGATCTCCATGGATGTTACAACCCCTCCACCATCTCTGAAAGATCATGGGTTTGTAAGTATTTCCTGAGGGAAATAAAATGAGCATTTGGCAGTTGTGTCTCTGGATGAAAAGGTTTGTGCTGGGGCTGCAGGTCAGGACTTCTGTTTCTCTCACCTCCCACCCATCAACACTTGGGACATTCCTCATTCCAGCCTCCTGTTTCCACAGGGAAAATCCCATTCCAAAGCCTCTTAGGACTTTTCCTGTCCTGTCTCTTGTTCATCTGTCTTTGGGGGATTTTAGGGGAATTTCCTTTTCCCTTGATTCAGCTCCAGCAGTGCACAAGTGGTTTGGATGGGACATTCCCTGGGATCTTCTGTGTTTTCCTGGTTATTTTTGCCCTTCCTGCAGCTTGAAAACAGCAGGTCTCTGAAATTTTTTTAGTGAGTGAACCAGTAATCCACATTTTTAGATTTTTGTCCTGTCCAGGCATTGAAATAGTTCAATGATTTGGCCTAAGTAGATGATTTTTTTGGTAAATTAGGTGGTATATGCTCTCCTCTGGAGGAAGATTTAATTATGAAACATCATCAATTTCTCAAAATATTTGACACACCGCGTGTGTTGCCTGCACAACTGCAGGGAAATGGCAGAATACTCTGAATTTTCGTGGGTCACACACATTGAAAACTGCTGTGCCAAAAAGCTCCATCCAAGTGCAGAGGGTTTATTTCTGTGATTGTGAAGACTCTGAATTTGTGGTGTGTCTAAGGAAGGGGAAACCAGTGTGTTCTCTGTTCCCTGCAGAGCTTGGTATCCACTGACCCACCTGGGACAGAGCAGGAGGAGATGGAAAGACTTCAGGAAGAGCTGAAGGCATGGAAGGCAAGTCCTGTGAAATTCCAAGTCCTGGAATAGTGGGAATTAGCTGGAAGGTCCATCCTTCTAAACCCAAATCAACTCTCCCCCTGTTCCAACATGTTTGACTTGTTCCCTGTTCTTCAGTGGTTCATGTTTGTGTTGATCTCTATTAAACCCTCACAGGTTTAACATTTATCCAAAATGTTAAAGAGCTCACTCAAAGTTTTGTTTCTTCCTGTAGAAGGGGAAAAATGATGATTTTTTAAAATTTTTTGTTGTAGAAGGAAGAAAAATATTAATTTTTTTTTAATTTTTGCTGTCCAGGAAAAAGTTGAAGCAGCTGAAGAAATAAAAGCTGAGCTTCTTGTCTCCAAATCCAAAGCTGAGGAGGAGTGTGCTAAGGCAGAGGAGGAGCTGATAGAGCTGAAGAACAACAGCATGTACAAGGACTCCCTTCAGGTTTGGAGAAGGCTGCTGGAATTTGGGTGAAAACAGGAGTGACTGAAAATAGTAACATTTTAAATGTCCAGGGCCTGCCTGAAGAGGGATTATCTATCTAGATCTAATTAGTTCTAGAACTAATTGGTTCATTCCCTCACTATTCCATGTGCAGTAACAGGAGAAGGTTCCACAGGCTGACAAGGCTTGGTAAAATCACTGAAATTCAGGATTAGAAGCTATTAAAAGAGAATTAACAGATTAAGTACATGAGATCTTCTGAAAGTTGGGTTTGGTTCCCTAATCAGAAATGTTGGAATTTTATCCCCACAAAAAGTCCTTCTCATCATCTGCCTTTGGTTTGACCTTGTCTTCAGCTGATGGGAACTGGCCTAAAAGTCTCCAGTGGTTGATGATTTAAAAAACCACCTTCTAATTGTGGGTGTCTGGAGCTGACAACCTCTGCTGGGATTTCCAGCTCATTCTGTCCTGTTCCCTGGCCAGGAAATCCTGGATTTTAGTTCTTGGGGCTTTGTGCCCACGTAGGATTCAGTGGTGTTCCCTCTTCCTGGCAGAAGAGGGAAAAAAAAAAAAAAAGAGGCAAGAGCAGCAGCATGTCAGAAAATGTCCAGATTGGGCTGAAACACATTTTTGGCTTCATGTCCATATTTCTTTTGTATTTCTTTCTTATTTTTGGGCTGTAGGGTGAACTGCGGGTCCTGTACCAAGAGAAATCTGAGCTGAAGAAAGAGATTGAGAAGCTCAAGGAAGACCTTGAAAAATACACTTTGCAGGCAGAGAAGCACAAGGTAAAGTTGGAAATACTCTGAGATCTGTCTTTTACAAGGGCAAAGTATTATTTTCATAGAATCATGGACTGCTTTGGGTTACAAGTGACCTTAAAGCTCATCTTGGTCCAACCCCAGGGACCAGAGGATGGAGGGAAGGGACTAAGTCATTATGTGAATTAAATTTATACTGAAATGTATAAATACACTTGCCATTATATGGCAAATAAAACATTTATTTAGCCTTCATTGACCTTGATTATAAATCTCTCCCAAATTACATAAATAAATCTCATCTTACACGAAAATCACTCCTAAATAACTCAGATAAATATTTGTGATGCTGAACAGATTTAAACTCAGCATCCAAAGTGTCTTTTGGTGAAACCCCTGCACATTCTGGGGTGTTCAGAACTTGGAACTTCCCTTGGTGGGAATGCCAGCATTTAAAAACTTGTAAAACAATTATTTGGGGGAATTTACAGTCAAATGAAAACTGTGATCACTTGGTAACAATATTCCACTGTCAGGTTTAGCTTTCTAAATTACATTTCTAAGTGCAGGAGATGGCTCTTAAATTTCCTGTGGAATCACTGGGCAGGACAAGGCTCCTCTGGAAGGAGGTTCAGTGTGGGAATTATCTTTAGGAAGAGTCTCTTTCTCCCTTGGCAGGAGGGGAATGGAAGGAAGCAGACTCCCAAGATATTAGGTTTGTAGATTGGGCCAGGAATGCTTTAATTACTCTGGTTATTTTGAAATAATTACATAAAAGGGGAAGGAAAAAAAATAATCTGAAACTCCCTGAAGAATATCAAAGCAGCCTTTCCTAACAAACAGTTTCATGAACCATTTCTTCCATCCTGGTGGTAAAATATTTCAGATTTCTTACTTATTTTAACAAGATGGCAGCACAAAAATCTGTTTATTAGCAAATGTCATGGAATTGTGGAATCCCAGGCTGGTTTAGGTGGGAAGGGACCTTAAAGCTCATCTCATTCCAGCCCCCTGCCCTGGGCAGGGAACCTCCCACTAGCCCAGGTTTTGCAACTGGAAAAAATCAGTGGCAACACAATGACTCTGATACTCGTATTTTGCATATTTCAGGTACCCAAAATATTCTGCTTCTGCAGGTGGAAATCCCTGTGGGCTGCAATTTCTACTGTGGGAAGTCAATTTTTAAAAAGGAGAAAAAGGGGGAAAAAGACTTAATTGACACAAATCCCAGGAATAGGCAGCACAGCACAGCAGTTAATTTAAAGTTACACCTGTTTTACCAACCATGACTTGATTGATGACTGCTAAACTTAAAAACAACCCCAAATACATGCAACATTTCAAGGAAGAATTACCATTCTCCTCCTATGCTGAGTAAGGTACAGAAATGATTCTTTTTGCCATCTCAACTCTCTCGTTTTAGATTAAAAAAAAGGTAGGAGAAGTGAAAATGAAGTTCAGTCACCTGGAAGAGGTGAAGAAGGATTGCTCAGATCTGGACACTCACTGTGTTTTCAGTGCAGCTGCCAAGATCCCCTTCAGGCTGAGTCAGAAGCAGGCACTGCTGACTTTTGAAGATGAAGAAGGTAGGATGCATATTTTGTGTAGAAAATTCATGTTTGTGATGTGTTTCACCTGGCAGGGATGTGGTTTTCCTCCAAGGCTAGTTTGAATTAAATGGGAGAAGCCCAGTATTAATATTTTATACAACAAGAGCCTCCTTTGGCAGCATTGAGGTTTCTGTGCCACTCAAAATATATTTTATATTACTGATAATATATTTATTTATCTCATTTTTTGTTCATTATTATTACAGATCCTTTAACATTTTGCCTTTTATGACCATATTTTGCCTCTAACCAATGAGATTTTATGGAAGTGAGACAAGGCTGGTGGGATCTGTTATTTATTTCTCCTTTATTGGTGCAAAAGGACATTTTGGTGCAGACACTGGGGAATATTTTGGGTTTGCAATGATTTAACAGGGCTTTTCACATCTGATTTCCCTTAGTTGCCCAGAGACTGGCAAAAATGGAGAAGCACAGTGTGAAGCTGGAGGAAACAGTGGATGTGAAAGTGATGCCTTTTATACTTGACATGGGAATCAAATTTGAGGTAAATCACTGAAATCTGAAACTAGAAAAACAGGAGTTCACAAAAAGCTTTAGGTTTGGGGTGTTTTTCCCAGTGTTTTCAGTCACAAAGTGCACTAAAAATTTGTATCTTTAGCTCAATGTGACTATTTCTGGGAAGAAGATCCATGTTTCAGATATACCTGAGCTGCCCATCCCTGAAGATTGGATGAGAGACAAACTGGAGCTGAACTTCTACAAAACTGAGCAGGGGAGAGGAGGAGAAATCCAAAAGGTGACCTATGACAAGCAGTCCAGAAGAGCTGTGATCACACTCCTCAGACCTGGAGGTACAGGATGCAATACCTGGGATCCAAATTAGGCCACATTGGCCATTCTGGGTTAATGCAGCAAATTCTTCCCACAGGGAGTTAGGCAGATCACTCTAAGATGTGATAACATTAAATAAAAGCACTATTTCCTCAGAACCCAAAGACAACCTGAGCTTTTTTCCTTTCATAACTTTGTCAGAACCCTGTTTTTTTCCCTTTGCATTGCCAGACACTCACACTGCAAAAAGAAAAGGAGGAGAATGTGTTTGATTTTAGCTCTTGTTTCCCAACAAGGCATTCAGATTGCCCAAGTGGGTGAAACTGTGAAGATCAGAGGAGCCACATCCACTTAGAGCAGCTGCTTTAGATTCCTTTCAGAAGCTTTTGAGGGTACTTCATGATTTTGCCTTTTTTTGCAAGTGCCAAATGAACTTTTTTCAGAATGAACATGAAGAATCTACAAGTTGTGAGTTGGGCTTTGTGATCCTGATGGGTCCTTTCCAACTCAGCATAGTCTAAGGTTCTGTTAAATATTAATTTCTACATCTGTGTAAGAAGGATGACTCTGTTCTTTGATATGTTTATAAAGCACAGTTTCAATTATATTCCTCTTCTTTTTCTCATTCTCCATTTCAGCCAGCCAGAACTTTGTGGGATGGACTGAATGCCCTTTCTTTGTAAGTGGAAGTTGCTACAGGCTTTCTGTGTCCCCAGATGTTGATGCACACTTGGAAAACTTGGAGGTAAGGGAGTCCAGGAAAGAGATGGGAATCAGGGTGGAAAGAGAACCTTCAGTCCTTGGGCTGCAGGAGCTTCTGTGTCATGGACTTGGGGGAACTTCAGAGTAAGTGTGAGTCTGCAGCAGGCTCACAGTGCCATGTTTTGCAGTGTGGAAGCTGTAATTTATTTTTAAAGGGTGTTCTTTTCCTTGCTCAAATGATATCAGTGCTCCCCACAATGCCAGACAGGAGAAAGGGGGTGAGTTGTTTGGGAGGGAGTTTTTCCAAGTCACAAAGCTGTGTCACACTGACCCCCAATGAGCCTTTCTGGGTGTCCCAGCAAAGGAAACATTTGCTCTTTCATTCCGTTCCTTCACTCAGCCCAAACACTGACTTCTCTCCCTGTAACACAGAGTTTATCATCCTGTTCTCATACAATGCTCATCACACTCTCACTGAAATGGTTACTTTATGAATAGATGGCAATCAGGTCAGGAGTGGGAATGTAACTGGGTGTATAATCAGCCCATTGCAATTAAAGCATGGACTTGAGTGTGAGTGTGTAGGAGACACAGCAGCTTTGCAGGTGGGGAGGGGTTTTATGGAATGATGCTGCCTGGAGTGAGCAGATCCCCGACTGCAGTGTGTGGGTGTGCAGGGGAGTGTGGGACACACTGAACTCATGGAATATCCTGAGCTGGCAGGGACCCCCCAGGACCACCCAGTGCCACCCCAGGCCCTGCACACACACCCCAACAATCCCCCCCTGTCCCTGAGGATCATCCCACCCCTCCTGGAGCTCTGGAAGTGCCCATTCCCTGGGCAGCCTGGGCAGTGCCCACCCACCCTCTGGGGGAAGAATCTTTCCTTCAGATCCAACTAAACCTTCCTGGCCCAGCTCCAGCCCTTCCCTGGGCCCTGTCCCTGCTCACAGAGCAGAGATTGGAGCTGTCCCCTCATTTCCCCTCAGGAGGAAGCTCCAGACTGGGGTGAGTCTCCCCTCAGTGTCCAACAAACCAAGTGCCCTCAGCTGCTCCTCCTGTGGCCCCTCCAGACCCTTCAGGAGTGTTTGATGAGAATCCAAACCTGCTCCACCACCCCAGCCAAGGAAGGAATCCCCATATCTGCTGTGAGCATCCCTGATGTGTAATCCCAGTGCTTTCCTCTCCTCCACAGCTGTACTGTGGGGTCTCCAAGAAGACCCTTCTGCTTACAGGAATCCAAGAGAAGGAAGAGGGAGAAGACAGTATCCAGGACATGATTGAAATCCACTTCCAAAAGCCAAGTAATGCTGGGGGGGAGATAGAGAATATCAAATACATCTCAAAAGGAGCAGCATGTGTTTGTTTTGAGGAGGACACCAAGAATTCCTTCTAGGAAATCACAGTGAACTCCTGGAGTTGTGAGGTTTTGCTGCATCAGAGGCAGAGGGACTCAGAGATTGTGCTGTAGTGTTACGGAATTTCTCCTTGGAAAAGAGGAGTCACCTGCCTTTCTGATTTCTGGAAGGGCACAGAAATTCTGCCTGGAAATTCAGTAAAACTCACTCCTTGGTGTTGTGATTAAAGACATAAAAAAAGCCTTTTTCAGCACTTGAAACACAATCTTAGATTTTCTGCAATTTTGAAGGTTTCTTATCCTGCAAATTTGAAAAAGTTCACATTACTCCCAAGTGGGAGAAATATGTTATTTCTTACATTTTGTACACAAAAGGCCTCTGTAATCTTAATCCAAAGGCTGGGACAGGCACAGAGCTGCTTTGTTGAAGTGCCAGAGCTCCAGGAGGTGGCTGTGACACAACTCCAGTCCTGCTGAGTGCCACCAGAACTCAGGTACCTGACAGAGATACCTGCAATAAAATCCACAGTATCAAATCAGTGAATTCAGAGAGAAAAAAGGACAAACATCACAGCTTTACTCAGGGAATTGCACTTAAAAAGAAATGCCATAGCAGGAATTCTGCCCTCAGCTGCTGAGCCTCTGACAAGCTCATGGCCTGGTTTATTGTTTGGGTTTGCTGTTTGTTTCTACAATTAAAATTGTCCTTATTTTTGTTCATGTTTTTTCCTTCCTTTAAACTGTTCCAGCCAAGGATTGAGCTGATGTTTTATCTAAACCACACTGGTTTTGTACCAACAGCCTGAGGGAGCTGGGAGGGTGTTGGGGAGGGAACATGGAAATGCAGAGCCAGAGGAGGATTTGTTTTCCAAGTGTTCTTCCTTTTCTGCTGTCCTTGGGAAATAAATCCTCCTCTGTCTCTGCATTTCCAGGCCTTTTGCTCAAATGCTTTGGCCACAAGAATATTTATTTCTAATATGAGTCTGACATAGAAAAGAACTTATTTCCAGGGTATTTCCCATCTTGGTGTGCAGGAAAAGGACAAGGCACTGAGCCCTCCCAAAATATTTCAGGGACTATTATTCCAAAGAAGTTTAGTTGGCAAGAAATGGAGTTGAATAAGGGAAAGTAAAGGCTGCAGGCCCCAGTTTATTTTGAATTTCTTATTGGGATTCATGTGACTGCAGCACCTCTTACTGTTTAGTGCAAGCAAAGGCATGCATCGATTACCTGGCTATTGTAATAATAATTAAAAAGAGTAGTCGTGAAGTATTTACGGAGATTTTGCACTTTTGCACACTTAAAAACTTGTTAAAATCAGACACCTTGAAAAGAAAGGGGGGGGAGAGAAACCTGAGGAACGTAAAAAATGTCATGAATTTTAACTGCGCTTCGCTGAAGTCTAAATCCTCAAAAACTGAAAAAAAAATATTAAAATTCTTCTAAGTTGCCACAGCGCGCAGGAGTGGCGAGAAGCTGCGTGTTTTCAGCGTCTAGAAATGAATTTTAGGTAACATTTTCAGCCGACGAGCGCGAACGCCTCGCTGTGCCCTCGGCTGGGTCACGGGCGGGATGTAAAGCGGCAGCGCGGCCACATTAGAGGCCGGAGATGCCAAGAAGGGCCCGGAGCCGCGTGTCCTGCCTCCCCCCGTGTGTGTGTGCCCGGCATTCCCGCGGATCCGGCGGCATTCCTGCCGGGAATTCCGCCCTTCCCTCCCCGCCGGGGGCGGGCGGACGGGCCGCGCTTTCGCTTTCGTTTCTCCGCCGGGCCGGGGCTGCTCGGGCTCTGCTTCCCGAGCTCAGCCCGCTGGGATTCCCCGTCCCTGCGGGATTCCCTCATCCCTGTGGGACTCCCCATCCCTGTGGGAATCCCCATCACGGTGGGATTCCCTCATCCCGGCGGGATCCCCGTCCCAGGGCCATGGCAAGTAGCGGGGGCCGCGGGCAGCGAGGGCGGGCGAGCCCTGAGGAGAGCGGGGGGAGCGGCGCTGTCCCTCCTCCGGGGATTGGGGAAAGGGAAGGACAAGGGTTGGGAAAGGGAAGGACAAGGGTTGGGAAAGGGAAAGGACAAGGGTTGGGAAGCGGTGCTTTGGGTCCCAGCCCCGACGCCGCTCCCCTCAGTGTTGATATTCCCGGTTTTAGCTGCGCTGGGAAGCGCTGCGGGCTCCTTCCTCATCTCCTGCCAGCCCTGAAGTACAGCCATTCCCTAAGGGTTTAAGCCCTGGAATGTCACCCCTAAGGCAGATGGGTTTAAGTTGTGGATTAGTACTGGAATTTTAGAGGCTCGGAGCGACCCGGGCCAGGCTGGAGCCCCTCTGCCATGGGAATGGGCTGGGAGAGCTGGGAATGTTCCCCTGGAGAAGGGAAGGATCCAGGGAGAGCTTGGAGCCCCTTGCAGAGCCTGAAGGGGCTCCAGGAGAGCTGGAGAGGGACTGGGGACAAGGGCTGGAGGGACAGGACACAGGGAATGGCTTCCCACTGGGAGAGATGGGATCTGGGGAAGGGATTCCTGGCTGGGAGGGTGGGGAGGGGCTGGGTGGAATCCCCAGAGAAGCTGGGGCTGCCCCTGGATCCCTGGGAGTGTCCAAGGGCAGGTTGGAACCCCTGGGACAGTGGGAGGTGTCAGGGTTGGAACTGGGTGACCTTTAAGGTCCTTCCAGCCCAAAGCACCGTGATCCATGGAGCAGATTTGCCAGGAACACCCTGTTGTCCCCGCCTATGGACACAACCCCTGGGGCAGCTCCCGCAGTTTCTCTGAGAGCAGCTGCTGCACACACACACTTCGGGAGTCCTGCAGCACTAAAGGCACGTTCCTGCAATTGTTTTTTTCCCCTAACCCCAATAGCAGGCACGAGTGTTTCCCCCAAACACCAGCTGGCAAGGTGTGAGAGGCTGTCTGGCTGCCAGAGAGAATCCTGCCTGCATCCCAGAGCTCCCTGTTTGTATTCCCTTGGTGTTGCCTCAGCAGTGCAGGGACTTGCTTTCACACCAGCATCACCACCAAAATTACTGCCTCGTGTCATTGAAGCTCCTGCCTCTTTCAGTTGGGTGGGTGATAAAAGAAGGCCTGGTGTCTTTCTGAATGAAAAGCTGGCCCAGCCTGGCTGGATCTGTCTCCTCAGGGGGATCCCCAGGGATTTGGTTAAGGTCTGCTTTGTGCCCCTCATGTTTTATGCAGCCCAGGCCCAGAAAAAAAACTAAGAGAAATCTAAAGAATTTATACAGTGACTCACCCCCAGCACAGTCTCTCTGAAGTTCCTGACAGCTCAGACATAGTAAAATAATTTTCTTCCTTCCAGAAAGTCATTGGAATGCTACTAAAGTTAGTCAGCATTCCACTATTTACAGTGATTTTGCTGTGATATTCCCAGTGAAATGTGGCTGTTTATGTCCACCTAATAAGAATGGAAAATAATGTGCTTTTTTTAGCAGGACATGAATGCAAAGCCTGGTTAGGGAGGGTTTCATGTTTGCTCTGATCAAAACCAAGTGTGATTTGTTTGATGCACTGCAGAGTCTGGGATGAGTGGGATTATGTTCTCCCAGTTTAACAAGGTTATCCATGTAATAAATGGAGAGAGATGAGTCAGAGCACAACCCTAGACCCAGACCTGCTGAATTTAACAAGTAAGGACAGTTGGAATCTGACCCTTCCCTTACTGAGCAGTCCAAGCAATTACAGTTTTCATTCTCTTCCAATGCTGAATGTTGGAATCTGAGGGAACAACATTATCAGTGTGACACTGGACCTTCCACTTGAGAAACTTGATTCCAGTGCTGATTTTAACTGCTTGAAGAAGATACTGAGAGGGTGGGGATTCCATTCAGGGCCACTTTTGAGTGGCTGAGGGAGCCTGGCCTGCACTGAGCTCTGATCCAGCCCTGCTAAAGCAGAGGGAGGGGGAGTCACTCCTGGGCCTGGGGTGAATCCAGGGCTCCCTGTGCCAGCTCCTGGGTATTCCCTGCACTCACCATGTGCCACCTCTGCTCAGGCCACGGGAAGAGCTGCCAAACCCACGAGGACTGTTGTCGTGGCTGGTGTCCCAGAGGGCCTGGTGCAGGATGAAGTCCTGGCTGACATCCTCACCATCCATTTCCAGAAGTCCAGGAATAATGGTGGGGATGTGGAAGAGGTCACGTACCCAACGAGGGACAGAGGAGTCGCCTACGTCACCTTTGAGGACCAAGAAGGTATTTCCTCCCAAAAGTACAGCCATTCCCTGAGGGATTAGCCCTAGAATGTCACCCCTAAACCAGATTTTAAATGGTGGATTAGTACTGGAATTTTGTAGACTGGGAGAATAAACCCCCTCTTGGAGTCAATCCAAGTTTTAGGGGTTTGTTTTGTTGGAATGATGCCTCAGTCCCCATGCAAGGCATTCTGTTTGGAGTTTGGGAATAAACTGACACTATGCATAAGGTGTTATTTTGGTAGTTGGGAATTTTGGGAATAAACCTCTGCCCGTTAATGTTGAGGGAAGAAGGGCTTCTGTGTCTCTGAGCAGTTTTGACTGACACATCAAAAATTAGGCAAGAGTTTTGAGTCTCCTGCCTGTGTTTGGGAAACACCTGGAGTGTTCCATCAGGGTAGAGATGACACGTTCCTTTAGGGCTCAGCAAGTGATTGTGGCTTTCCCTGCAGTTGTGGAGAGTGTTCTGAGGAAGGATGAACACCAGCTGGAAGACAGGAGATTGTCCCAGCCCTGTCCCCTCCGAGTGGCCCGTTACTGTGAACACGTGAGCTCCTTCAGAATTCATCTCCTTCTGCTTCCATTGCTGTTTGCCAGTCCTTAACTTCTCTCATTGAAAATTCCAGGCCTTCAGCTCTGTCACATCCATCCTCAACCTGGCTGTTTTCCAAGGCCAGTTTGCTCTGGAAGAGCTGGTGGAAGAAATGAAACAGCAGAGCACAGGTTTGAGCTTTGGGCCTCTGCAGCCCAACGGGCACGTGGCAGTTCAAGGCTCCTTTCCAGCCATCCAGGGGCTCAGAGACCTTCTCCTGCTAAAAGCCCAATCCCTCTCAGAGGAGGACAGAAGGAAAGAAAGTAAATCCCACCAGAAGCCAAGGAGGAGGCTGCAGGGACATGGGAGTACCACGGAGACCAGGAGTTCCCCTCGTGACGAGGAAAAACAAGTGGTGGTTCTGGACACAGATATCTATCACTACATGAGGCAGCTTTGTCCCTGGCTGTTCCAAGCAAATGAGGTGGTGATTTCTGATGTCACTGATGGGGATGTGACTACAGTGTGTGTTGAGAGTGCTGGGAGGGCTGATGCTGGGCAGGTATCAAGTGTCAGAAAGAGAATTGAAGAGCGGTCCCTGAATCTCCAACAAACCTTAAGGAAAGAAAGGATCCCCTTCCAGGGGCACAGCAGAGGGGAAAAGCAGAGGTACAGACAGGTGTGTGAGAGGCTAAAAGCCCGATACCCTCGTGTTTTGGTCATTCCTTATGACACTCACATGGACATTATAGGGTTTGGCTCCGAGCTCTCCGAGTTCACCAGGACAGTGATGGGCAACAGTCACTCCAGGTAGGAAGTGGGTGTTCAAGGTGTTTGCACTGAGATGGGAACTGCATAGGAGGGTGACAGGCCTGTCCCCCCCAAAATCAGAACAAGAAACCAGTCTCATGGGTTTAGAGACCAGAGAAGTGAAACCTCTGCTGTCCAGAAAGAGCCACGTTTTCCTGTGTGCTCAGTCCATCCTGCTGGCAGTGATGAGAAAAGAGATTTTTCTTTAAGAAGCTGACAAAGCTGGGTGGGCCAGCCTGACAGGAGGCAGTGCAGGGGAGCTGTGTTCCTTTGTGGCAGGAGGGGAGCACTGCAGACAGGAGTGGGGGCCTTTTCCTCTTGCCTTTGCCGGCAGAAGGACATTCTTGTCAGTGGGAGCTTTGACAACCTGACAGAACAAAAGGCACATTTAATGTCCAGGCTTGTCTTGTCCTGGAAAGCCCTCAGGAGATGGCATTGGAAGTTCTGCACAGCAGAAAATTTGTTTCCATAGGAGCAGTAATGGGCAGTTTTGCAGCTGGAATGGCTCCTGCAGCATCTCTTGACAACAGGTTATTTAGACATGAATGTCCAAAGGTTTGATGTGAAAATCTTGAGGCATTCAGCCTTTTGAATCAGGTTCTGTTCATGCAAGTCTGTTTGTGTATCCATTACAAGGGTCCAAAGGCTTTTTAGAAAACCAATTTAGAAAATAACCCTTATTTTCTGATGTCAGTGTGTCCAGAATACTTTGTCAAAACATTAAGAGCATTTAAGGCTCTTTTGTCTGATGTGCAGGAAAAGTTTGAGGGTTTTTATGCCATTAAAGAAATTACTTGTAAAAAACCCCCACCATGTCCTTGTTCTTTTTAACCAAATCCCAGGTTTTTGGTTGTGAGCCCAAACCTGAAGCCCCAGAAATGCTTTAGGCCTTTTCTTTTCCTCAATGATTATCCATTGCAATTATGACAATGAAAGATAAAGTTGTTAAACCAGTGTATTAAAAATTACTGTCAAAGCAGGAGGATGAGGAGCTTAAGTGCTTTGCTGAATTGGAGAGGGAGGGGAGCAGCATTTAAAGATTTAATCCCTTCCAAGTCCCCCTGTGGACTGTAGGTTCTCCAAGGGGTCAGGGGTGGATGGGGTGGGATTTGGATGCTGTTCAGGCTCTGGAATATCCCTCCCACCCCCCATGTTTTGGGTTCCCCCCCCCACAGAGCTCAAGCAAATGGGAAGTTTTTCAGCCTCATCAAAGAGAAAATCCTCTATGAAGGATAATCCTTTAATGAAATTAGTGCTCTTTTTCCAGTGTCCACTTCTCTTTTCCAAAGTGCCTCATTTTTTCCTGGTTCCCAGCACTGGCATTTCCTGTTTGCTTCAGGAAATATCCAGGTCTCGACTAGGAAACCAGTGGCACTGGTGTGAGTTTGAATCCTGACTGGTTGCTGCTGGCTGAGTGTGGGCTTCTGGGAGAGGTTTGCCATCAGGACACTCTGCAGGAGCAGTCCCAGGGTCTCACTGCCTGGCAAGTCCTTCTTTCCCAGTGATTATGAGTCAGAAACATCCCCCTGGATCAAAGGTTGGGCTGGAAGAGGTGCTCTCCACATCCCCCCCTCACACCCCTCCGCCCCCACCCCAGTGTGATCCCATTGTTCCCAGTGCTGTCCCATCTGCTCACTCCCAATTCTTTGCACAGCAAGAGCTTTGCCTTGGTTGCTTTGTGTGGGGAGAGCTCAGTAAAGAGGCATCTGGAGGTGGGAGGGTTGGGAAATGGGACCTATTGTGCTCCAGGTCTGCTTTTTCCCTGTGGAATTGGCTTGGAAACACCCCACCTTTGGCACCTGGGCCAGTTCCCTGGAGCTGTGCCAGGGCTGGGGGTTACTGGAGGTGGTAGAGAGGTTGGAGCCTGGACACCCTGAGCTGCTCCAAGGTTTAACCCCCAGGGGAAGGTGATTCCTGCAGCAGGAACAAAGCTGGGATCCATCAGGAAAATCTGTGTGCTGGGAAAATGCAAACAGCACCTCAGTAAATACCATGGAAAACAAATGTTTGGCAAAAAAATGGTCCTTTACCATGAACAGCAAACAACAAATCAGTGTTAGGCCTGGGCAGCCCTCAGTTATTTTATGGCAAGCAAAGCTCTGCTGTCTATGAAACTCCACTTGCCAAAGGCATTGAGTATTTGTGGATGTTGGATAATATCTGGGAAAACATCTCAGATGTTATTCCTAGCCCTGCTGACTGGCTCAGTTTGCACTCTCACTTGAATAAAGAATGTGTCCAGGAGACATTAACAAAATATTTGGCCTTAGTGCTGTGCCCACACTTTGCTGCCCTTCCCCAGAAGGGGATGTGTAATTGTTCATGTTGGAAAAATAAAAAGCCTGACTTTGATTTAAAGCACTGGAAAAGCCTAAAAAATAATAAAAAAGGGGCTAAATAGCTCAGAATGTGAGCCCAGTAACCTTAAAAAGCTGAGGATTTGAGAGACATCCCTTAGCAGGAAAATAAGATCCAATTTGGAGGTGAAAACAATCTCCTTGTTGGCCAGAGGGGATGGGGGAGGTGGATGGAGCAGGAATGATTGACTGGAGCCCTTCAGCATCCCTGCCACACAAAGGGCTGCTCTGGTGCAGGGGAGGGAGGACAAAGCCTCCTTCCCTCCCCTCCCACTGTACCTGTGCAGCTCAGTGCAGTGGGAAGGAGGGCTGCCATTCCTGCAGGAAGGTTTTCCATCAGGAAAAAGGCCTTTCCTGCAGGTTGGTTGTGCCCCTGCCCAAAATCAGTGCATTTGTCACAAGAGCACCAGAGACAAAAGATGTGCCAGAGCTGCTGAGAGACTGCAGTCCCAGGGGGACATTTCCTGCAGGAAGGAAGAAGCACTTGCTTGAACACACTCCTCCCGCAAAAACCAACGTGTAAGAAAAGTAAAGAGGATTAGGAACAAATAACTCATTATTTCAGACAACTTCCACCTTCATCTGGCCACACTGGAGACTCTGGGACATCCAACCCAGTGGAAAATGGGAAAGGAGCCTGAGGCTGGGGTGAGATCAGGGGGGTCAGGGCGTCAGTGCCTGCAGCCCAGCGGGGTGGGATGGGGACAGCTCCCACCCAGGAGAGAGGAGATGCATTTTACAGGCTCTTGGCTCTGTTGGGCTCTCAGGAGGCTCCCAGAAACACTCACATTCCTGCTTTGTTGCAGAGAGAAGCAGCTGTGGGAAGGCTGGGGAAATGCCTTCTCCATTGCACAGCCTCACGTGAAGTGTGCCTGGGGTTTACAGGATCCAGGGATTCCATCCCACTTAATGCCAGACAACTCTTTCCTCATCCTTTGGCCTTCTCCCTTCAAGCTGCTGCAGCTCCCAAGGAAAGGACCCTTTCCATCCCTCTCTTTTAAACTGAGAGCCCAGAGAAACCACAGGTGGACACCTTGCCGTGCTCACCCACCCCCAGAGGATGGGAGCCTTCCCTGATTTCTGCAGCAGCTGCCTGAAGATAGCCAGACAACTTGGCTAAGAGAGTATCAAATAATTCATCATTAATTTTAATTATTGTTTAAAACAAACCAGAAAAACTGAGTACAACTGCACAATTCAGAACTGACAGCACCTGGTCTGGTTGTATTTACTTTTCCCTTTGCAGTTGTAGAACATCTGCTGGAAAACAAATGCCTTTTTCTGCTCTGCCTGACACAGCTTTCCTTTGTCTCCTGACACCCATTAACGGGCCTTTCAGAAATCTCCTAAAAGTAACTCAGTGAAGGAGAGACACCCCCAGCCACTGGTGTAGGGCTGTAGCATTAAAACCAGTTTTAAGGCAGATTTTTTTTATTGCCCTTACTGCTCCTGCCTTTGTCAGAGGGATCAGCACCTCCCACACACAGGGGGAAAAAAACCTGGAGAAAACACTGAAAAAACAAAGTTCTGTCCTGTTGTACATTTGATATTCCATAAATTTCGGACACGGTGGAGGAGGGACACCCAGCCCCAGGATTTTGTCCCATCCGACTTCTCCTGCCATGAGCCCCGGGAGCACAAGAGGGAGCCAGATGCTTTAAATCCCAAGTTTTCTCGGCAGGACTGTGCCCTGCGGGAGGAGGAGATGCCAGAAGCAGGTCCTGCCCTGGCCCTCGGCTGCTGGCAGTGGAGCTCAGGTCACGTTTGCCTGGAGGAGATGTTGGGAATTGGTTCTTCCAGCTTTTTTCCAGGCTGCACAAAAACGGGAGAGAAAACGCAGCTTTCACTGATTTCACAGGGATGACCCAAAGCTCAGCCACTGCTGTAATTAATCCCCTGTTAATCATCATGATTCGAGAGCAGAGCCCTGACCCAGGGGGCTGTGGGTGTTGCCCACCCCATTAACCTGAGACAGGGGAGTTTCCAGGAGGAAGAGCACAGAGGGGGTTGGAATGAGGTGATCTTTAAGGTCCCTTCCAACCCAATTCTCCTCTGAGATGCTCCCCCCAACTCCCACCGCTGGGAGGTGAGAACCTGCCCTGGATCCCGGTTTGCCTGAGCTCCGATCTCCAGCTCCCCCCAAATACAAGGATTTGGGAAGAGAGGCACCAGCAGCTCCCAGCCACCAGTGCACTGAGGGTTTGAACCCTTCCTGCCCACGGGAATAACCCATCCCTTCTCCCCTTGGGACTGAAGGCAGTGGGTTTGATTTCCAGTTAAACACCCTTAATAAATAAACCTTCACTTCCATTTTGCAAGGATTTGGACAATTTTTTCCCAGTATTATAATAAAAGCAACTTCCCTCCGGAGCAAGGGGAAGTGCCTGACCTGCACACGAGGACTTACTTTGCATAAACTCATCCTTTTCACCATTTAGTAGCGAACACCTCTTGTGCAGACACAGCCAGCTCTCAACAACTGGCAAGTTTAACCCAACTGGGAAATTTAACTAAACTGGGAAGTTTAACCAAACTGGGAAGTTTAACCACAACTGGGAGCTCTTTATCCCCCCTCGATGTCCCAGGAACGACTCAGGGATTTGGAATTTCTCTCGGGCACACTTGACATTTTCCAAACTTTGGGAATAAGGCTTTGGGAGCCTCGAGCATCTGCAGTGCCAAAGCAAATGAGAGGAGAAGCCGTTTCAGCAGCTCATTAATGCCTGGCACTGACAAGCCTGGAGGGGCTGCCCTTGGATTTCCATAGGATCCAGACGGGCCTGGAGGGGAGGGAGGTTCATTTACACAGAGAGAAGTTCCTTTTCAGGGCTGGGGGCTCATTTGGATGCAAAAGGAACAGCGACTGGGAGCACGGAATAACACGGGTGTGGTTTAACCTGCCCTTAAAAAATACCCACTTAAACCCACGCTGCTAATGCTGGGTTTGGGAGCAGAGGGAATGTTTCCCCCCCGTGGAGCTGTTAGAGCTCAGCCACCCCGAGAGCAACCAAAGGGTGAATCGGCTGCAAAGGAAAGCAACGGAGAGCTCAGAGATGGAGATATTAATAAAACCCCCCCAAAACACCAGCAGTGAAACAGTCCCGAAAGCCAGAGCAGACCAGCAACGCTTCTGGAGCTGGTTCCACCTCCTGCATCCCAGCTCTGGTGCTCAGCCTCCCCTGCAGCTGCCGGTGGATTGAATCCAGCTGCTTCCCCCGGCCCTCTGCATTCCTGGGACAGCACAGGCACCTCCCAGGGCTGTGCTGGGCTCTCTCTGGGGCCGGGATGCTGCAGCAACCAGCGCAGCCTTCACCCCCTCCCCTGCCTGGGCTGGAGCCTTTTGGGTCCCAGACATCCCCAGGGATGAACTCAGTGTGCGACGGCAGCAGCCTCAGAAGGGATTAAAGTCTTGCTGATTTGGGGCTTGTTCAATTTTTAGGGGTTTTTTTCTTCTTTTTTTGGTGTTAAGTTCTCGGTTTTTTAATGTAAGTAACCTTGAAGAGCTCCCAGACTTGCAGCGCTGCCTTGGGAATCACATGTTGAATACCTAATCAAAGAAGGGATCCTCAAGAATTCGATTTGTCTTGGAATGAGAGAAAAGTTGGGGTTGGAAGGGGCCTTAGATCTCATCCAGTGCCACCCCTGCCCTGGGCAGGGACAGCTCCCACTGTCCCAGGGGGCTCCAACCTGCCCTTGTCTTACCTTTCCAGAATTTATCTTGCCTTGCCCAGTGCAAAATAATCTCCTTGAACTCTCTGTACTTCTGTTGAGGACCATCAGCCTCCTCTGAAGGATCATTTATCCCACTCTGGAATAGGGGATGTGTTGTTTTTTCTTCCCTGCCTGCTTTATTGGGAATGCAGAGGAAGGCACCGAGGAGCTGGTGACGCTTTTCCTGCAGAAATCCTTGTCCCTTATGTTCACCCGGTGAAAGCAGGGTGTAAAACTGTCCCTGTGCTTCCATTTTCCATACACTGTGTCTGCTGGGATCATGGGCTGGGTAACACAAGGCCCTGCTTAGCATTCCCAAGTTTCCCTGTACTCGGACATAAATTAAAACCCTCCCACATCCAGGGGATCCCTTTCATCTCCCGGCCAGGTGTCCCAGCTGGGCAACTCCAGGTGAGGGAAAACTCAGTGTCCTGAGCATTTCAGAGACCTGGAATGTGATACATCCGATCTGGAAGCTGCCCTGGGATCTGAGACATCCTGGGAATGTTACCGAGCTGAAGCTCTAAACTCCAAAATTCCCGAAGCTTTCAAACACCTCCCGTCACGTCTTGTGCATCCCAAGGCACGTCCATGTCCCTCCCAGGCTTTGCAGAGACACAAACAGCAGGAAAGGAATCTTAAAGCTCCCTTTTCCCCCAGTGGCACAGCTTGTAAACACTTCCAGGTGGGAATGACAACAGCCTCCCACCTGGAGAGGGGCGATTTCCTTGGAAAAGCAGCTGCTCCCACTAATGAGCCCCAAGATCAGCGGGCTGGGATGGCTGGGCAGGGCTGGGGCACAGCTCTGTGCTGGTTGTACTGGTATTTCTCAGGGGGTTGGGCCTCCCACTGGTTTATTCCACGTGCAAACACCTGCTCCTCACACGGGGAGGTTTTTCCTGTTAAATCAGAGAGCAAGCATTATGCAAAACCAGGATAAATGTCATGTGTTTGCATAACTGTCAGAGGCTGGGAATTCCTTTGTTGTTTCATGGATTGAAAAATTGAGGCAAAGAGGGCAAATACTTGCCTGAAGCCCCACATTCAACAGGGGAAGAAAAACTGACACCAGCACAGTAAGGTCGGGCCACAGGAATATGGGATCACACTTTGGGATCCCAGGCCTTATCCCATGGTTGTGCTCCCCAAACCCTCGTGTGGAGCTCTCTGCCTCTGGAAAGTATTCAAAATATCCCCAAAATCTGGTGTATTCCCAGCCCTCTGACAGCAAAAGGGGATCAAAATGATTCCAAATTGTGACATGCTGAGAACCCCGTGTGGAATTCCAGCATCCTTGAGGCTGGAAAAGCCTTCTGAGGGTGAGACCAACTTTAGCCCAGCACTGCCAAGGCCACCCCAACCCATGTCCCCAAGTGCCACATCCACAGGGCTTGGAAATCCCCCCAGGGATGGGGACACCACTGTCCTGGGTGGGACAATCCTTCCCACGAAGGAATTTCCCCAAATATCCGACCTCAAGCTGCCTTGGCCAAGCACGAGCCCAGTTTGTGATCCCCAGGGTCCCCAAATCCCTGGAGAGGAGCAGCACCCAAATATTCCCAGGTTGGGGAAGAGCTCTGCTGAGCCATGGGATGGGGAGCCAGCAATCCTTGTGATCCAGCACCCTTTTTGTGGCTGGAATTCCCAGATCCCAGGGAAGGACCTGGATGAGGAGCCAGCAATCCTTGTGGTCCAGCACCCTTTTCATGGCTGGAATCCCCAGATCCCAGAGAACAACATGGATGAGGAGCCAGCTCTCCTTGTGATCCAACACCCTTTTTGTGGCTGGAATTCCCAGATCCCAGGGAAGAACATGGATGAGGAGCCAGCTCTCCTTGTGATCCAGCACCCTTCTCGTGGCTGGAATTCCCAGATCCCAGGGAAGAACACGATGGCCCAGCATCCTGCTGGAGCACGCAACCATGGCAACGCTCCTTTGAGCATTCCCAGGCTGTTTAATTTGGCCTAAACACTCCACAGGCATTTTTTTTTCCCTTCAGCTATTTCTATTTGTAGGTGGATTTTCATAGACTGCCCTGAGATCTTTGTCCCTCGCTGCAGTTGCCCCTTCAAGGCAAGATTGAGGGTTTACTCTTGGATGTTTCTCGCTAAAAATCCTTGGGTAGAAAAAAGATGCTCTTGCCACAGCATCCAACCACTTTTTTTAGCCTTTGGAGTCGGGTTTAGAAAAGCTCAGACTAAGGCAGGGCCCCTGGTGGTGCCCACAGAGGAGGAATTGGGGCTTTTTTTTTGGTGGAGCCTCCAGATTCCCCCCCCCAACCCCCCACTTCGACTCAACTAATTATTGCTCTTAAAGGAAGAGCAGAAGAGCTCCGACAGCGAATACGAAGATGCTTTTTGGCTTCTGCAGAGGCACTTTTTTTTTGAAGATTACCCTCAAGAACAAGAGAGCCCATTTAATTTCCACCGTAATGACTTTCCAGCATCCCTAATTCTCCCATTTCCGAGTGCATTATCCGCCTGATCTCCCGATTGCTGGAATGATGTCGTCAGGTACCAGGCTGAATGTCAGACATAAAAGCTTAATAAGTGACATGCTTTACATTTTTTGGTGCAATCGAATATAAAAGCTTCCACTCAGTTCAAATTACCAGAGGTAATTTCAACACAGCTGTCAAGTCTCTCTTTTTTTTTTTCTTTATTTTTTTTCCTAGAAATGGAAGTTTTTCCTGATGTGCTTTTACTGAGATGGAGGGAAGTCATTTGAGGTGTAATTTCGTGGTGTGCAGGTGTTATCCAGCAGAGGTGAAGCTGAGAAGGTATTTTTCTGGTCCCCCAGTTCAGACTGGGGTAGATCAAAGACCAACATCCAACACGTTGAGGGCACTCTGGGAATGCTGAAACCAATAAATTCCATTCAATGCCAGAAAATCCCTTTTTATTTTTATTTTTTTTTCCCCTGCAGAGGCAAGGAACTGAAATCCCTCAAATGGTCCCGTATGGCTGGCACGGGACTCTCCCAAAAATGCCTTTGGAAGGATTTGGGCTGGAATCCCCCACGCCTCAGGTTTTCCCATGAGGAATTTTGGAGGAAGGGCTTTTGCATCCAGAGAAGAAAACCCAAAATTGCTGCTTGGGAGAGTCAGGCATTAAGGTTTGGGGTAACAGGAAAGCATCATTTCCATGCCAAGAGGCCCTGACAAAAACGACACTTAAGCCAAGTCCTTGGCTTAAATACTTTGCTTGAGTGGGGTCTTATCAGCATTGACCTTTAAATAGCTGATGAGCCAATTCGGGAGCCATCCTGTGCCTTTGTCCCCTTCCAAAAAGCCTCTCTTTGGAGCCTCTGTGGCTTTTTGGGAGGCTCTGAAAATCCCCTTTACTGGTTGCAGGCTGTGAGGGGGCCCTGCTGGAGCCCAAAGTCCATTTCAAACATAAGATGCTTCATCATCACCATCTCCAAATATTTGGTTTAGCCCTTTAAGGGAAGGATGGGGGTAAACTTGGGGTTTGGAATAGTTTTGGGAGAGGGATGGGGGCAAACTTGGGGTTTGGAGGAGTTTTGGGAGAGGGATGGGGGCAAACTTGGGGTTTGGAGGAGTTTTGGGAGAGGGATGGGGGCAAACTTGGGGTTTGGAGGAGTTTTGGGAGAGGGATGGGGGCAAACTTGGGTTTTGGAGGAGTTTTGGGAGAGGGATGGGGGTAAACTTGGGGTTTGAGGAGTTTTGGGAGAGGGATGGGGGCAAACTTGGGGTTTGGAGGAGTTTTGGGATAGGGATGGGGGTAAACTTGGGTTTTGGAGGAGTTTTGGGAGAGGGATGGGGGCAAACTTAGGTTTTGGAGGAGTTTTGAGGAAAGGATGGGGATAAACTCGGTTTTGGAGGAGTTTTGAAGCCGTGTTTGGACTGCCTTGTCCCAAAGGCTTGGAGGGGACAAGGATCTGGAGCATCAGGGGGAGCTGGCCCAGCTCCAGGGACAGCTCTGGAACCCCAAAACCTTGTGGGAAGTTCGGGACAAGGCTCTGTCCTCTCCAAGCACAAGGAATGGAGCAGGGGAAGGAGGCGATGGATGATCCAGGGAATCCCTGGGGCTGGAGGTACCCCAGAGCCACTTCCCAGGGTGCCAGTGCCAGCCCTCAGTGTGGATTTAATGGATAAATAACCTCAGGGAGAACATAAGAGCTTCTTTTTTTCTGTTCCTTCCAGGGCAGAAGCTCAGGAGCCGTGGAGATGAGAGGGCAGGACACAATCCTTGCAGAGCTGCAGCTCCCAGAGCCACCTGATCCCTGTGCTTGGATGACCCTGAAGGTTTCAGTGCTGATGTGGCCCCAGAACTTGTTTTCCAGCTCCTTTGGGGCTCAGGTGTCTTGCTCTGGGCAGGGCATTTGAAGGGTTGATTCCTTCCAAACTCATCTCATTTTTATTTTTTTTTTCCCATGTGGTTTTCCCAGCTTGTCAGGGAACTCAGGAATCTCTGGAACCACATCCTTTACTGGATTATATCCCCCTTTCCCAGCCCTGCTCCTTCTCTTTCTGGACTGGCAGGACTGGGATTTGTCCTTTGTGCTGCTTCTCTGCTCAGACACAGATTTCACCCCCAGTTTCCAAACCTTTGACCTGAGCCCGGCTCTGGAGGAGGAACTCTCACCTCTCCCTTCTCCAAAAGCTTCTGCATGTGCAGAATCCCTTCTTTAAGTGGCCTTTTTGTCTCCTCCAGGGCTGTGTCCTCCAGCCCTGCCTCAGACACGTTGTGGTTTTGCAGCTCAGCACAACCCAGGGACCTTTTTCCTGCCTGGATTAAATGATGAAATCATTCTGCTTTTTATTTCAGCATTACAAGCCCATAACCTGTTCCTAGGGCTAAGGGAGTGTTTTTCTCTAAATAGCTGTAAACATGAGCAAAATGCTCTTTAAAAGCCAGAGAGAAAAGTGAAAAAGCCCAATTCCTTATAGGAAGGGTCTTATCCCAACCCTGCCCCTTGGTCCCTTTATGAGGCCTCTGAGGAGAAAGGTTAAAGCACAAAACTCTTCAAAATGCACTTTATGTGCAACTGGGGCAAGAAAATAAAAGCCTGGGTATGAACTGACCTGTGGTTTGGAGATGGAGGGAGAAGAGGCAAAAATTCCTCCCAGCAAACAGAGTTTCCCTGTGTGGGTTTGTGCAAGGAGCACAGAACTGTCCCCAGGTTGTCCCTCACTTCTGCCATCTGAGGGCTCTGATGTGCTTCCAGCTCTGGGAGAAGGTGCCCATGTGGCTTCACAAGTTGCTTTTCCTTGGGTTTTGTTGTGATTTTTTGGGTTGGGATTTTTGTTTTCCCCCCCAAAGGGACTTCACAAGAAAAGGTTTTGCTGATTCCAGAAATTGCAGGGGCCAGAAGAATTGTGTGGAAGCCTCTCATGCCTTCTGGAGCATCCACTTTAAAAAAAGACCTCAAATAACACTCACTGAAATAAGGACAGAAACATTTTGGGGGGTTTTAACAGGATTTTTTCCCATTTAGATGAACTTATCACTGCCCCTGGTGCCAGGGAAACCCAGAGCCCTCCACCACCAGCAACCAGAGTTGGGATCACAGCAACCAGAACTTCACACCCTCATTTTTTACGACCTTGGGGCTTTCTTTGGTCCAACTGTCCTGCACTAGAAGCAGCCCTTGGCCTTCAGCTGGTTCCTCAAAGGTCCCTGGAATTGTCTCGGCTCCAAAGGATGGGACATTATTTGGGTCTGCAGAGCCTTTGCAGCATTATCCTGAAATCTGAGACCCCAATTAAGGCTTCCTTCCCTTTCCTTTCCCAGGTAATGGGAAGGAATTTGTCTGGCAAGGTGGTGGAATGGTGGGAATTCAGAGGGAAACCATCATGGAAGAAGGCTGCAAAGGCACCAAGAGCATGTATTTAAAATTTTGGATGAAAATAAGTGTTCAGACAAGAAAAGGAGGGAAGGGGAAGCATGGGAAGGAAAATATCTGTGGGATCATGCTCTGCTTCTCCTCAGATTTAATGGGGTGCCCCCAGTGATGGGGCAGGGAGTGGAAAAGCTGCCTGGGAAGGTGTGACCTGCAGGGGAGAATTTCCCACACAGGGACCAAAAAAACAGAGGGGAAAAAGGATTTCAGCTTTGATCTCACCAGAAATCCTCTGAACTGAAGGGAATAACAAGGAACCCGAGTCTTCCTGGCAGAAGGATATTGCTCACTGTTAATATTTTATAACCCTTTTCAAGGTAAGATTGTTTTTCCCACTCTGCTGCCAGCAGGAAACCCCAAATATCTTTAATTTGAACACTTGCAGGGGAGGCATTTGAAGAAAGGATTTAAGGTCTGAATTATGATTGTTTTTTCTTTCTTTTTTTTTGAAACAAATGAAGTTCCAGGTGTAGCAGCAGAGCATTATCCCCTGAACACTCCTGTCCTATTGATGGCAAATCAAGCTGGTTATTAAGCTTATTTCTCAGGTTCTAAATATAGAACCATCTGCATCCATCCTGTCAGATGGATAATGCCTGGGATTGGGAGGAGTTGACACAAAAATGACAGAGCTGAGGATTCAAAACTTCCAGTTTTGTTCTACTCTCTGCTTGAAGCATTTCTTTTTTCCCCTTTTTTTAAGCATCTTTTCCTCCTGCACTTGAGAAAATCCCAGTAGACAATTGATTGAATCAACACTGTGGAAACCAAGAGTCTCAAAGCTCCTGGGTTTTTTTTCTGGAGGACAATTGTTTTTTTGGGAAGGAGAAGTTCCCAAACACCTGTGCCAGAATAAAAGCAAGTGAGGTAAAATAATTTAAAAAAAAAAAAAAAAGAGCATGAATGGAGACTTTCAATCTATTTAAAATCAAAATTGGCCAAAACAAGATAAAAACATGATGTGAGTGAAATTTAATGGAGAGAAGAGGTGTTGAGAGGGTGGAAAATGTCTGTGTTTAGGGCCTGTGGGGATAGAGACTAAAGAATGTGTTATTTAAAGGATAAATTAAAGGAATTAAGGGAAAGGCAGCTCCTCAAGTTTAGCAGAGGTTTTGGACATGTAGGAAGTGAGCTTGAAAACAAAATACCATTTCCAGTAGTTTTTTTGGGACCTTCAATGAGAGATTCAGCAACTGGAAGCATTTTAGATGTAGTTTTGTTTAAAAAAATAAAATACAGCAAAAGGAAAAGGAACACAAATGTGCTTGGAGGAGTCCTGGGACATGAAGAGGAAGGAGGAATGGGAGAAGTAGGAGCTGTGGAAGAACAGCTGGAGCTGGGGATCATTCTAATGAGATTAATGGTAATTAGACAATTGAGCAGAAATCTCATTTATTGGGCCCTGACCTCTGAACTGAGGTGCTGGAGGTTAAAGCAGGAGATAATTGGCTTTAGAGCAATGGCTGGATGAGGTTTGAGGGGGGACTGGGAGCTGGGGTGAGCTGCAGAGCCTTTTAAATCAAACACAACTCTCTGTTGTGTCCTGGCAGTTCATTATTGTGATGCTGGGGTGGGGAGAGGAGGAGAAAATGCACTTGGAAGTTGGGACTCCAGAACGTCCTTGGATTTGTTCCCTTGGAAACTGGTGGGGTATGAAATTGGAGTGTCAGGTGGATGGGCAGCTCCCCCCGGGCTGGGGATGCTCCAGGGGGTGTTGGAAACTTCTCTGGGGTTATTTTCCATCGTGGTCACGTGCAGAACCTCCTCGTTTCCTTGGGGTTTTTTTTGTTTTGTGGGTTTTTGTTTTGTTTTAATTTTTTTAAATTAGTTTTATTTTTTCTCCCTTTTTAAATAATTTTTTTCTTTTTCTCTTCTTACCTATTTTCCTCTTTTCCCCTCTTCCCTCCCCCTTTTCTCCCCTTTCTGCCCTTTCCCCCCTTCCCATCCTTTGCCCCTTTTCCTTCCATTTCTTTTTTTCTCCCTTTCCTCCTTCCCCCCTTCCCTCTTTTCTGCCTTTTATCCTCTTTCCCCCTTTTTCCTTTTTTTCCCTTTTTCCTTTGTTTCCATTTCCCCCTTTTGTTCCTCTTTATTCCTTTCCCCTCCCCCTTTTTCCCCTTTTTCTTCCCTTTTTTAACTCCCCCCCCTTTTTCCTTTGTCCTCCTTTTTTCTCTCCTTTTTAATTTTTCCTCCTTCTTCCCCATCCTCACATTCCCAGCCTGGAGCATGTTAAGGAGNTAAATAATATAATATATATAATAATAATCTATAATATATATAAATATATATATAATAAATAAATGTATGAATACTGACATTTACCATCTCCATTTTATTATCCCATGGAACATGACTACATTCCATGACATAACACCTTGAGTTACATTGACTTATCTTGAATTAATTACTAATAAAATATCCCAAAGGCTTTGGTGAACTGATTAAATTTTCAGCAGGTGCTTCCATTTCCTGCCCCAGGCTGGGATCAGGTTGGACTGGGAGGAAAACACAAGGGCAGGATGGAATTTGGGACAGGGAATGGCACAAAAATCCAGCAGATCAACCTCCCACCCCACGTGGAGTCGGTGAAAGGAGGGTGCAGGGCGTGGAATGGAGGATTAGAGACTCCTTGTCCTTTGTAAAATCTGATTTTACAAGGAGTTTCTGGGATTTTAAATATCAGAGCTACTGGGGAAGCTCAGCAGTTGGGAATAAACTTGGGATGGAACCACGTGTGAGGCTGGAGGAGAGGGATCAGCTTGTGTATCTGAGATACTTGGAGAACACCAATTCCTGGAAAATTACATTCTCCAGGAAACTCAAGTCATCTTTTCACCCACATTTTAGATGTATTTAGAAGTGGTTTGAAATATCATGGCTTCAAAAAGTGGGATTTTTTGAGGAACAACCCCACAGTGTCAGGACGCTTCGTGGTTTTGGGTAACCAACAGCAAGACACTGCGCTTGGTTTCTGTGGAAAAGCAAGAAATGGGAACCAAAAAATGACCTGCATTGGGTTTGCAAAGCTGAGGACGGGTGGGAGAGCCAAGGTTTTAGCTGAGATCTGGTGTGTGCACAGGAGGTGTTCCAGGTGTTGGTCAGATGGAGGTAACAGGAGGTTGGATTGGGATCAGGAAGGACTCAGAGCTCAGCAGAAGCTCCCCAAAAGCTTCTCTGGGTTGTAAATCCTGTATTTAATGATCAAGCAGAACATTCTGTAAGGTGCAAAGTGGTGCCAAGATCAGCCCAGTTCCCACTCTGGGAGCAGGGACCTGGAAGGGGAAGCTTGGTGAGCAGGAGATGTGGACAACAAGGCTGGCAGGGGAAAGGAAGACATCAGATTTTGGGCAAGATCTTCCTGCGCTTGAAGGACTCTGGGAGTCCAGCTCAGGGTTTGATCCTGCCCTTCCCATTTCCTTCTGGAATGATGTCCCTTGAGTCAGGATTAGGTCCTAGTTGGGTCCCTGGCAGTCCAACCTAGGGCTGACCATGTTTCTCCCAGTTCCTTCTGGAATGACATCCCTTGAATAGGGATTAGGTCCTGATTAGGTCCCTGGGAGCCCAACTCAAGGCTTGACCACACTCTTCCCAGTTCCCCCTGGGATGGAGGAGGACCAGCTCCTAATTTCCTCCTCCCAGGAAGAGGCAGTGGTGTCATCCAGTGGCACTTTGGGTGGCTTTGCTCCAGCTGAGCCAGGAATTCCTGAAGGGATAAACTTTATGAGGAGGGATGTGCCAACTGTGAAACAGCTTTTGGGGCCATAAACCAGAGGGAAGCCAAAGGTTTTGGCTGCTGGGAGAGGGATTTGCTGCTCCTGAGGACATGACACAATGAGCAGAGCTGTTCCCTTCTGCTGACAAGTTCCATGAGGAAAAATGGAACGAACCACTGTTCCAAAAAATACCCTCTGTGCTCCAGGAACGTGAATTAGGTGGATATTTGGGTGGACTCTGCTTCTGCTGTGGTTGGGGCCAAAGGATCTGGTGCAGGATCTTATTTTAGGTGGGGCAGCACGAGTGGCTGCACCTTGTGCCAATGGTTTGGGGTGGTTTTAGCCTTTCTTTTTTTAATTTATGAGGCTCTGTGGAGCTCCAGAGGCAGCAGGAATTACCTGGACAGCACAGGGGAAAGGAAAAAGTCCCAAAGTTCCAGCTCTTCTCAGTGGGGTTGAGTGCAGGAATGTTTGTTTTATCAGCAGGTATTTGTCATGTGCAGGTGGAGGGTTTGGGAAGAAGGAACTTTGTCCTCCTCATACAGTTTTCAGTGCAACTGGCACCTGTCACTTGTGTGCATTGAACAGTTGCAGTGCTGGAGTTGCTCATCCCTTGCAAGCCCTGGGAGCTCCGTGTCCTCCCCAGCTGTCCCTCCTGCCAGCTGAAGTGGCACAGGGCTCCAGATGGATCCTCCTCTCAATTCTCTTAATGAAATCCCTTCTTTTAATTAAAATGAGAACAATGTGAAGAGGGGGAGCTCGGTGCTGTGCCAGGGGAGGGGGGACAGAGCTGAGCACACAAATCCTGCTGGAGGAGCTTGGGGTGCTCCAATGGAAAGCACCCCTGGGATTTCCCAAAGCAGGGTCCCAGCTCTGTGGAAGATGTTGGAATATTCACTGGGATCCAGGCTCCATGCAGGTGTTTTCCTGCTCTCTTTTCCCAGGCCTCCCTGGTGAGGCTCCCTGGCTGTTCCTGTGCTTTCCTCCTCTGGCTCATGGAATGTTTCATCCAGTGGTTCAGCTGTGCAGAGTCACCTGGGAGATGGGCCTGGGACTCCAGAATTAGGGAAGAGGGGGCCCAGGCTCCAAAGCCCTGTTTGGCTCCTGCAGAAGGGGGAGCACCAGGAGCTGTGCCCTGGGATGCTCCTGGTGACCACAGGGAAAAGAGGCCCCCTAGTGCTTCTGAGTTGATCCTCTCTATACATTAATTATTATTCATGTATGATTAATAAGTTTATTATCATTATCATTTATTGTCATCATTAGTAGTTATTATTTCCTAGAATAAATAAGTGTAAATGTAATAATACAAATATAACTATAATAAGATTATGGTTTGACTAATCAAAGATTGCACACCAGTAATTGTGTGATTCTGCTCTTTCTCACCACAGAGAAACTAATCCCAGAAATAAAATTCAGGAGCTGGGATAGTGCAACAGGGGGGCAGGATCCTTCCCAATCCCCCTGCAGGGCTCCCACACCCACAAGGAAAAAATATAAAGATTTTTTAGGACAAATCTGTCCAGGGAATGGCCTGGGAGTGACATGGGAGCAAGAGCTGTTCTCCATAATGCTGAATTAAACTAACATATTCATCTGACACTGATGGATCAAGTACAGGTTGGTATTTCTGCCAGAAAAGGGGTGTCCCCTGTACTGAATATCAATATATACACAGATTAACTCACATCCACAGATAAGAAACACTTCACAGCTCCCTTTTTCCTCAAAGGGAGGAAAAGGCTTTCCTTAGCTTGAAAGAAATATCATTAAAGCTTTTCAAATCCCTTTTGTTCCCTGCTTGTTTTGACAATGTTAATTTTTTTTTCTCCCCCCATTTTTTCTCCCTGAAATTCTAATTCTCTGCAAAACACTTTTTTTTTTCCAGGAGTTGTTGCAGTTTTGAGAAAGCTGCAGAAAGGCAGCTTGGGGCCGATATGTTGAGTGTGTGTGAGTCCCACACGGAGCCGGGGAGAGATGGATTCCAGATGTTTGCAGCTGTCACGTGGTCACAGTTGATTTTCCAAGTGACTGAGTTCCTTGAGTATCTGATTTTGGCAGCGATCCCCACTTTTGTCTAAAGAGAAACTGTGCAGGAAGTTAGAAAGTACAAGACAAAGGAGTATTTTTAGCTAAGTCAGCTGTGAAACTGCAGGGAGAGGCAGGGACACCTCCCACTGTCCCAGGGATCCCAACCTGCCCTTGGACACTCCCAGGGATCCAGGGACAGCCACAGCTTCTCTGCCCACCCTGTGCCAGGGCCTGCCCACCCTCCCAGCCAGGAATCCCTTCCCAAATCCCACCTAAATGGAGCCTCTTTTCCTTTAGGTCCCTTTCCAGGGATGAAATCCAGCTCATCTGCAGGGCCTGGCTGGGGATGTGTTGGTCACTGTACTCCTCAGTGGGCAGCACTTCCCCAGCAGTGAGTTCCCTTTCCCTGTTTGTGGTAGAGCCTGAACTCAGCCCTGGCTCTTGGAAGCTGCTGTCCACACACTGGTTTTGCTTGGTATTTTTAAGGCTTTATTTTTCTGTGTTAGACAGACTCTGCCCCTGCCCAGGGTCAGCCAGGAATGAGTTGTGGGGGGAGTTGTGCTTTGCTCTTTTTGAATAATAACAGGGATTTTAATGTGGAGCAGCCAGTGGGAACAGAGAGAGAGCTGGGGGCGTTCACCTGGAGAAGGGAAGGATCCAAGGAGAGCTTGGAGCCCCTTGCAGAGCCTGAAGGGGCTCCAGGAGAGCTGGAGAGGGACTGGGGACAAGGGCTGGAGGGACAGGACACAGGGAATGGCTTCCCACTGCCAGAGATGGGATCTTGGGAAGGGATTCCTCCCTGTAAGAATTACCTCCTAGGAGCAGCAGCTTTTTGGGAAGGGGCAGTGGGTCTGTGCACAGAGGGGTCATTTGTATGTAATTTCTTCAAAGGCAGAGCAGCTCCTCAGCTACATCCTAAACCCCTAAACCTGTGGGGAAGGGCACATTCCAGTGGGGAATGCAGCCCCTGAGCATCCTGCCATCCATCCCACCTGCTGCAGCGTGTGAGAAACACAAAGCACAGCCAGAGTTCTGGGAACTGCAGTTAATTTAGGCTCTCCACATGTCTTTCCCAAATGGCCAAGTGGGAACAGCCTCGGGGCCAGGGGGGTGAGAGGGGGGCTGATAGAGCAGAGCCCATATTGGCCATCCCACCTCGTGTCCCTGGGCAGCACAGGAGGGGCTCTGGATCTCCTGGATCTTCTGGGAGCAGGGATGGTGTTGGTGTGAGTGGCAGAGCTGAGTGTCCTCAGCTCTGCTTTCCCAGCTCAGGATCATCCTGCTCCAGAGCTGCTCACCTTGGGTTGTGGTGGCACCTTGGGTTGTGGTGGCACCGTGGTCATGGTGGCACCTTGGGTTGTGGTGGCACCTTGGGTCATGGTGGGACCTTGGGTTGTGGTGGCATTTGGTGTTATGGTGGCACCTTGTCATGGTGGCACTTTGGGTTGTGGTGACACTGAGTTGTGGTGGCACCTTGGTCATGGTGGCACCTTGGGTTGTAGTGGCACCTTGGTCATGGTGGCACCTTGGTCATGGTGGCACTTTGGGTTGTAGTGGCACCTTGGTCATGGTGGCACCTTGGTCATGGTGGCACTTTGGGTTGTATGGCACCTTGGTCATGGTGGCACCTTTGGTCATGGTGGCACCTTGGGTCGTGGTGACACCTTGGTCGTGGCGGCA
>VXBA01002507.1:293923-306571 GCA_013399895.1 Serilophus lunatus
GTGGCACCTTGGTCATGGTGGCACCTTGGTCATGGTGGCACTTTGGGTTGTAGTGGCACCTTGGTCATGGTGGCACCTTGGTCATGGTGGCACCTTGGGTTGTGGTGGCATTTGGTGTTATGGTGACACCTTGGTCATGGTGACACCTTGTATTGTGGTGGCACCTTGGTCATGGCACTTTCCATCACAGTAGCACCTTGAGTGGTGGTGGCATCTCCTGCCACAGTGGCACCTTCCTTTCTGGTGGCACCTTCTGTCTCAGCAGCACCTTGTGTGGTGGTGGCACCTTCCATGGTGGTGGCACCTCTTGTGGAGGTGAGAGACAAGGCCATAATGCCACAGGGAGGGAGGTGAGGTTGGGAAGGCAACAGAAGTCGCTCTGAGTTGAGCTCCTCACACAGGTTTTACTTTAAAAAGAACTTATTCAGCCAGAAAATTAATTCTCTCCATGCACTGTCTGCACTGGCCTTGGGGGAACAAGTGGAGCCAGGAGGTGGAACAAGAGACAAAATAAAGTGTGCTTGTAAAAAATGCATAAAACAAGGAATAACAGAGGATGTCAACTCAATTTCCAGAGATGGCTGGAATGTCTCTGTCCTGGGATGTTCAGGAAGGGGAGGACAGAGTGAGAAAAACACTTTGGGGCATTTTTGCTGCCACCTTGTTAAAGGAAGAGATTTATGATATACATTTGAACTGGATGGAGCTATTTTATTTCACAGGCTTGATAAAGAGAGGTATTTTAGGTAGCAGGAAGGGATAAAGCATAGAAGGAAAAGCTCAGATTATTTTTTTATCTCTTTTCAGGTTCTGGAATGAGAGAGAATGAGGTGAACTGGGATGCAAATAATTCAAATGGGCAGAAAATGAGTTTCCTTTAGAGCAAAATGCAACCTGAGGACTAAAGTGCCACGTGATGTTACAAAGTGTGAGTGTCCTGTACGTTGGGGAGCTGCTGGAAATGGAAAACACAACCCTAGAAAAGGATAAAAGAAGTGTCATCTCTCCCACACACCAGGCTCAAGGGAAGGGAACACCTGCTCTGAACCTCCACTGTCCCAAGTTGCTCCATCCAACCTGCCCTTGGAGACTTCCAGCCTCTCTGGGAAACCTGTGCCAGCCCCT
This sequence comes from Serilophus lunatus, assembly GCA_013399895.1. NCBI lineage: Eukaryota > Metazoa > Chordata > Aves > Passeriformes > Eurylaimidae > Serilophus > Serilophus lunatus. The sequence continues at coordinate 295,049 of VXBA01002507.1, forward strand.
CCCTACCCTCACAGCCAACAAAATTCTCCTCTTTTAGTTTCAAACCATTCCCCTTTGTCCTCTCACTGTCTGTCCGTGCTGAAAGTTCCTCTCCCTCTTTTTTATAAGCCCCCTTGTGAAATGGTGATATAAATCCCAGATATCGTGGATTTTTAATGTGAAATTCTGGCACCAAACTGGAACAGGTTTGATCCCAAGCACCAAATGTGAATTTTCAGCACTGGCAGCAGCTTTGCAAAAATAAATACAGAACATTTCAAATGACCAAGCCCCCTGTGGATTTGCTGTCTGGGGCGTGGGCAGCTCAGGCTTGATGCTGGGGAGGCTCTAAATGTGGTTTTCTCCAGCTTTTCCTTTCCTGCAGTCCTGGTGAGCAGTGGACCCTCCCAGCAGGTTCTCTGGCTCCAGCTGTTCCTGTCCCCAAGGTTCACTCGTGGCCACCAACCCTTGGCCATCCCACCAACCCAGCCTGGAATTCCCAGGTGGAAAAAAGGACTTGGGGGCTTGGTGACAGGCTGGACACACACAGCAGCATGGACAGGGGGCTCCACCACACTCAGGGTGTTGTTTGCACAGAGTCCTCAGCTCCTGGTCACCAATAACCTCCTTGGTGACACCACGTTCAAGAAATCCTGTGTTTACTGACAAAAATTAGTGGCTGATGAGTAGAATATAAAAGGAGGGCAGAAAGGTGTTGCTGTATTAATACTTTATAAGGTTGGAAAAAAGCCATAATGATTATCTGGCCTGAACTCCTGTGTAAAACATGCCTGGGGACTTTTCTATTTAAATTAAAGCTTTAGGTTTAGAAAAGGGGGGGAAAAAAAAAGCCCTCTTCAAACCTGAAGGTTTCTCAACAGTTGTTTCAGTGGTTAATAACCTCCACTGCTAAAAAGGTGCTTTTAATTCAAACCTGAATTTTAATCTTGCAGGCCCTGGGTTGTGTGTTCTTTCATCTGCCTGGCCAGGGAGCCCTCTATTATCACATTTAAATTCCAGAAGTAATTAGAGGCTGCCAGCAGATCCTCTCTTAACCTTCTGTTCGTTAAGGAAAACAAATTGAATTCCCAGTGTTTTTCATTATCAGGAGAGATCCTCCATCAGCCCCGTGGTTTGCTTGGGAAACTGCTCCCATTTAAGGATTTCCATCACTACTGGTGGGTGTTGCCTTCCACCAAGGGGATCCAGGGGGTCCTGGCTGTGGAACAATCAATGGGGAGTTGTTCCTGTTGGGAACAAAGAAGCCCAGTAGAACCCTGGAATGGTTTGGGTGGGAAGGGACCTGAAGGATCTTCTGTTTCCAGCCCCCAGCCAGGATGGAAGGTCACACTGGGTGCGCCTCGAGGAAAAGTGGGGCCATGTGGGAAAATTTCCATGGATTGAACTGATGAGTGCAGTTTATATGGATTAAACTGGGGACTGCAGCTTTGCCCAAAGCCTGGGAGGCTGCTGCTCTTGGAGCAGCACTGCCCTGGGGTCCCGTGGAATGACCTCAGGTCTTCAAACCAGGGATTGTCCTGTGGAGAATGGCAACAGTCCAAGGGTTTGGTGGGCTGGGAAAGGATTCAGGGAAGAAAAGCTTGGAGCAATCCCGAAGGCACTGGTTGGGTTAAAAATGTGGCCAAGAAGGAAAAACAGTGGCAGGACCATGAGGGGGCTGGACACATGCAGCTGGGGGGCACACATGTCCCACCTGGGGCCAGCTGTGCCACCTCCTGCTGCCCAGGGCACCGCTGCCACCTGCAGAGCTCCCGTGCCAGAATTCCCCAGGCATCAGCACTGGGAAGAGAGGAGGCTTTGCTCCCAGTCCCCCCTGCACTGGTGCATGCCACACGTTCCAGGTCACCCGTGCCTGTGCTGGGCACAGACTGATTTATCAATCAGTTCAGGGGAAATGCAACATCAGCCAGCCCTGGGCTTGTGCATCGTTGTCATAGAGACCCTGGAGCTGCAGCTCCCTCAAGGAGGTCCATTGGATCATGGAATCCTGGAATGGGTTGGGTTGGGAGGGACCATAAAGGCTGTTCCATCCCATTCCAGGGGCAGGGACACCCCCCCACCGTCCCAGGGGGCTCCAACCTGCCCTGGGACACTCCCAGGGATGGGGCAGCCACAGCTTCCCTGGGATGTGGATCCATAATCCACGCCCTGGATTTTTATGGCATACGGAATAACTCCAGGTCCACACGGGAGGAAAACTGGAAGCAGGGAATTCACTCCTCCTTCCAAATGCAGATGGTGTTATTAAACCCAAAATGACTAAAATGAAGGGAAGGGAGGCATCAAAATGGAAACGAATCCCTCCAATCTGCTTTGATATGGTGATAAAGGCTGAATTTTGATTGCAGTTCTCCCAGTGGGAATCACCAGTGGCACAGGAGCACTGGGGACTTTGGTGCCACACTGGGACTGTGTGGATTTCGGCCAAGTAGGGGTTGGGGCCCTTGTGCTTATGCAGGAAATAAATGAGGGTGTTTGAGAGGGTAAATGTGACATCCTGTGGAGCTGCTCAGGGAGTTTTCCACGTGGGTGTTCCCACGGAATTTGGGGGGTCCCAGGGATGCCCGAGTGGCTGTGGGAGGGATGCAGCCACACTCATTCCTTTTGGGGGAACAAAGTGGGTTTAACCCTGCTGTGTTCAGGGGGCTGGGAGGTTCTGGTTCTCAGACACCCTGTTCTTATACCCAGACCCCAGCAGGGAGCTGCTGCAGGTTTTGGGGGTGTTTTTCCATGACTGTTATTGTCTGTGGTTATTATGAGAGCTGGGAATGTTCCCCTGGAGAAGGGAAGGATCCAGGGACACCTTGGGGCCCCTTGCAGAGCCTGAAGGGGCTCCAGGAGGGCTGGAGAGGGACTGGGGACAAGGGCTGGGGGGACAGGACACAGGGAATGGCTTCCCACTGGGAGAGATGGGATCTGGGGAAGGGATTCCTGGCTGGGAGGGTGGGGAGGGGCTGGGATGGAATCCCCAGAGAAGCTGTGGCTGCCCTTGGATCCCTGGGAGTGTCCAAGGGCAGGTTGGGATCCCTGGGACAGTGGGAGGTGCTGGGGTTGGAACTGGATGGGCTTTGAGGTCCCTTCCAACACAAACCATGCTGGGATTTGAGGAGGAAAAGGAGCCCCCAGACCTTGTGCCTCCCCACAGCAGCTTTGGTGTTTGTTTGTCCTGATTTTGGCTCTGGATTTTCCACCCTTCCCAAGGAGATCCCCAGGTCCTTCAGGACCTCCAGACCAAAGTCATCATCTCTCAGGGAGCAGCAGCCACGAGGCTGTGATGGGACAAACCACAGCAAGGTCAGACCTGTGGTGCTGGATCTAAAAATACAGAGAAAAATTAAAATACACCAAGAAATGAGAAGAAGAAAATTTGGCATTGAACACGAGAAAGCAGAAAAAGTGTAAAAAAAAAAAGTGTTTCTAATTCCAGGAATATAAAAAATGCATTTATTCACATTGCTGTGTAAATGATACAGATATTTATCAGGTGATTTATTGAAGCAACTGTCTCTTACCAAATAAAGGACCTGTTTGATTGCTTGAGCTTGCAGGGAATGCAACCCTTCCAAACCTGTGGCTGATAATGTCTCAGTGAGCTGCTTAAAAGTCCTCATAAACTGAAACACACCACATTATTTATATGGTACATATTGGTACAGCATGTTATAGCAGAGTTTATAATAATTTATTAGGGGAGAAAAAGCTATCTCTATTAATAATTGATGCATTATAAATAATGTATCAAGGAATGCTCCTTTGATTTAAAGCCCATGCTGCTAATGTATGCTAAATTGTGATGCTGTTTGATGGCAGTAAATCCAAGGAAATCTTGCATATTTGCATCCATTCTGCTGGAGAACTGTGGAGGGCAGGTGGAAACCTCATGGAAAAGGATGTTTTTTGTGGACTTGCCAAAGGTTATGAAGTGGGAAAGTGCAATTCCTGCAAAAAAAGGTCATTAAGGGAAGATGCATTTTGATGTTTGTTTGGGTGATAGAACAAGGAAAAGTGCTTTTGAGGTAAAAGAGGGGAGATTTAGATTAGATTGGAAGGAATTGTGTCCAAGGGCAGGTGGGAGCAGCCTGGGACAGTGGGAGGTGTCCCTGCCCATGGCTGGGGGTGGGATGGGATGAACTTTAAGGCTCCTTCCCACCCAAACCATGATTTTGCAGCAGAAAAGTTTCACCAGAACCACCCCCTTACAAACTTCCCTCCTTCTGTGTTTACAGACACAAGAAGGGGTTTTATACCTGAGTCTCAAGCACCTCCTACTTCTCCCTTTTCCTGCACACCCATCCCATATTCATGTCACTGGGAGAAGGCAGAAATGAAGGAGAGAATGTGAGAAAGTGCATTCCACTTTTCCAGACACTTCCTGAAAGCAGCTTTCTCATAAAAACTGGTACTTTCAACCTTCCAGCTCTCTGGATATGTCAGTAAATATTGACAGCAATTTGTCAGCAGAGATTATGAGTCAGCCCTGGCCTCTGATTTACAAAGCAACTTCTCATTCATTTATTAAGAACAATAATCCCTGTTAGTCTATAAAGCACAGGCTCTGCACAAGCTGCAAGAGCAGATGGAGTTGCTGAGTGCCTTTAAACTGTTGGATTGGTGACAGGTAGGACGTGGAGTCAGAGCCCAAACCTCCATCTGCTGCTCACACACCTTCACAGGGGCTGGGGGGAGAGAAATCCGGGGCTGCACCACATTTCTGGGCCTGAGAGTGGGGAAAGAGCAAAGGCTGCAAAGGCAAACCATGCCATGGAGCAGGACTGGGCCACTCTTCATAACCAAAGGGCTGGTTTGTGCCTGATTGCTCTGCTGTGTCCTGGTGGGGTGGAATGAACCAAAACTTGGGTGTTGAAAGGGAGTAGAAATCTCTTCTCTGGTTTTTCCTCATTTTGCTGAAATCCTGGTTGGGATCTAATCCATCCCTTTCTGTTGGCTGCAATGCATTAGCCTAAGAAAGCTGAATTTTTATGAGACATCACGTTTGCCCAGTGTTCCTAAGAGCTTGTCAGTGCCTAGAACTGTGATTTTAAACCCTCTGACTAAGCCCCCTTCTTTCCCCAGCCTTCAGTCTCCTGTGGTATTATAATATAAGTTTCCTTGCCAGTCTCCCAGGGCTGACAAGACTTTAATTTCTAATTTAAAAACTGAGATAACATTTATTCTTAGAGAATGTGCTTGGCTGTAAGTCTCCTTTGTACAAAATGAGAAGGGAAAGGGGGTAAAAATGACTGTTTTCGTTCCTAAGACTATAAAACATGGGAACATTTCTTCCTACATTCCTTCAGCTGATGAATTCATCATCCCTGCACTCCCAGAACTTGCAAATCACAGAATTTTAGGATGGGTTGGATGGGAAGGGACCTTAAAGACCAACTTGTTCCACCCCCTGCCCTGGGCAGGGACACCTCCCACTGTCCCAGGCTGCTCCAACCTGCCCTTGGACACTCCCAGGGATGGGGCAGCCACAGCTTCTCTGGGAATCCTGTGCCCACAGCCAGGAATCCCTTCCCCAGATCTCATCTCTCCTTCCCCAGATCCCATCTCTCCTTCTCTAGATCCCATCTCTCCTTCTCTAGATCCCATCTCTCCTTCCCCAGATCCCATCTCTCCTTCCCCAGATCCCACCTCTCCTGCCCTCTGGCAGTGGGGAGCCATTCCCTGTGTCCTGTCCCTCCAGCCCCTTGCCTGATTTCCCTCTCCAGCTTTCTTGGAGCCCCTTTAGGTGCAGTAGAGGGATAATTATCATTTAACTTCCATTTCCTTTATTAATTTATAATGGGTAATTTGGGATGCACAAGCACTTACTGTCAAAACCCAGCAACACACACTTCCCTCGGAGGCACTAAATCACTGCTCCTGGGATAATTAAGGCAGTGGGAGCATTTATCAAGCTTTTACTAAATTTACAGCCCCTCCCTGAGGTCTCTCCTCCTGCCTGGTTTCATGTCTGGGAGCTAGGGGGGAATTTGGCCTCGTGGTCCCTGGTTTTCCCAGGGCAGAGCAGTGTCACAGGGGTGTGGGGACATGGGACACCACCTCATCTTCCCTCCTCCTTTGAGCCTTGGAGTGATTCCCTGGGCCAACAAGCTCCAGGGATGGATGGTTGGCACCCCACACCAGGACCCAGGAGGATTGCTGCAGAAATTCCTGACCTTCTCTCCACCCCAGGGAAGGTCTCTGACTCCTCCACCCTCAGCCATCCCTCCCCAGCCCGAAATTTCAGAGCCAAACCACAACCAGCTCCCCTTGAGCTCTTCCCCATGGATTAAAATAGCTCCAAGGAGCCAAGAAGGGAAATGTGATCTCCAAGCCCAGGACCTGGCAGGATCATTTCCATTGGAAATCAGCTCCTGGGGGTGGAAACCACCTCCCTGGGGACATCCCTGGGGACAGGCTGGGCTGTTTGTTCCTGCAATGTTGGGGCTGTGGATTTAGGGACAAACAAGGGTTGGTTCATTATCTGTGGCTGTGCTTGGCTTTGTTTTGTCTCTGCTGATGGCAGGGGCTCTTGTGACCAAGCACTTTAATGGCTTTCACATGCCAAAGGTCTAATTATAAGCCCGAGCCCGGACCACCAGCAGAAAACAAACTTGTTGCTGCTTTGAGGTTGCAAATAACACAGAAAAAGAAATTTTTTCCCTCTGCCCCAAGTCTTCAATGTGCATTTTTTCTTTGTGAGGAGCTGCAGAGTGGCTTTTATATCAAAAGAACTTTTTCCTAACGAAGTTATGGACCAGTGAAGAACTGATCTTGTCCCTGTGCAGGTACCTCTATAAATAATTGGATGTATAATATTTCCACAGCTGTTTGCAGCCAGATGGTTCTGGCTGGGGGTTTTTTTGTGTTTTTTTTAAAGCTTGAAGTAACTTCCTTCCTTTGCAGTGGGAAAAACCAACTGTGTCAAGTCCTGTAAACTCATCCTTTGAGGAGCAGACAGGTCCCAGAGACCTGGCTTTGAACCTGGAGGAGAAGAAACGTCTTGGGGATGGAGCAGCTCCAGAGTGAGCCCTGGAAGGGGTTGGTGAGGGCGTGGGAAGGCCCCTGGTCCAGCCCTGATGAACCCAGATGTTTGTAGGTGATGGTGGTGATGGACAACAGGAACCAGACCCACCCTGGACACCAGGACCTGCATCTTTGGTGGGGTTGGAACAGGAACACAACAGAGCTGGAGAAGGGGCTGGAGCACCAGGAGGGGCTGGGAGAGCTGGGGGGGGGGCTCATCCTGGAGCAAAGGAGGCTCAGGGGGCCCCTGGAATTCTCTGCAATCCCTGCCAGGAGGGGGGAGCTGGGAGTGGAGTCCAGCTCTTCCTCCCTCTTTCATGGAGTTCCTGTTTCATGGAACCCTGGAATGGTTGGGGTTGGAAGCAAACTTAAAACTCATCTTGTTCCACCTCCCACCGTCCCAGGCTGCTCCAACCTGCCCTTGGACACTCCCAGGGATCCAGGGGCAGCCACAGCTTCTCTGCCCAGCCTGTGCCAGGGCCTGCCCACCCTCAGGAGGAAGAATTTGCCCTAATATCCCACCTAAAGCTCCTTTCTCCCAGGTTAAGGCTGCCCCCTCCCCATCCCATCACTGGGCCACTGCAAAAAATGCCTGTCCAGCTCTGCCTTCCAGCTCCTGCTGCTGCAAAAGCCTGGCAAGCAAATGCCAGGATTGCAGTGGCAATTCCCTCTGCCACGGGCAGGAATGTGGAGGCAGAGCAGCATTCCTGCCACTTGGCTCTTTCAAGCCCGACAGAAACCCATCTCCAGGGTGTGGAAAGTGTGAGCTCCCCAGCTCCCCAGCTATGGATGCTCCTTGGCCTGTGTCACAGCCCTGGAGCTTTGCAGGGGAGCTCAGTCCACAGCCTGGATCTTACATTCCCATGTCTGGGATCCAGGAGGTGTTGTCAAGGCTGACACGGAGCAGATGAAGGGCAAGCACAACGTGGGGCTCTTTCCTTGCAGGATTTCATGGAACCTTAGAATGTACTGAGAGGGAAGGGACCCACAGGGATGGAATCCAAGTCCTGTTTCTCCTCGTTGTCCCTGGGAGAGGCAGTGGGGGCTCCTCCCTGAGGGCTGGGGCAGCCTTGGGTGGTGGGGTGTCCTCTTGTCCCAGCCAGAAAAGGGGGTGCACAGCACCCAGGTCCAGTGTCTTGGTGTCAGCTCCTGCCCTTAGGGCTGAAACCTCATCCAGATGCAGGGGAATTAGGCAAACACTGCACACCTTCCTCTGCCTTGGCTGTTCCAGCCTTGGGCTGGGGTGGGAAAATGGATTTCTCAATTTTTGCTGTTCCCTTCCCTGCCTTAATTGCTCCTGCTCCAAGCCAGGCTTGGGGAGCACAGCAAATGCCCCGAATTCACCTGGCAGTCCAGGCAGCAGAAGGCATTTGTAAGGCAGAAAGGACCATGCAGACCAGGCTGTGTCCCCACCATCCCCATCCTTGGATGCCCAGTTGCCCACACCGTGTTTTCCATCACATTGGCTCCGATTACCTGATCTGGGAAGCTTTGCTGCTTTATTTTTAAGGCAACCTCAGTTTTTTCCACACAATCATCCCCATCCCTGCTGCATAATTGGGTGTAATCCCTGGGTAACCTAATTCCTGCTGTCACAGGCAGCTGCAGGCCCAGGTGCCTTTACAGGGAGATTTTGGGCTTCTTTTGATGTTCAGCAGTGAAGGTCTCTCTGCTGAACATGTGGATCATTTCCCAGTGATAGCACAAGGGGAAATGGCCTCGAGTTGCACCAAGGGAAGTCCAGGTTGCATATGAGGGAAAATTCCTTCACTGAAAGGATGGTTAAGCACTGGAGTCACCACCCCTGGAAGTGTTGAGAGAACAAAAGGATGTGGCACTTGGGGGCAGGGTGATGTTGGCTGAAGGTTGGACTTGGAGGCCTTTTCCAGCCTTAATGTTTCTGTGATTCCTCCCGAGCTCAGTTTGTCCTTCCTGCCACGGTGAAGATGCTCAGCTCAGGGTGGGGGAACGAGCTGAGGGTCTTTGTTTTGTAGCTGTGCAAGAGCAAATGGGTTTATGCCTTTTGATGGTGCCGTGTTGTTTGTGGGTCAGAAGGCAGGAGCCTTTATCTGCTGCCCTGAGCTGACCCCCCTGGCACCACAACGTGCAAGGTGCAGATAAATAATAAATAAAATAAATATTTTAATAGGTAAATCATTTGTCCTTCTCTATCAGAAAACCTCCCAAGATGCACCTTTGAAAGCCTTTCTGTGCTTGCACAAGACCACCATGGAAAAATAGAAAAAATAGCAGTTTTAAAAATAAGCCCAGACACTTTATATCTCTTTCATCCTCAGTTGTGTGTATCCCCCTTGTTTTGCACCAAATTCACACTGGGAAAACATAAAAATCCATAGCAGAGAGTAAGTTGTAATGCTCTGAGATCTGTGCCTGAGCCTTTGGTCTGGGAGGGCTTCAAAGAGGGCTCCAAAAATCCCCTCCCAGCCCTGCTGCTCTGCCCTGCCAGCCCCCACCAGCACTGCAGGATTTCCCTGCAGGAATCTGGGATTCAGCCTCATCCCTCTTGGCTGGAGCACACACTCGTGGTTGTCAGAGCAGCTGGTGGTGGTGGGGGGCTGGAGATGCCCAGGGTGGTGGGGATGGAGACCCTCCAAAGGCTTGGACAAGTCTCCTTTCCATGGATTACCTCACTCAAGGTCGTGGCATTTGTCTGCCCATGACTATAAAGAGGTGTTTCATCTCCTTAGACTTTGCTTTGAGGCCCTTAGTGCCACCAGGGCGTTGAATCCCTGCAGGGCACTGGTGGTGGTGGTGATTTTGGCTGAGACATCCCTGAGCACCCTGCTGGGCCACTGATGGTGGGAAGCTGAGTTGGAAGGGACACCTTGGGATCACAAATGGCACCAGTGCCCCAGCCATGAGGTGCCTGGGGATGTGGGGCAGTGCTGGACCTGGCAGGGTTGGGTTAATGGTTGGACTCTGATCTTAGAGATCTTTTCAACCCTTAACGACTAAAAAAAAATCACAGCTCTACCCATTAATTGGCTTTAGTCTTTCGAACACCATTTGAGGTTTTCCAGTGAAGCCAAAGCCCCGTGGACTTTACACAGTGGCCTGGTACCCCTGGGCCATTCCTGGAAGCTGGGCATGGCTTGGGAAGGGGAAGAGGCCACTTGGGTTCAAACAATCACCTCCTGACTCCCACTGATCATCATTGCAGCCTGAGGATGCAGCTTTCCATCCTCCCCATCCAGGAGCACCAGCACAGAGGAGCAGGGAGAGCTGGAAATGAGCTCTTTATTATTCCAGGGAATGCAGAGGTCAGCGAGGGAAGGGGCTGGTTCCCTGGCAATGTCTCCACATCCCCTCCCTCATTAGATTTTCCCTGCGTGGATCGTTAAGCGGGAGGGGAAAGGGCAGAGCTGGGCTCAGCTGGAGCCCGTGCTTGTGATGCTGATGACAGACACGGCTTTGGGGACAAGTCCTGCTTTAATGCCACCTGTGCCACGCTGGCTCCTACCCCTAAACATCCCCCCAAGGCTCCCAGCTCTGATGCAGGCTGTGCCCAGAAAGCCAGGGACACCAGTGACGCCGTGATGTGTGCCGAGGTGTTCTCTCACTTTAATTAATAGAAATAATGAGTGCCGTGGATTATTTTAGCATTAACAGCCTTGTTTTAGCCTCCTGCAAATCACAGGAGCTTTCACGCAGGGGGCTGGCCATAAATCAAAGCTGGGGCCCCGTGAAAGGAATCCCAAATCCTGACATTTGTTTTGACACATCATCCCCCCGTGTGCCGGAGCCGTGGCTCCCACACACCTGGGTCTGCACAGCTCCGAGCCCTGCTGAGGTCACCACACAAGTATGTGGACTGCCTGCTCCCAAATTAATAGCACATGGGCTCAGTCTCAAGGCTCTTGGGCATAAGTTCAAAAAAATAGAGATATAAAACTTGGGTGATTTACTGGAGCTTTCCCAGACCGAAATGATTAATGGGCTGATTTACTGGTTCCATTTTTTGAAACTGATACAGAAAAATTAAAGGGAGTGGAGAGGAAATGGTCATCATGGTGTTGCTGAGCAGAAAAAAAAATGGCATTGTGATGGGTACATGTTACATATTAATTGTCTGATTTGTTTCTGCCTGGTGGTGAGCAGGAGTGTGAGCGGTGCCTGTCTGACGTGGGCAAGCTCAGTGTGTAATGTCTGAGGGCTGGGATTCACCCACGTGAGCCAGTCACCTCGTGTTAAAATTCCCTCTCCAGCCAGCCAGAAATGGTTTTAGGCCATGGGGAAACAACAGCTGCCAGCCCACAGTGGAGTGGCAGCATCTGGCACGGCGGCGGTGACCGGGCAGTCAGGAAGGTCACCCCGGGGGTGTCAGTGATGGGCAAAGGGAGGGCAAAGGATGAGCCTTTGGGGTATTTATTTGGGTGGAAAACAGCAGAAACAGGCCAGGGTATGGCTGTTGGGCCTTGCAGACATCCTGGGCTGAGGACATCCTGGTGGGAGACCATCCTGGTGGGAGATCATCCTGGTGGGAGATCA
>VXBA01002507.1:306809-381877 GCA_013399895.1 Serilophus lunatus
GAGACCATCCTGGTGGGAGACCATCCTGGTAGAGACCATCCTGGTGGGAGACCATCCTGCTGCTTTGCTGGTGCTTCCCAGAGCTTTCCAGGTGCAAATTCACCACGGCCAACTGGGGGACCAGCACTGTCTGTGTGACACCCACTGTCACAAGAGGATCATTACACCCTCTCTGCACCACCAGCTTTGCATCCTCATCTTTTTTAAAGCACCAACAAATGTTTTTGTCTCTCGAGAGACTGTGCTGAGATCTCATGATATAGGTGAGGGATCCTCTCCTTACAGCAATTCCTTTGGAGTAGCCCATTACATTCCTTGAAATGTGCTGCACGTGGAATCACAGAGTCATTCAGGTTGGAAAAGCCCTCTCAGACCATTCCCCCACCACTCACCCACGTCCCCAAGTACCACATCCACACTTAAATCCCTCCAGCAACGGGGACTCCAGCGCTGCCCTGGGAAGAATTGTCCCCAAAATCCAGCCTAAACCTCCATCCACTGAGTTCAGCTGCCATGGGATGCAGGACAGGGCAGCACATGGAGCGTGGGAAGCAACAGCCACCTCTGCCCAAACCCCCCTTAGAGCTTTGCTGAGCTGCTTCCACCTTTAGAGCACAGTGATTACTGTCACCTTTAATATATGTACTGCAATAGGCAGGATATTAAAATAAATGCTTACACAGCCAGGTCGAGATTCTACTTAATCCAGCAGAAAAAAACCCTCCCATTTATTTCCAGAGCAAAGGGGGAAAACCTCAAGTTACTAAAAATGAGCTGGAGGTGAGGGAGGGAGGTTTTGCCCTTTCCCTCTTTGCAGCATCCAGGGGTGATCCTGGCGCTGCATCCAGGCAAGGATTTCTCCCCTGGAAACGCAGGGAAGAGTTAATTTTCTCAGTTTGGAACATCTATCTGTCATGTGCGACTGCTCTGTAATTATGACTTTTTCTGCTTCTTAGAAAAAGGTTATTACAAGAGCCTTTTAATCTAAAAGGCCAATTATGTTAAAACAGTGCCTTCCATACTTAGATCTCCCTTTACACACTATTGTGTTTGGTACAAATTTAGCAAATTATATATGGGAGGTTTGCTGAGTGGAAGCTTAAAAATGTGATTACTGCTCGTATCGATGTAGGCATGAGCAGCTCACCCTGAGAGACACGTCTGTGTTTGTTGGGGCTCGGATTTAGGGACGGAATTCAGGAGCAGGGGCTCAGAGCATCTCCTCTGCACCCCTGCGTGTTGGAAGAGCTGTGGGCTCCAGGGCTGGGGGGCAGGAGGAGGGGGATTTGTGGCTGAGGGGTTCAAGCAAGGTCTGCGAGCCGCAGGGAAGGCGCCCCAAGCGCTCATCCCTGCGCTGCTGTCTTGCAGATCATCTCAAGCAGGCGTGAGACCCAGAGCAATGACAAGCCCTGCCGCTGCTCCGGGCTGCAATCCCACGCGGGCACAGCGCGAGGAAAACGTCCCGATGTTTGCAATCCCTGCTGTCTGCAAAGGGGAGCACTCGCTTCCCGATGAGACGAGGCTCTTCTCCCTGATCCGCGATCTGCCGTGAGAAATCGCTGGCTCCAAGGACGTGCAAGTGCCCCCCTGGAATGGGACAAGCGCTGGATTCTCGGAGCGCGGCGATAGTGGATGAACTTTTGAGGAAGCAAGTGGTGCAGGCAGGATTCCCGGAGGGCTGGCCACAGCGGGAGGAACGGCAGTTCTGCAGCACATTTAGGAAATCATCCTTCTGTGGTCGCAGGAGCTCTATCAGTTTCCATCACTCCGTTCCAAACCTTAAGATGCCATTTTATAGAATTACAGAATCCCAGGATGATTTGCGTTGGAAAAGACTTGGAAGGCCGCCCAGTTCCACCCTCTGCCAAGGGCAGGGACACCTTCCACTTATCCCAGGCTGCTCCAACCTGGCTTTGGACACTTGCAGGGATTTAAGCCACAGTTTCACTGAACAACAACTCGAGGCTGTTCTGTCTCGTCCCATCCCTTGTTACCTGGGAGAAGAGAGTGCCCCTGACCGGGGGACCTGGAGCAGGATGCAGATTATCCCATGGGAAGCCCCCACCCTGCTCCCCTCAGGAAGCAGCTGGACAATGCCAGATGCTCTGGGGACACCAAGAGCTGAGCCCCTGGGGACGTTGAGGTGATGGCTTTACAAAGCTTTGGCTGTGTTATTAACATTATGCTCATCATTATGGCCAGAAAGGAAATTGCAACGTGTGAATTCAAAAGCTCTGGGGGAGCTGAGAGATGATTTTAATTTAGAATCCCTGGTTTAGAGTCTGGAGCCCTGATACTGCCTTCCTTTGCCTCCACCGAATGGTGCCACACACACTTAAAAGGTTCACTGCCTGGATCTCTGAGTTATGCATTTATTTAATCTCAGCCCAGCAAAGGAGGTGTTTTAAGATTAAAATATTCCTTATTCTCCAAAGTTATGATAAATATTGATGCAGCATTTCAAATAGGACGTGCTGTGCACAGGCAGGGCTGTGAGGACTGGAAAGCAGCCAGGACTGGCTTGCAGGGCTTCAGTAAAAATCTACAAAGGATGAAGGTGAGAAGTGATTCTAATGAGCTTTGCAGGGTTCTGGTGGTGCAGGGTGGTGAGAATCCAACGAGGATCCACTGAACATCCAGTGAGCATCCCCTGTGGGCAGCCAGGAAAGGCTCCATGCAAATTCTGTTTGACTTTACATCAACCCCGTGAATTGGTTTTACAAGATCAAGTGGAAATATTGGAAGAGGGAAGATATCATAATCTCAACAGCAAGCAGCCCAAGGCTTTTGTTTCTAATAAATGGACAAGCTCCTCTAAGCCTGGTAATTAATCTGATGGATCTTTTCAATTTTAGCAGCCCCTTCTGTGACATTATTCTTTAATCTTTCATTAAAAACCAGCCCAGTGACAACGAGGTAAAGCTGCTCAAAACGCAGCCCATAATCTCTGCTGCTTGGGCACTTCCCTGGAGTTGCTTTTCCAGGGTCTTTGTGGACAAGCAGTGCCTCTGGTGGTGCCCAAGCTCCTGGATACCGTAATCAGGGGCTCTACAACTTCACACAAGTATTTTATCAGGAGAGAAGGGGTTGTTGATGGTCAGGATTTGTGTGAAGCATCTGCTTTTCTTCCAGCTCTTTCTTGTTAAATTAAATTGTGGCCTGGAAGAGAGGGGTGTGAGGGGTTTTCTGGTTTCTAGGAAGCACATTTGTTGTCCAGAGAAGCTGCCCCATCCCTGGCAGTGCCCAAGGGCAGGTTGGAGCAGCCTGGGACAGTGGGAGGTGTCCCTGCCCATAGCAAGGGCTGGAGTGAGATGGGCTTTAAGGACCCTTCCACCCTAAAGCTCCCTGGAATTCTGGAAACTGGAAACACTGGATCTGGAATTCAGGGCTCTCTTCTACAAACCAGCCAGGCTGCCACCTGAGTTCCCAGGCACCCACTGAAGCAGAAGAGGAAACACTGGAATCCATGGTCTGAAATTGCTTCTTCAGCAGGATCTCTTGGCATTTTTAATGAAGGAAGCAGCAAAGTTCTTAAGAAGCAGTGATTAAGTTACTCAGCAGCCTGGCTGAAAATAGGTTTTGTGCTTCCTCCTCTCATCAACTGGACCCTTCACCAAAAATCTTTCAGGCCTCAGAAGCCCTTACTGCTCAAACACTTTCTGTCATTCCTGGTGCCTTTTTTGGGATGGGGGGGTGGTGGTGACACGGGCAGGAGCAGGGTGGCTGTCCCCGAGCATCCTGCTGCTGCTGCCAGCTCACCTTGGCTGCTTGGGGTTGTCCCTGTGAGGGGCACGAGGGGCTGAGTGAAGTAAATTAAGCTCCTGTGGAAATTTGATTAAGGCCACCTTAATTGTGCAAAAGGCTGTCTACACCAGGATTTAATGAAGTTTAACTAATCCACTTTAGAAATTAACTCAGATTAAGTTCTCTGAGCATCCCCAGGTAGCCAGGCTGGAAGGAAAGAAGGAGAAGGACATTCAGTAACAGGGTTTGTTAAGGTGAGAGGCTTTGGTCACTTAGATCCTAACCCAGGGCTGCCAGCAGGCACAGCAGGGCTCAGAAAACCCCAAACCCACTCAGAGTAGAAGGACAGCCTTTCCTGAGAATTCTTCTCACTGACCAACTGCACTTAGGGGGGGGAAAGGAGAGAAGTCTCCCCCAGAGATCAGCCCTGGGTGACACCCACCCTGCACTCCGAGCATGCAATACCTTTCTCCTTTTATGCCTTTTTTTTAATTTTTTTTTTTATAAATGCCAGACAGGAAATGTCTTGATGTAATATTTAACATGGAGGCCTGGGGGACTTGGTGTGATTGAAGACAGGATCTTCATTTTGACAGCTTAATGCATTTTACATTACGATGCCTCCTCATCCCTCTGTTTATTCCAAGGGACCCGGGGCTGCCTCTCCTTCCCAAGTCCTTGCATGACACACAAACCCTGTCCCTCTGCCCTCCTGACCCTTTCTCTTCATGAGCTTTTGCTCAGCTCCAACCTTCCAGGGTTTCACTGGGTGTAATCTGCTGATAAAGAGGAGGAGTGACCAAAATTTCCCCTGGTAACTCCGTGTGTGACATCTGCTCCCAGGATTACTGGGGAAAAGAGCCTTTGGATGGAGAGGATTTAACTTCATCCATGTTTTGATCTGGGCAGTCAGGCATCCACTGCATGTGGGTTTGGTGCTCTGGTCAAATTATTTTGAGGCCCTAACAATGATGATGGGAATGTTCCCTCACAAATTGGAATTTTAGGCTGCAGTGATCACAGTCCTTGTGAAGTAGTGGCTTGTCAGTTGTAAAGGAAAAGAAAACAAAGAAATGTCCAGGTCTGTAATGAGAACTCGCTGAATTCGGAGTAATTTGAGCCATTAGTAGGGTCATTTTGCTGGGCTGGCAGGCAGAGGGGAGAGGTCAGCTGGGAATCTGGGAGAGACACCAGGGACTGCCCAAATTCAGGTTGTACCAACCATCCTAAATTATGGTTTAAACCACCTTTAGTCTAAATCCCACTCTGAGCCACCTAAACCCGTTCCTTTGTGACTGTAGCAATATTCTGCAAAACAGAGCAAAAGGGGCCCTGGAAGTGGTGATCAGGGTGGGCAATTCAGCTGCATTCAGCTGTTTGCTGCCAAGAAATGTTATTCTGCCATTTATTTTTTTCCATGCATTTGAAGACAACCTGGCTCGGGGATCTCAGAGCTGCGTTGCTGGAGGCAGGAAACCCCCCCCCACATCTGGATGTCTGTGATGTGCCTGCAGTCAATACTGCTGGGAGCAGGGTCTGGCCCCCCGAGCCCCATCCCCTCCACAAACGTGGGGTGACAAACAGCTGGAAGGACCCGGTGCCCCAAACACGTCCCCGCTCGGAGCCGCGCGATCCTCGATGAATAAATCCAATATATTCTGTATAAATCTCTTGTTATAGCCTGTTTTATTGAACCAACTGGCGTGTTCCTCCACTTGAGAGGCTGTGGAGAGCCTTATTTATTAGCACTGCAACACGAGAGGCTCCCAGTGCCTTTGTCTGCTTTATCTCCTTGTCACGGCGTGTGCGGCTCCGGGCCCTGGGCTTTATTTGGGGAGCTTTGTCATTGAGGCAGAAACCTTTGTTCCCAGCTGGAAAATGCAAGGCATCAGCTGGCCACGTGTTTGCCTGGGAGAGCGAGGGAATTGTCTGTAGGGAGTTGTGGAGGGGTCGTGTCCAGCACCAGTGGGATTGGGCAGGAGACCTCATCACGTATTTCCATGAGTCCATGGTCATCATGAAATCCACATTTCAGAGGCAGTCTGGGAATATTGGCTCAGCCATTGAAACAGGCTGCCCAGGGAAGTGGGGGAATCAGCATCATCCCTGGAAGTGTTCAAAAAATGTGGTGCCTGGGGACAAGGGGGATCCTTGGACTCAGTGGCCTGAGAGGGCTTTTCCAACCTTAAGGATTCTATGATTCCCTCTAGAGCATCTCAGCACAAAGGGAATGGAGCTCTTTTCTCTCCCTAGATGGCAAACGTGAGTTTTCCCTGCCTGAGCTTCCCAGGGAAGGATGATGTGTGACCTGTGAGCCAGCCAAGCCAGGGACACCCGGCTGGAGAAACGCTCTGCCTCCCGGCAAGGGGACCCTTCTCAGGAAGATTTAGGATACAAACGTTGTCCAACAATTATCCCTCTAGCTCCCAGACACCTTTTCAGTGTTCAGAAGGTCTTTCTTCCTCCAGGGACCACCTGCCACCACCACCAGCCCACGGGAGGTGACGGGTCCCGGTTGAACAGACCAGCACCACCAGCCGGAGTTGGGAAAGTATTGAAGCCTTGGACAGCAAAGGGAAATGGGAAGGAGAGAAACCTCCAAAATCCAGGTTTTCCCAGCCTTTCTGTGGCCTTGATGATGCAAACCTTGCTGGGATTAACCAGGAGTCAAGTTTGCAGGGAGCACTGGGGATGTGGGCGTCAGCATTCCCATTGTACCGTGGTTTTTATCTTCCTCATCTGATTGTCCTTCAGAGGCACAACAGGGGATGTCAAGGACTGAGAACAACAGAACAGCCCTTGACTGTGCTGCTGAACATGATCAGCACAGCAAAACCAGCAGCAACAGCTTAAGGCTTTAACCTGGTGATGCAAATGTGCAGCAAATAAGGCAAAAATTAATATTACAGCGTTCTGGCTTTGAAGCATTTTTCCAGGGAAGTCATGTTGGATGTTAAGTCTGAGAGCACAGCCTGGGAATATGACTGGAGAGAGACACTTGCTTCAGATTTATATTAAGTTTCCAGCAAACTCGGGGAATATCAGCCTGTCTGACCTAATATTATGTTGATTCCAAAGTAATTACATTTGTTATTTGCAGGATCTGTAGTAAATCGGGTTGTGGCAGTTATGTGGATGCTTCACAGAAGCAATTTCAGAGATCATTAAATATATCTTACATTGGTTACCCACCACATTAACCCCTGCAGCACCTCAAGACGTACGACATCCCTTCCCTGAAGAGGCAATTTTATGGGACTAGATGCCAAAGGCAATGCAGTGGAGATAAATTCTGGAAATGCATGCACTTACTGCCAGGAGAGGTCTGTTGTTCACTGCAAAGACACAAGGATTAAAAACTTTGTGCAAGGCTCATACAGACCCCAGGCCATCTGCACCACTCGTGTGGGATGGACCCTGCAGCAAGGGCTGAGGATGAGGAGCCTGGGATGGCTCTTGCCCTCCTGTCCCATCCATGTGATGCTTCCAAACCAGCAGCAGAAGGTGTGAAAAATAACAATAGAGAAAGCCAGGCCTGCTCTGCATCAGCTCCCTCCCCAGCCCAACACATTTCCTCTGCCTCTTTCTATTTTAACGTGACTTAAAAATACCCAGAACATGTTCAGAGGCTGGGGGGGGGCAACACGAACTGGTGCTTCCTGTGATATGGGGAAGTTTTCTAACCACCAAACCATGGGTGTGCAGCAGCTTTCCCTGTCCCACAAACACTGCTGCTTGTCTCAGAGGTCTTTTCCAACCTAAACCCCCTGGTGAATCCATGATATCCCTGCAGTGGATATTCAAAGTCTGGCTTTGTGCAGAAGTGTAAAAGCTTGGGGTCTAAAGCACCACCAGGCAGGAAATGAGCTGTGCTGGGAGACCTGGAGCAGAAACTCTCCTCAGATGCATTTTGTCGAGTCTGATCTAATTCAGCTCTTGCCTGATTCAATATGTAATGTTATAACGTGATTTTGGCCCATTCTCAAGATGTTCCCAGCCTTGCTGGACTCTGGTTGCCTCAGGAGCTGTTTTTATTGTTGGGTGACAGTTTTGGCCCCGTCCTCATCAATCCTTGCAGCAAAAATGGGATGAGCAGCTTTTTTTCTGGGGTCTGGGATTGTCCTTTCTTGCAGATCCCTGATATCAGGACTGATGTCTCATGAACCTCCAGGGCGTGGAGATGGCTCTGGGAAGTTACTGCAAGCCTTGCTCCTCTGATCCAAGGTCTTGTAGTGCCAAGGAAATGTCTCCAGCTTGGAGCATCCCCTGAGCAGAGGTCACTCACCCAGCCATCACTCCCACAATCTCCTCGTGCTGTAAATCCCCCTCCCAGTGGCTCCATTGTTAGTGGGGACATTCCTCCTTTCTGTGCTGGAATTTTCAGGGCCTTACTGAGGCTTTTTGGGGCTGTTGATGAGCCACGAGGCTGTGCCAGGGCTGGGGGACACCCAGCTCACTCTGCCATGTACCAGCAACACCATCCAGCCCAGCAACACAAACATACAGAAGCTAAAAACACCCAGAAATATCTTCCTTCCTCTTTGTAGAACCTCAGCCTGAACTGGGAAGAGGAACTCCTGCCCTGGAGACCCGAAATACCAAAGAAATACCAAAGAAATAGCAAAAAAAAAAAGGAAATTTACCAGATGCAACACACTCTACATGCTTTTTTTTTTGGTAAAAGTTGAGGTATCTCACACCTCCAGCTCTGAGGATTTACCAGCCTTTGGGCTGGAAAGATATTCCCCAAACCTGCCAACTTTTGCCTGCCCACAGCTCTGGGTGGCAGGATTGGGGGCAGGGTGTTGAACAAAGAGAAAATATTTCAATATTTCAAGGTTTCCCTTCACCCTCTTTGAGCCACATCTGGGCTTGGTTTCCACAGCTGACACATCCTCTGGGATGCATCCTGGATTTGTCACACTGCAAGATTTAAAGGGAAAAAACCCTCATGGGCATGATTATCCTGGATGTGCAGAAAGGAGCTGGAAGTTGGGGGCACAAGCCAGATTTCTAGCGATGCTCTGCAGGATAAAGTCCAGACTTGCTGGGAGGTGAGGACCTAAAGGGAGATCTGACACTGAGGGGAAGCAGGTACAAAGAACAGCTGTTAAATCCTGATTTCTGGGGGTCTTTTCCTGAGCCAAAGGAGAGCTGGAGGCCACATCGCTGCTGCTGCTGCCTCCATGCAGCACCACCACATTCCATGGGATGCCTGGTGAGCCCCAGCAGAGCTGTCAGACATGGATGTTTGAATCTTTCTTCTCCTCAGATCTGTGTTTTTGGTGCTCTCACAAACTGCTGAACCAAAGGGAAAATCCAAGGGATAACTGACTCCACCTGCAGTGCTGCATCCAGACTGGGAGACCCCAAAACAGCAGCTGCTGGAGCAAGTCCAGAGGAGGCCCTGGAGATGCTCCAAGGATGGAGCCCCTCTGCTCTGGAGCCAGGCTGGGAGAGCTGGGAATGTTCCCCTGGAGAAGAGAAGGATCCAGGGAGACCTTGGAGCCCCTTGCAGAGCCTAAAGGGGCTCCAGGAGAGTTGGAGAGGGACTGGGGACAAGGGCTGGAGGGACAGGACACAGGGAATGGCTTCCTACTGGGAGAGATGGGATCCTGGGAAGGGATTGTTCCCTGTGAGGGTGATGAGGCAGGATGGGCTGAGCTGGATCCAGCCCTTCCTCCCTCACAGGGGCTCTGCCAGCCTTGGCTGGGGGTGCTGCCTTAAGGCTTTAGTGCTTTTTTTAAATTAACTCACCTTATGAGGAACATATTTCCAATAATGCCCTTGGTGATGGAGTGGTCTGGGTGTAATTTGCCTGCTGCTGAGTGTAGTGTTTCAATTCTCACTGAATTTGTGCCTATGATTTATGAGTTAATGCTTCCCATTGGAAATTATGTTGAAGAGGGGAAAAAAATAATGAGGCTTATTTTTTCTTCTTTTTAGAAAACCTAATGTTTATGCTTTATGTGCCATCAGAAGAAATAAAGCAGGGCTATGCTTTCAGACCATGTTTTCAGCAGGTAAAATGCAATTATTCAGACCAGGGAGCTGTATTTGATACATGAATAGGGGGAGAATGAAAAGGCATTCAAAGCCTGATCCAAAGCCTCTTTAAATCTTCAGGAGCCCTTTTTTTCCCTTGGGATTATAAAGCCACCCCTTCCCAGCCACACAAAGGGCAATGGGATCCACGTTGTTTCTGTCTCCACAGCCTTGAATTTCCCCCCTGAAAACCTGGATACTGAACTTCCCAGTGCTGCTGCTCCGTCCTCCCAGTGCCTCCCCTCTGTCTGTGCGGAGCAGCCGTGGGCTGCAATGCACTTTTCCCATCGCATTAATTTGTCTGGGAGCTGTTGTGACATCCTGCTGTGCTTTGTGGAAACGCATCCGACACCTTCCCAGGCGGGGTCTCCTCTTGTGTGTCACCTGGCATGAACCTCGGGGTGGGGCACAGCCTTCCCCCCACATCACATCACATCACATCACATCACATCACATCACATCACATCACATCACATCACATCACATCACATCACATCACATCACATCACCTGCTCAGGGATGGCAGAGCCACGTCCTGGCAGCTCCTGGAGCTCTTCCTTCCTGGGACCAGGAACCTTCTTCTGGGATCTGAGCTCCTGAAGGTGCTCAAAGCACCTGGAAGATGCTGAGGGCTCTGGTCCAGCCACTGCTGGTCACCAGAGGTTTCCTGGGCAGGGACACATTCCTGAATCACAGAATATCCTGAGTGGGAAGGGACAGCAGCCAGTCCACCCCCAGGCCCTGCCCAGACACCCCAACAATCCCACCCTGTCCCTGAGCGTTGTCCAAACCCTCCTGGAGCTCCCCCATTCCCTGGGGGAGTTCCAGTGTCCAACCACCCTCTGGGGGAAGAGCTGCTCCCTGGTATCTATAGAATCATAGCAGAACTATCCCAGAGTGTGTGTCCCAAACTCCTTGTGCTCCATTTGCTCCCTCCAGGTGATGAATGAACATCCTCAAGGAGAAACTGCAACTTCCAGCAGCACCTCCTCTTCAGTTTGTGCCTCCAACTTCACTCAAGAGTCTGGAGGTCCCTGGGGTGTCTCCAGTTCTGTTTTCTGAGTGCAGCCAAGGGCTGGTGAACCCAAATATCCTGCAGAAAATGGATTTGTAACAGGATGGCAAATTAGGAGCACAGGACATAGAGATTTCATGCTGGAAAACCGAGCTCAGCCCAAGGATGCTGGGGCTGAACTGTGGGTTAACAACACTCAGACAACTGCCTGGATCAGACCTCACTTTCCATATCTCATATTTTGTGTTTCATATTTCATATTAATTTTTTTGGAGCAGAATTAAAGAAAATGGCTCATTGTGAAGCTATCAGGAAAGGTATAATGTTAATAGTTTTAATCCTCTGAATTGTTCTCTGAATTTATGCTGAAATAGAAGTACAACACAAGCAACTTCCAGCCTTTAAACCATCCTGGAATGAAACATTTTCCCTTTTACTAAGAAATTGTTTCCTTCCTGAAACAATTCACTGGATCCAACAGGAATAGTTAATGACCTCCACACACTCACAGAGCTGACATATTTTCAAGGGAATTTGCTGTAAAATCAGTTTGAAAAATTCCATTGAAATTGTGGGTATTTTTACATCTCATTTTGCCTTCCCTGCAGTTATTTGTTTCTGTAGTTGGGTGGTTTTTTTTTCCCCTACAAGCTCCAGGCTGGTTTTCTGAGAGCAGCAGCAGCGAATGAGCACCAAATACAGATTCCACAAGGAATGGAGGGAAAAAAACCCTCAATTTTTGCAGGTTTTCTCATCCCTAGCCAAGTTTCTCAGAGGAATTTTCAGCAAGCAGATATAAACTCCAAGTGATCCTGTCTTCTGTTGGATAAAAGTAGTTGCAGAGCCTTAACTTTAAATATTTCCTATTTGTTTCTGTCACATAATTTTAGGATCACTGTAGCCTGGAGAAGCCCATGACCTCATTCAGTCAGAGCAGAGTGGAGCCACACAGGAACCAGCCTTGCTGTGGCCTCAGCACAAAATCCCACAAGCAACAAAGTGCAGAGTTTGGGGGGAAAAAAATGCCTTGTTTTAAAGAATATTTGGCATCAGTAATGGGTGAGATTATATGTACAACACAACAGAGAGGTGGAAGCAGGGAAACCCCCGGAGCAAGGGGGTGCTGGAGGGAAATTTGGGAGTGTCCATCACATGCCTGGAAGTGTCCAAGGCCAGGCTGAAGCAACCTGATAGTGGAAGGTGTCCCTGCCCATGGAGAGGGTAGATCTGGGTGAGGTTTAAGGTTCCTTCCAACCTAAACCAACCCATAATTTAATCATTGCACTCTCTCCCAAGGTGGACTCCCATTAAACCTTCTCCTCCCACCAACACCCTACCCTCAGTACTTCCAAGCTCATTGCACAGCTCTGCCAGGGTCACGTTTTAAGGGCACAGGGTTCTGTCCCTGTGCCTGTGAGAGCTCTGTGAGGAAGGGCTGCAATCTGGCATTTCTCTATTCCCAGTCCTGGCTCTTTAACTCTTTATCCAGGGAGACAAAGCTGCCTTTGCCCATCCACACAGAACCCGGCGGTAGCAGACGAGACACTTGTGCTAATTAATATTTTATGGGCTGATAGACTTCTTTTTTTTTTTTTTTTTTTTTTTTCCCTTTGCCTCAGCAGCTGGTCTTAAATAAAGACCAATTTGCAAAAGTGTTAATTAACACTAATTACAAAGCACGTTGTAGCTTCTCCGAGGATTTCCGTCTGGGAAATGACATGGAACCGTTCAGCCCCTCTCTCCCCAGTGCTGTGATACCCAGGCAGCTTTTCCCAAGGATCCCACACATTTCCCATTCCAAACAAATACAGGAAACGGTGAAAAACAGGATGGAGAAGGCCTGGTGTGATGGGACAAGGGGGAATGGCTTCCCACTGCCAGAGGGCAGGAGAGATGGGATTTGGGAAGGGATTCCTGGCTGGGAGGGTGGGGAGGAGCTGGGCTGGAATTCCCAGAGAAGCTGTGGCTGCTCCATCCCTGGGAGTGTCCAAGGGCAGGTTGGAGCAGCCTGGGACAGTGGGAGGTGTCCCTGCCCAGGGCAGGGGTGGCACTGGATGGGCTTTGAGGTCCCTTCCAACCCGAACCACTCTGGGATTCCATGAATTCTATTGGAATCCCTCCCCGACTAAGGTATTTCTCCAGGTGGGCATTCAAACCTGGTGACCATGTAGATTTAAGTCACACAAATGACAATTAAGTGCCTCATTGCCCTTTTAGCTGCAGGGAGGGCCAGAGCCACTGGAAGTCCTGGGATACGTCCCTGCCCATGGCTACAGGACCTTTGACATCCCTCCCCACCCAAACCATCCCGGTTCCCTGATGGAACAACCAGCAGCGCCCGAGTTCCCGGGGAGCTGAGCCCGCACGCATTAAGCCGGGCCCGCACTCATTAAGCCGGGCCCGCACTCATTAAGCCGAGCCCGCACTCATTAAGCCGAGCCCGCACTCATTAAGCCGGGCCCGCACTCATTAAGCCGGGCCCGCACTCATTAAGCCGGGCCCGCAGACATTAAGCCGAGCCCGCACTCATTAAGCCGAGCCCGCACTCATTAAGCCGGGCCCGCACTCATTAAGCCGGGCCCGCACTCATTAAGCCGGGCCCGCATGTATTTACCCGAGCTCCCCAATTTGCTTCCCCCGACTCGTGTTGTCGCCTTTCCAAGCGCGCGTTTCCCCGGTCGCACCCCGGGATGCAGCCCCGGAGCAGCATCCCAGCGCTAATGAGGAGGAAATCAATTAGGAGCCGTGACACGTGCCCACGAGCTCAGGCAATTAGCGCTGTCTGCCGCGATGAGGCCGCGGTGTCATTTCCAGTCCTCCCAGTGCCTGGCAGCGCGGCCACTCTCCGGGATGCCAAGTCCTGCTTCCCTGCCGCTGGAAAACCGTGTGGGATCTCCGCCTTAATTAGCAGCAATCAGGGCTCTGGCTGTGCCGCGTGAGGGTTCATGTTCAAGGGTTGTGTCAGGGCCGGGGAGGATGGAGAAAGCCGAAGGGAGATGGTTTTATGTGACCCCATCACAACCAAGCTGGTGGTGTCCCTTCCAAATCTACAGGTCTGTAATTTGAGTTATTAATTCATGTGAGAAGTGATGATGGTGATCATGGGGTCCTTGAGCAACGTGATTTAGTGGGAGGTGTCCCTGCCCATGGCAGAGGGTTGGGACTGGATGAGCTTTAAGGTCCCTTCCAACCTAAACTCCTCTAGAATTCTATTCTTCTTCTTCTTATTATTATTATTATTATTATTATCTCTGCAATTTGCACCAACTTTTATACAGAGATGCTGGGAGCAAAGAAATTGCAGCTCAACTCGAGGCAATATATTTACTATAAATACAGATTTTGAGTTACTCCACCAGCCCAAATTCTCCTCTTGGCTCCACAGGGGCCAATAAATAAATAAATAAAATAAATGAATAAAAAGATGTCGACATCCCATTTCGAAGCATAATCCAGGCCAAACTCAATTTTGAAAGAGGATGGAAGTGAGGTTTCAATGTACTGAAGTGTGTTTTTTTCTTAAATTAATTCTCCAAGAAATACATATATATATATATATATATATATATATTTATGTATATATCTGCAGTGCTGTTAAACAGTCGGTCCAGATTTCGCAGAAATCTCTTAGAAACAGAATTAAAAGAAGGCCTTTTGCAGCATTAACTGCTCCAAACAAAACATTAGCACATTAACGAGCACCAGGCGTGGAGGGGCCCCGTTGAGCAGCATCCTGCGATGGGAGCTGCATTATCCCAACCAGAGCCGGCTCCCAAATCCGGGAACGGGGTCGTCCCGAGGCAGGTGGGGACGGCTCCCATTCAGGAGGTGGGTGGCACAGCTTTTAACGAGATGATTCGCCAAAAGAAGCCTCCTTTTGTCCATATGCACACGCTGCTTTTCAACTTTCAAAGGGCAATTCATGAACTGGGAAAGGCCTGGCAAATTAATAATAATGAGCTAATTTCCATGCCATCTGCTAATCGCTCTCTTCTGCACGTCTTGGCTCTCCAAACAGGAGTTTTTCCCACTCTCCTTCTGTCTACCAACAGGAAATAATGACATCCAACTAAACTCTTTTGGAAGTGATTCACTTGGTATTTTTTACCAGCACAGCCTCTCGCTGTGGTTCCTCGAAGGAAAAATTCTCCCTCAAAGGGCAGGGGGGGGGGTGTGGGTTGATCCCTGTTCTCTCCTCCCTTCCCAAGGCCACATTGTTTTGGGTTGAGGTTGGGTTTTGTCCCTGTAAGACTCGGGATGAGCGGAGCAGGGGGTCGGTGTGGGGTGCGCTGGGGATGAAATCAGGGTGCTGCGATTATGGGGTGCAGAGACCACAGCCAGGAATGCCAGCTGCTGAGCCTAAGAGGAGCTGACCAGAACTGCCAGCTGCTGAGCCTAAGAGGAGCTGACTTGGCTTCCCAGTCCCTGCAAAGGTCAGGCCCATCGGCATCAGCGTGTGGCTGTCCCCTGCCCAAGGATGCAGACAGCACCGGGGGTGAGGTTATCCAGAGCTCCAAACAGCCCTCCCCAAAGCTCTGAATCCATGGCACTGCTGTGAGAGTCACAGAGTCGTGGAATTCTGGACCGATTTGGGTTGGAAGGCACCTTAAAGATTATCTTTTCCACCCTCTGCCATGGGCACGGGCACCTCCCACTCTCCCAGGCTGCTCCAACCTGCCCTTGGACACTTCCAGGGATGGGGCAGCCACAGCTTCTCTGGGAATTCCATCCCAGTCCCTCCCCACCCTCCCAACCAGGAATTTATCCCTAATATCCAATCTAAATCTCTCCTCTTTTATCTTAAAACCATTCCCCCTTTTCTTACCACCATCTGCCCATGTAGAACGTCCCTCTCTCTGTTTTTATAAGCTCCCTTTATTTATTACACAGGCAATGAAACTATTCCTCCACACCCCAATGCATTTTGCTGTGCTCAGGAGCATCATCACCACTCCCTGAGGCTCCACATGGCACAATCCCATCAGCTCCACGTTCACAAGTTTCCCCACTTGGGCTTGAGAAGTGGGTTTTAAGGCTTGAGCAGGACCAAATCCAAATATCTCTTCCTATTGTTCCCTGAATTACCAGGGTTTTTCTTTGCCTCATTCCCTTCCCCTCGCAGCTGCTCGTTAATGGAAAGCAGCAATTGGGTTTTTCCCTCCTCCCTGACTTATTGCCTGTGTGTATTTGTAGGCTCAGGATATTACACTGGGGATCTATGGCTTGGTTTGTTCGGTTTATGTGGAATTTGGGAGAGCAGGAAACACATTTAACTCTAATCACCTCGGGAATAGGTCACATAACCCAGAGAGTCATGAACCTTTCATAACAAATATATATGGCCAGGTGTGGGAGCAAATGAATTCCATATGTTCCACATGAACTGGGCAAGGAGAAATTTCCTAGAAGCCACAAATGGGATGTACATCGACTCTGTCCTGAGCATGTGAAAAGATGGGAAAGCCAAAGCAGACTGGTTCCTACAGATTACATCCCTGATTTGATACGATGATTTTTTGGATGATCTTTCCCAAATGGTTCCCAGTGCAATGAAGACAAATCCATGGATGGGATGACTCCCCAGTGGGGGCTGCGGTGCCTTTCCCCAGCCCAGGCTTTGGGCTGTGTCTTTATTATCTGCTGGCTGTCAGCATGCAAATGGTTACAAGTGGAAATGAAAGAGGGTTTGAGGCTCCTTCAGGTTATTTCAGCACAGAGGAGAAGATGTGGCTGTGCAAGGGAGCCAAACCAGGAGCAGCTTTTGGAGGGTTGCAGCTGTGCATGGGCTGTATCCATGGAAAGGGAGGGCAATTCCAGAGCTCTTGTGCTTGGAAGAGCCAGGTTTCCCCACCAAATAGCACCTGTGGCTCCAGATTTAGATCACAGCATTTTGGGGTGATGGCTGAGGGCCACGTGTGGGACACTGGGATGTTCCTGGGGGGACTCAGCCGGGCTCTCCATGGAAAACCAGTGATGTATCAGCTTTGGATGCCCAAAAAATAACTTGTGGTGGGCCAAAGGCACCTCCCATTCAGTGGATGCTGCTGGTCTGCAGGGGTGAGCAAATGGTGGGAGGGAACCCGTGGATATAGAAATACCTGCTGTGAAAAGATAACTGTGAATGAATTGTGGCACTGCTGGATTTATTTCATCTTCTAATGAATAAACATCAGCTTTTCCCTGCAACAGAGAAGCTGAAAACTCCCAGATGAAAAGAACAGGTGTCTAAATAACCATCTTAAAAGTTGGACTAAATGATCTTAAAGATTCTTTCCAGCCTCTGATTCCATGATTCTAAAATCATCTCCCCAGCCAACAGCAGGTCTGGCCCACACTGTGTTTGTCCAAGGTGCTCTGCAAAGCCCTGGGAAGAGAGATTATAAAATCCAAGAATGGTTTGGGTTGGAGAGGATCTTAACGCCCATCTTGTTCCAACTTCATGCCCTGGGCAAGGGCACATTCCATTTTCCCAGGTTAATCCAAGCCCTGGCCTTGAACACTTCCAGGGATGGGCCAACCTGTGCCAGGACCTCACCACCCTCACAGGGAAGAGTTTGTCCCTAATCTCCAACCCCTATCAGTGGGAACTTGTTCCTCCTCATCCTGTCCCTCCATGCCCTTGTAAAAACATCTATTTTACACGGGTTTTTTCCCTGGCTTAGTGTTTTTTTCAGTGCTTCTACTTGACTCAGCCTCACATGGAGTCTCGATGCAGATCTAGACATTAAAACAATGCCCAGAAGTGCTTTGCTCCTGTCACCTGCACTTGGTCAGGGCTGAGACTCCCATGGAGCAACAGCATCGTTCCTGCTGAGCTCCTGCCATGTGTACAAGCAATAAGGGCTTGGACAGTTCCTTTGGGAGCAAAGGAACAATGCCAGAGGAACAGAATAAACCTCGAGTATAAAGTGGTTTCAGGAAAGGATTATGGACTCACAATTGCCCTGCAGGCTCATGTCAGTGAGGAGGAAGTTTGGGCTCCCCAGGGGCTCTGCTTGTCCAGCCTGTCCCACCAAAACACTGCCTGATCCTGGGAGAAATAGGGAATGTGGGGGGCCCATGATGGGCTCCAATCTCAGCTCCTTCTGTGTGCACACAGCAGCCCCCTCACTGCTGATTTTTTACACTAATGTCATTAATTAATGTGGATTTCCCCTGTCCTGAGCACAACCCACCCTCCAGCAGTGGAGTCCCAGAGCTGGCTGGGAAACACTGGCAATTCCAGCAGGGCTTCATTTGGCCAGGGAGCTGCCCAGGGAAGGAATGTGGAACCAGAGAATTGTTCAGGTTGGAAAATCCCTCCAAGGCCATCGAGTCCAACCATCCCCCAGCACTGCCAAGGCCAGACCTCCCCAATGCCCCCAAGTGACACATCCCCAGGGCTCTGAAATAGTGTGGCATCTATTTATGAAGGAAAAACCAGCTGCACTGTGGGGGCTGAATTACCCCCTGCCTGGCTCAGGTAAATGCACAGAAAAACAGAGAAATAACCTCAAGAAATTTATCTTCTCTAAGAAACCAGCAATGGACACAGAGCCTGAACCAGTCCCAGGCAGGGACATGATGCTGAACCATAATCCCAGACTGGTTTGGGTTGGAAGGGACCTTAAAACCCACCCAGTTCTAATTCCTTCCATGGGCAGGGACACCTCCCACTGTCCCAGTTGCTCCAACCTGCCCTTGGACACTCCCAGGGATGGGGCAGCCACAGCTTCTCTGGGAATTCCATCCCAGCCCCTCCCCACCCTCCCAGCCAGGAATCCCTTCCCCAGATCCCATCTAAACCCATCCTGCCTTTCTATATTTCAGTCATTATTTCATTTAAAAGGGACAACAGTCTCTGTGCTTGTCAAAGGAACCCACATGCCATGAAAACACTCGGAGTATTCCTGAAAAAGGCGCTGCTTCCCCTGGGCTTCCTCCACGGCGCGGCTTCCCGGAGCGCCTCCATCAGCCGGGGTTTTGTTTCGAGCTCCCCAAGAATTTGCCAAGTTTTAATGGCTCAATCCTCAAAACTCAGGATGTCCTGGATGATTTATTTTGAGGGGCAGGATCCCTGAGCAGGTAAGAGGAGAACTTTGAGGGGGAACCAGGAGGTGTGAGCCCAGGGAAAGCCACGGTGCCGTGGGCCGGGATCTTTCCCGGCGCCGTCAGCTCTTTGCTGATCTCCCTTCCACGAGCCATCCCAGCCAGTTGCAAAAGGGAAATAAACAGATGGAAGAGTTTTTCCACAAAAATGCAAATAGGTTGTAAAAATGTCTGCAAAAAATCTAAATACCCGGCGAGAACGTGCCAGTCTGGATGAATATTTTGACAAGGAAAAGCAAAAGAAAGAAGAAGTTAAATGATGTCAGGAGGGATTGTTTGGGTTTCCCAGATAAAAAACTGCTGCAAGGGCTGTAGTTTATTTAATTAAGGCTCTGCAGCCTGCTTAACAACATTAGTCTACACAGAAGTAAATTCAGAAGTCAGACTGAAATGGGCTTCTATGCTGCGAAATTATTTCATTGTCACAAACTGATTTTTCCCTGCAGGTTTTTTGGGGAGGAGAAGGTTGATTTTCCCAAGAAAATCTGATGATGGAGCTCTGGAGTGTGGTCCCTCAAAGAAGGGGGGTCCTGTGCTGGCCTGGCACCAGCAACCTCTGGATATTTAGGTGCTGTCACAGCTCTGTGTGGTCAGAAATTCATTTGGCTTTCTGGCTGGCTTTTGCTGGAATATTTTCCCAGTAATTATTTTTCTGGGGTGTTTCTTTCCTTCCCCAAACCCAAATCTCAAAGCTCTTTTCCAACCCAAACAATTCTCTGATCCTGTACTGGAGGGACCTGTTTGTGGACCTGGGGGAAGGTCACTTGTTTGTCCTGCTGGGAAAGCCTGGCCAAACTGGGATGTGACCGGATCTGCTGGATTTGGGGGATGGGCAAAGTCCCATGTGAGGTGATCCAGATTCCTGGAGAATCCTCTACAGCCAAGAGCAGATCTGCAGGAGGACACAGAGGGGTCTCAGCCCAGACCAAGGGACTTGCAGAAAATATCTTCACATGTTTTAATTAAAAGAAAAACGGTATTTTCTTGCTCAAGACCTTTGGGAACAAACATTCTTGTCCTTGTATTTCCCATGTTGGTGACACTGAAAAACTGTTTTCACCTTTTCCCCAGCAGCTGTATTTCCATGGAATCCCAGACTGGCTTGGAAAGGGCCTAAAGCCCATCCCATCCCACCCCTGTCCTGGGCAGGGACCCCTCCCACTGTCCCAGGCTGCTCCAACCTGCCCTTGGACACTCCCAGGGATGGGGCAGCCACAGCTTCTCTGGGAATTCTATCCCAGCCCCTCCCCACCCTCCCAGCCAGGAATCCCTTCCCCATATCCCATCTCTCCCAGGGGGAAGCCCTTCCCTGTGTCCTGTCCCCCCAGCCCTTGTCCCCAGTCCCTCTCCAGCTCTCCTGGAGCCCCTTCAGGCTCTGCAAGGGGCTCCAAGGTCTCCCTGGATCCTTCCCTTCTCCAGGGGAACATTCCCAGCTCTCCCAGCCTGGCTCCAGAGCAGAGGGGCTCCAGCCCTGGGAGCATCTCCATGGCCTCCCTGGACTCTTTCCAGCAGCTCCAACTCCTTCAAGCCCAGCTCCTCCTTCCAGCCCAGACCTGGAGCCTTTCACTGCTCACCCCTGAAAACCCACCACCAAATCTACATGGGACCAAAGGTGCCACAACAGCAGCATTCCTTTGGAGAGGGAGGCGTGGAGCAGCTTGGCTGGAGAGAAACAGCACTTCCACGGGAACACTGGGCAAACCCAGGCTCCTGTTTGACAAGCAAGTGCCATAATGAGTGTTTTCCATCGTTAAAGTCACATCACAGCCTCTTAATAGAGGGGAACACAAATCCACTTACTCTGGACAAGTGCTCCCCCAACGCCCCGTTCCCAGGGAATTTAATCACGTTCCGAGATGTGGTGAGGGGTGGCAGGAGGCTGGATAAGAGGTGGATTGCTGACAGCACACAGGGGGTTTGTGCTGGGGGTTGTCTCCAGCTGATTATTATCAATGGCTGCTCAGAGCAAATGGAATTTGTAAAGCTCTGGGAACTTGGAAGAATCCACGGGCAGCACGAGCGGCTCGTTAGGAAAATCTCCAGGGTTCCTGCAGCAGGTAAAGGGGAAGGGAATGATTGGTGCCAATTAAGGATTCAGGAAGCTTGTGGTGGGAAGTGAAATGCTGTGATTTGCTGTGATAACACCCTGCAGGTCCCTGCCCTGGGAAAGCACCGGGCACCCAGGGCTTTGCTCTGTGGAGCATCCCTGTGCCCTGGGATGGGGGCTGTGGAATCATGGAATGGTTGAGGCTGGAAAATCTCTCTAAGGCCATCGAGTCTGACTGTTGACCCTGTCAACCCTCACTGCCAAGGCCACCCCTGCCCCATGTCCCCAACTGCCACTTCCCCAGGGCTTTGGAATCCCTCCAGGGATGGGGACCCACCACTGCCCTGGGCAGCCCCTGCCAAGGCCTGACCAGTCTTTCCCTGAAGAAATTTTCCCAATATCAATCTTAAACCTCCCCTGCCAGGACTAGAAGCCGTTCCCTCTCCTCCTGGCCCTTGTTCCCTGGGAGCAGAGCCCGACCCCCCCGGCTCCCCCCTCCTGGCAGGGATTGCAGAGAATTCCAGGGGCCCCCTGAGCCTCCTTTGCTCCAGGCTGAGCCCCCCCAGCTCCCTGAGCTCCTCTTGGTGCTCCAGCCCCTTCCCCAGCTCTGTTCCCTTCCCTGGACAAGGATCCATCCATGGATATTTATGATACAAGCCCTTTGCTCAGCAGGGTCCTAATCACGAGGAAGGTGGTGGTGTCTGGGGCAGCACATTTTGGATAGAAGGAGCTGGAATTTGTGACAAAACATCCCTGGAGCACTGCAGAGCATCCATGCCCATCCCAAGGGACTGCAGGGATGTCAAATCCCCACTCCCTACCTCCATCTGGCACTGCTGTTTTTCCCATCTTAAAAAAAAAAAAAACAATTCCCTAACAAAATCCCTTTGGCTACAAGACTCTTTGCTGCAAAAAAAAAACACAACCCACCAACAAACCCCAAACTAAAACCACTCGTTTCAGGAAAACAGTCAAAACAATTATTAGCACAAATTTCCAACTCATTATCTCCCAAGGTGACATGGCATGTCAGGCACAGACCTGTCACAACATGCCATACCCAGAGGCAACTCATGGGAGGTGGCAGCTCCTGTGCCAGGCTGGGAAGAGGGTCCTGCTTTCCCTGGGGGAGGAATGAGGAGTTTGGTCACTGTGGAGCCTTTGAAGGGGGGGGGTTCATGCCCATGGGACTGGGAATTAAACTGTCTCAGTGTCCCCTGGGTGTGTGGTGTGGAGCCAGCAGGCAGCTGCAGCTCAGCTTTGAGACGTGTGTGTGCATAAATCCCAATTAAAGGAATGGTAAATAAATAAATAAATGCAATTAGGGACCGCAGCCAATTGCGCTTTAACGCCCAATTTCGCCCGCTTTGGGCTGGGAGGGGTGTGCAGGCAGCTGGTGAGCGCCACACCAGGGTTGGTGGCATGACCTACATCCCAAAATCCGGCCCTGTGGCACCGCAGAGGGAGTTTTGGAAGAGTTTAGGGAAGGAGGAAAAGCTTTTGGGAGACAAAACACAGAGGCAGAATATTGGGAGGACTCGAATCCCTGCTCTGTGTGAGGAGTTGCAGCAAAAATGATGCCAAGAGATTGGAATCTGCCGGCAGCCTCTTGGCACTTGGGATTTTTATTCAGAGCATGAACAATGAATTTGCATCCTAGGAAACAAACTCACTCCACATGCCCTGAAACAAATAAATGGAGATATTCCTTTATTCCACAGCCAGGAATCTTAATCTTGCTGATAAACAAAGGCAGGAAAGAAATGTCCCTGAATGTCGTGCTTCTCTGTAGGGTTGTATTCTCTTTAGTCAAAGACCTGAATGCTGAGGAGAACATAAAGTCAGCCTTGTGCAGGGAGAGATTGGATCCATCACAGGGACAAAGGCAGGGCCTTCACTTTGTGGGCTGAGACGATTTTTGCCTTCCAGCTTTTGGTTCTCCTTGTATTCCCCGAGCTGCCAAAGCAGCTGCTGGGGGCAGGGTGGGATGTCCCCGTTTCCCCAGGGCTGAGGGAGCTTGGAGGTACCACAGCACCAGCCAAACTCACCCACCAGAACCAGCCCTGCCCTCCCCTGTCCCCAGCATCAAGAAAAAACCCCCAGTCCCCACACAGAGAACTTTGACCATCATGGCTTTTGCTGTGTTCTGACAAGGGGTTGCTATTGATCGCCTCTAATTTCCCTAATTTTCCTAAAAAGCAGGGAAAGGTTCTTCACTGGAAGGGAGGTTGGGCATTGGAAGGGGCTGCCCAGGGCAGTGCTGGAGTCCCCATCCCTGGAGGGGTTTCAAAGCCATGTGGATGTGGCATTTGGGGACATGAGTGTCCCTGGAAGTGCTGGGGAATGGTTGAACCTTACGACCTTGGAGGGCTTTTCCAACCTAAATGATTCCATGGTTCTAAACCCTCTGAGAACAACCTGCTCCTGTGGCATTTGCAAAGCCACATTTGGTCCTTTCCAATGGATATAACATTATTCAGACTTGCCAAACTCATGGTTGGGAGCTCAGGATGCAACGGGCTATTTTTGTGTTGGAGAGTGGCCACGTCCCAGCGAGGTTTGGTCACTTGGACCCCAAAATATCTCCTTGCTTTTGAATTCCTTGAGCTATCTCAGACTGCATTTGACAGCCTCTAGCCCTCCTAATTGCCATTTTCCCTGTGACATTTTGGGCAGGATGCACCCACCTGGTTGCTGCCTCAGAGGGGCCCATTTGTCATCCTGCAGAGCCATTATTTGTAATTCCAGAATTTCCTCCTCCTTTGAAATTTCAGCTGAATTCTGTCATTTCTTGACCTGGCAAAAGGAAAAGTGCCCACCTAATTACGATCCTACTTCACTTTCCAAAGATCCTTTGGCCCTCATTACAAGGAACAACAACTTCCAGAGTCTTTTAGTGACTTTTCCCTTCAAGAGAAAAGGTTAAAACCAAGTGAGTTTTGAGCTGTCCTGGCTCAGGGAGAACCCAATTGTTTTTCTTTCCCAGCACCATGAAAAGGGAAGGCTAAGCCCCTTTCCAATGGAATAGACTTGAATTCCCTCCAAAAGAAAAGCCTCCATTAGGGGCAGCAGATTGCTCACAAGCCTGGCTGGATCACAGCAGAGGCAGAAATTCCTGGACTGTGGCTCAGGCTTTAATCAGGCAAAAATCCCACTGAACTTGCTGGGAGTTTGAGGTCTCAGAGTTGGCCCATGAAGCAGCAAAGCCACACTTTCTGCTGGATGCACATCCCTGCCCTCTCCCTTGCTCCTGGCAGCATTCCCTGCTGCTCTCCCTCTGGAGGCTCAGTCCCTCCCAGTGCTGCAGTGTAAAATCAGTCGCATTAAGATGCTCCACACCAAGTGATTCCCTTATTAATTATAACAGAGCTGTTCTGCTGGTGCTTCCCATTCAGCCGGAGCAGAGCTCGGATCCTTTCCCTTGGCTCAGCCTCCTGCTCCAAGGAGCTGGATTTGCTGCTGTGTCTCCTTTGGGGATTAAGGGCAATGCTCAGCCCAAAGGGGACAGACCCACCAGGTTGGGCCAAGGTCATCTGGGTGGGCACAGCTCTCCATCAGGCTGGAATTCC
Source organism: Serilophus lunatus (assembly GCA_013399895.1). Classification (NCBI taxonomy): domain Eukaryota; kingdom Metazoa; phylum Chordata; class Aves; order Passeriformes; family Eurylaimidae; genus Serilophus; species Serilophus lunatus. The sequence goes on from VXBA01002507.1 coordinate 331,318, forward strand.
AAGGGAACAGGGATCCTTTCTGTTTGGACAGGTGCAATAAATTAATCTCACATCTGGCAAAGCTCAGGCTGGGGCTTTTCCAGGCCAGAGCATCCATCAGCACCGGGGGTGCAGCAGCCAGGGCTCAGCACAGGCAGGGGCTGCCCCAGTCTCAGGGCTGCTGCCTGTCACCCCTGATGCAACAACTCATTCCCAGCATCGTGGAGCCAGGAATTTCACCCTCAGAAAGATTTTGGAGCGTGGTGGAAAGGAAAAGCTCAGCTCTTGGGATGGAGAGCATTTTGGGGTGGAGAGGAGAGGGGGGATCCTGACCCAGGATGGTCAGGCTGTCCTAGCCTGGCAGAACTGTTGGTTGATTATTTACCCAAACCATCTTTTCCAGCTGGAGGCTCCAGCCTCCACATTTCCAGCCTGTGCCAAGGTAATGTCAGAGCTGCTTTTCAGAAACATCTGATGAACACATTGAGTCTCCTGGAGCCCTGACTTGGATTGGGAAGGAGCCAACACCTCCAGGAGAGGGGAAGAATGGGGGATTTTTTTGTTCAAAGCCCAAAAGCACAGCTTCTGAGGAAGAGTTTGGTGAGGTCCTACCACCACCCTCCGCCTGTCTCATGGAATCAGTTTGGGTCCAGAGACTTTTTGATTCATAAAATCAGGAGAAAAGAGAGGGTTAATAATCCTTTCCCTGATTTTTCATGCCCTTGCTTTCTCGTGGCCACATTTGGGACTGCAAAGTGCTTTGAAAAAGTGCATTTTAACATGTGCTTATCATCAGCCTTGACCCTGTGGAAGCCCAGAATAAAAACCACCAGTAAAAGAGCCCTGACCTTCCATTCCCAACCAAAGCCTGCAGCGCTGAGTAATTGCTCTCCTAGTCCAGCCCCTTTGCCTCCCAGATCTTCAGGGAGGTAAAAGCCAGATTCCTTCCTCTCTGCAATCATGGCAAGGAAAAAGGAACAAACAAACAAACAGGAAAGCTGCTCCCAGCTGGAGCAGAAGTCCAGGGGGGATCCAGGAGGTTATTTAAAGCTCTGAGAGGTTCCTCCTTCCAGCCACGCCACTCACTGCAGGGGAAGCAAAGCCAGTCATTATTAGCTGGAGTGCAGTGAGCTGGGATGTTGCAGGATATCACCAAGATATCCCCACAGGAGCAGCTGCTCCTTCACTTTGAGGAGTGTGAGGAGGCTCCACGCTGGAGGTGGTGGGTGGCTTTGGCATCTGGTGTGATCCAGGATCGAATCACGCCCTACCGCTGTGGCTGGGGCACGAGGAGCAGCACATCTCATCGAGGGTCTGGTAACTCAGCACTCTGGGTTGGAAGGGACCTCAAAGCTCCTCTTCCTCCATGGGTAGGGATGTCTTCAACTCTCCCAGGATAGTGGCTGTGGCTGCCCCTGGATCCCTGGGAGTGTCCAAGGCCAGGTTGGAGCAGCCTGGGACAGTGGGAGGTGTTGGGGTTGGAAGTGGATGAGCTTTAAGGTCGCTGCCAAACCCAAATCACTCCATGATTCCATGATCCCAAACACCACAAACCTGTGGCACATCTTAAGGCAAGTTCTTGGAGGAAATTATTTTATTGTAGGACAAGGAAAAATGGCTTTAAGCTTTTTTAAATGTTGTTTTAATGCTTTTTTAAAAGTTATTTTTAGATGACAGTGGGAGGTGTCCCTGCCCATGGCAGGGGGTGGGACTGGATGGGCTTTAAGGTCCCTTCTGACTTTAAGGCCCCTGTGATTCCAAGCTTCCATGTGTTGCATGTGGGTCTGATCAGGATTTGGGGCTGTCTCAAGCAGGCACAGGGGTGTGGGGAAGCTGGGAATGCTTCAAAACACCCAGGATGCCCAAAGGTGGACTGGACAGAATTGTCTGGAGCTGAACCCCAGCCCCCTGAGCTCCATTCCATTCTTGTGGGCAGCAAAAGCCCAGGGAGCTCATCCCTGGCACAAGGTGCTGCCAGGATGGGATGGCATTCCTCCAGCACAGCCAAAGCAGAGACAACTGGTTGATTCACTTCAAAGCTGGACTCAGTGACCCCTGTGGGTCCCTTCCAACTCATGATATTCTGTGATTGTGTGATCCTGATTCACATCAAGCAGCAAGAAGCAGGAGGAGTGCTGGGAACCACTGGCTGGAGGGTCCTGCTGTTCCTTAGGGACAGGCATTGGGGTGGCATGGCCCATTTGGCTTTGGAGAGGTGATAATGGATGTTAAAAACCAGCAGGGCTCTGCCCCCTCCATCACCTCATGGCTGAAGGTGTCCAAGCCCTCCTGGAGCTCCATGTCACAGCCCCCTGCCAGCCCTTGGTGCTCCCAGTGGGATTCTGCTGGCAGTTCTGTGCTAACATCCCCAGAGGGGTGTTGGAGGCTCCTGGCTGGCCCCAGCAAGAGATCCCTGTGGCCAGAGGGTTGGGACACGTGGAGTCACAGAGGATGCTGCCCGTGGATGAGACTCTGCCGTGCTCCCCGCAGCAGGGGAGTCAATGACTGGACCAGGGAACAACCTTCTCTTGAGGAGACAGATAATTTTCAGAGAATTTTTTTTTCCTTTTAAAAAAAGCCCTAAATATTTCACAGGCCTGGAGGAAAAAGCAGGATGCCTGAATAGTTACTGCCCAGGGAACACGGCGTGAAATCTCGACACCGTGAGAGCTATTTTTACATCTCTGGGGTTTTTTCTTTCCATATCTCATAAATGGTGACTGATTTTCTGGTCCATGATTAATTCAGACATGGGATAATGGGAATCCAGGAGCACTCATCCAGTTCAGAGGGCCACAGCAGACAGATAATGTGTGTTTACATAACTGTAAGATCAATCTCAGTAACAAGTGATTTGTAGGAAGTTGGCAGAGGCTGAGGAGAGCTGAGAAGTTCTCCTTGGAGGTGCCAGCGTTGCTCCAAGAGGGAATTCAAGCAACAGGTTGCAGTTTGGAGCTCCATCTTCATTGTGCTGCCCCTTATCCTTGGGTATGAAGAAGAATCATGGAATGGTTTGGGCTGGAAGGGACCTTAAAGCCCATCCAGTGCCACCCCTGCCATGGGCAGGGACACCTCCCACTGTCCCAGGCTGCTCCAACCTGCCCTTGGACACTCCCAGGGATCCAGGGGCAGCCACAGCTTCTCTGCCCACCCTGTGCCAGGGCCTGCCCACCCTCCCAGCCAGGAATCCCTTCCCAACATCCAAGCTAAACCTACTCCATCAGTTTAAAACCTTATTTGAGAATGGGAAAGTTTTTACAAGTTCTTTTATGAGAAATGGCTTTCTGGGTATTTCTTAAACATCTCTGAATTCCCATTTCAGTTTCCCTGTATGAAGGTTTCCTCAGAGATGTTGTTCTTGGAGAACATCCTGCATTTTGTTAGCTGGAGCAGAAGAGCAGGGGCTGGAACCACAAGTCCAAATTGCAGCTGCATTGTCCTACAGAGGTCTGGGCTCTGGACTCTGGTCTTCCCTCACCATCTGCTCTGTGTTTTCATCACAAACCCCCAAGTAAAGGGTTTTCTGTCTTTACCTCAGAACACCCAGGGAGACCATCTCATTCCAATCCCCTGCCATGGGCACAGGGTGGGCAGAGCAGCTGTGGCTGCCCCTGGATCCCTGGGAGTGTCCAAGGGCAGGTTGGAGCAGCCTGGGACAGTGGGAGGTGTTGAGGGTTGAAACTGGATGAAGATCCCTTCCAACCCAAACCATCCTGTGATTCCATGATGGAATTATCCCAGCAGGAGGCTAGAGCTGATCTATTGAAGGATGCATTTCCAATGGTGTATTTTAACCAGAGTAGAAAACCACTTTGACTTCCCTGTTGCCTCTAAAGGTTGAGTTCTGCAATTCTTTTTCAGGAAACAAAATCTGCCACAGCCCCATCGTGTTTGCATATTTTAATACAGCTGAGCGAGGCGGTTCTGGCCACTTGCTGATGTGAAATGTCAGGGTAGGTGGTTATATAAATGTTATTTTTAGATGTGATTAAAAAAACACATTCCTTTAATGCTAACACATTTTTTCCCCCCGCTGGCTTTCTAGAATTAAAAGGCTGTTAGATATTTCAAGGCGGGATTGCATTTTGCTTGTGGCATAACAATTCAGCCTAATTGTGCATATGTTAATGGTTTGTTTTTAGAAAGAACCTTACCAGGCTCCAAGGCTGCTCAGCAATAATTTGGCTTTGCACTGCACAGACCTCTACCTATAAAACTCTTTTATTACCTGCCCAGCAATCCCAGGCTAATGCCTCCTCCTGTCCTGCTCTCCGTGGGGACCACAACCAAGTCACATCTCCACCTCTCCTCTTGGCACAGCAAACGTGTCATCTGGAACATTTCATTGAGCTTTAAACCCATTTCTGCGTGATAAAAGAGAATAATAAATAGAGCTGTGGTGAGTAGTTGGAGGAATTTGTCATCACAAGTGAGGAGGTGGAGGGGCAGCTCCTGGTACCCAGAGGGAGCTGGGCAGGGTGGAGAGGTGGGTCAGTGAGAACAGGAGGTTCCACAAGGCCAAGTGCACCTGGGCTTCATATTTATACCCCGTGGAGTTTACACACAGATGTGGAATAAATCGATGCTCTGTGTTGCCACCCTCTACGTTATCCCATAATTCACATTTCCATGGTGTGTCCTTTGCTGCTGGGAGGCTGACAAATGCCCATTTTTATTTTTTTTATTTCTCTCTGCTTAATTTTAAGAATTTCTCTGGGTGCTGGACAGGAAAATAAATTGGGATGTTGGAGGCAGAGCTATTCTCATGGCAGTCCAGCCTTTGAGTAATGGAATATTAATCCACACCCCCCCCCCCCACCACACTAGACATATTTCTCCTATTTTAACAGTTAGTTAAAGAAAAATGGTGACTGGTCTCTGAGTCCACAATCCATTCTCAACAGCTTAAGTTAATATTTAAAAATCTTTATGAGATTATTGTATTAATTCCTCCACCTCAGCACAGGCCCTGCTGGTTGTGGTTGCACTGTGAGTACTGGTGCTCCATCCACCATCCAGAGTTGTTTTAAGTTTAAGAAAAAAGAAACCAGATAAAGGGATTTATTGCATCTGGAGTGCTCATTAAAGCTAAGGACAGGGATTGTAATGAGTGGGTTCTCTCCCCACACCGAGTGGCCACTGGTCATCCAGGGAAAGCCAGTTCTCCTGCCAGCAGATGAACTGGTCCCCCACGTGAGACCATTGCTGTGATCCAAAGCAGGTCCCAGGGGGAAGCAGGGAGCTCAAAGAGAAGCTGAGGACTTTCTCAGGCAGCCTGGCTCTGGTAACACAGCAGCTGCTGCTGGCCCCACTGTGTACACAGGGATAAACTGGGAGGGGACTGGGCCCGCAGAGCCTTTAAGATGCTTAGTCTTTACACAGGAGGACACTGGTAAATAGTTACCAGAGGCCTTGGAATAGTTTCTGGGCTCCTATGAAGGCAGGCATTTAAAAATTAAATGAAATTCCTGTTATAGGCTCAGTAAAATAGAACAAGCCTGGAGGGACTGGTCTGGTCTTTCAGGTGAACGAGGCTTTAAAGGAGTTCCTTAAGGAGTAAATATCCAGCGTTTATGCTTTTATGTGCTGGGATATTAAGCCAGTGAAATACAAGTGGTGGCTTTGCTTCCCTCATGTGGTCCTGAGGCTGCCTTGGCACAAAGTTTATCCCGGGGCTGCTGCTCCCATCCCTTGGGGCTGAGGATGGAGGGTAATGGGCTGTTCAATTGTTAATGAAAATAAGAGCTGTTAAGATAAATTAAAGAAAGAAGAGTCAGGCCAACTGTGCTCTGCGTTGCTGTAACAAACACCATCATCAGCTTGTAATTAAGCTGTGAAGTTGCTCCCAGTCCAACTGTGCGACTGCCAGGCAGAAATATGTCAGCTCTTGTGCTCTGCTGTAACTGTTTGGGAAGTTGTCAAGCTCATCCCACCTCGGAGATGTTCCTGGCCAAGCAGGCTGGCCCTGGGTTGGAGGAAGAGGCACCAACTTTCTCCAGCTGATAAGGCTCAGCCCTATCAGCAAATGCTGGGCAAGTGTCAGGAAATCCCAGCTGGAGAGAGGAGAATATTCAGTGTTGGCTCACAGCGTGGGTTTGCCTTGGCTTAGCCAGGCAGGACAGGAGGAAGGTGCTCTCCAAGTCAGGCCTTCAATTTGGGGCTTTGCCCGGTGGTAATTCCATCCTTTGCTCATCCACCAGCAAAATTTGTCTCCATATAATTAGGGAGGGGACAAGGTACTAACCATGCTTGGGAAGATTAATCTGCTGTGCTGGTAAGGGAAAGGGTTAGGCCATTATTGTGGAAAAATAATTTCAATTATTAGCTTAATGCCCAGCAAGGAAGGCAGAAATGCTGATGGGATTTCTTCAGTGGAGAGGGGACAGAAATGGTGGGAAATGCCATTCAGGGAAAGCTCCGGGTGAGAGGCTGCTCAGAAGAGTTGTTTGCAAAGGTGTGTGAGAAAGATTAAATAAGTTGAGGGATATGATTGCAAAGCTTAGGGAGGGTTTGGTACATGGGGTGGCACAAATTAGCTGGAGCAGCACTGCAGCAAATAAGCTTATGGAGAAAGGAGGGAAAAAATAAAGTGAATGGAACCCCCCCAAAGGAGATTTTTAAGATGATCTAACTAAGAAAACAAGTGAGCTGCTCCAGAGGGATGTCTCTTACCTCTGCTGGAGGTTTCTCCTGTGTTCTCCCTCCCCACAGCCACAAATGTTCATCGTGGGGTGTCAGTGGGTTCACTGGCTGATGTGATGAGCTGATTTGCAGGGAAAATGCTCCAGAAATCCACTGGAAAGCAAGACAAGAAGCATAAAAGAAGAGTTTTCCCTCCCCTGATTCCACACATGACGTTTCCCTCCTCCCTGGGGTCGAAGACAAGGGTCAGGCAGTGATTTTCTGCCAGCTATGAAACACCTTTGCCTGCCTGTACAACATGAGCGAGCTCTTCCCACCTTTTACATTATTCCCCTTTTCTCCCTCAGTTTTTCTCATCTTCTGCAAAATGAGGCAGCTGTGAACTCCTTCAAACTGAGCATTATTGGAGTCCCTGCAAATAGAAACCCTCTGGCTCTGGCTGGGCTGTTAGCAAAGTCAGTGGGAGGCTGGGAACCTCCCAGCTCTGGAGCTCTTGTAAAATGCTTGAAAAGGAGAATTATAGTGAAAAAAAAGCCCCTGTATGTTCTGAAATAGCCACCCACAGCCTCCTGCAGCACAATAACTGGATGCAGTAAGTCATTCCTGAGACAGTTGGGCAAGCACTGGATGTGATAACTTGAAGATAAGGGGAAATGATTCAATCACCAATTTTTTTCTCATCACAGCTGGGACAAAGAATATGGAATAATCATTTGGCCAAATGATATAAAAAGGATCAAGGGAAATGCACAGCGTGGCCTGAAATTCATCATTTCCTCTGGTGTGAGCAACAGCAAGGCTGAAATATTTGGGTGAGGATCTGCCAGCCAAAGAGAAGAATCCCTCGTGTTTGGAGACCTCCAACTACTTTTCCAACAGGTCACCCCTGAGAATCTTCCATACACAGACAGCAACAATTCCCCTGCTGCATCTCCATTGCTCCTGTCTCACACTTGGCTGTGCCATGAATAAAATACCCTTTGTTATTTGCTTGCTCTTCTGTGGAACAGGTAAGAGTGAGCAAATAAAAAGAATTCCCATTCAGTCCCCAGAAGGAGTGACCCCCCTCGTTAAAGACCAGTCAGTGCTTCCCAGAGGAGGTTTGCCCCTATGGAAACTCCCAGGTGTGAGTTTGAAGCCCCCTTTAATGCCTTTGTCAAAAACCTGGGTGAGGGGATTGAGGTGACCCTCACCCAGGACAGGGAAGGGCTGGAGATGCCCAAGGAAGGGCAGGGAGCTGGGCAGGGGCTGGGGGAGCTGGGGGGGCTCATCCTGCAGCAAAGGAGGATCCCAAGGGACCTGGAATCCTCTGCAATCCCTGCCAGGAGGGGGGAGCTGGGGGGGGTCAGGCTCTGCTCCCAGGGAACAAGGGATGGGAGGAGAGGGAACGGCCTCAGGAAGAGGTTTAGGTTGGATATTGGGAAATTCCTTCCTGGCAAGGGGGGTCAGGCTGGGAAGGGGCTGCCCAGGGAGGGGGGCAGTGCCCAGCCCTGCAGGGATTTACAAGGTGGGTGAATGTGGCACTTGGGGACAGGGGCAGGGGTGGCCTTGGCCATGCTGGGGGAACAGATGGGCTCAATGATCTCAGAGGGCTTTTCCAAGCTAAAGAATTCTATGGTGATATAAACACAGAAACGTGTTTTTTGCTGAGCTCTTAAACAAATACCTTTGTTCCAGTTGGTGTTTCTCCCTCCATCCACCACCCAGCCCACGGGGAAGGGAGGCTGTGGCTGACTTTGCTGTGATTTTGCTGCTGTTTCCCCAGGGAGATGCCTCAGTTGGATCTCAGGGAAGGTGTGAGGATGCTAAAATTCCCCCTCCAGAACTCCAGGCTCTCCACGTTTGCACATCCTCCCTGCAGGAATGTAGGTCTCTGCAGCAGCTGCTCTGAAACCACTGAATTCTTACATTTCTTCACAAATATAGAGCTCTTTGCTCTCTTTTCATAGTCGATGAAAGGATCCCTGCAGAGCCAACGTGGGAATGACGTGTGAGCGAGGTCCAGGAGGAGTCCTGCAGAATTAAGTGGAGCTTCTCCCAGGGGTGAGCTCTCAGAATCCCAGCCTGTCCTTGAAAAAACCGCCTGTCCCATATACAGATCTTTGCTTCTCCTATTCAGGTCATCTCTGGTGCCTATTCCCAGAGATATTGCCTCCAAGTTACTTCTGCAGGGTTCTGCCTAAACCCATACGAAAGCTCTGACCTCTGCAGTGTTGTTGTAGCCAAATCTCAGATTTTTTTGGCTGAGTTGCCTCTGTGTGCCAGGATGCAGGACCTGGGAAGGGATGATCCCATCTCTTCCAAGGAAAGGCTGCCCCATGTTTCAAGACAGTGGAAATGGAGAATCTTCAGGGCAGAAGGTAATTTTTAATCTTGTTGGTCAAATAGTCTTTGGATCATAGAATCAGAATACCCTGAATTGGACAGGATCCACAAGGATCATCAACTCCAACAATCACACCCTGTTTAATTAATATTTTCCTCCCCAAATCCTCTCCATCCCTTTCATGTCCTGCTTCCCATGAGGCAACACAGCTTTTCCTAACATCCCACCCCAGGAAAAGCTACCCCTTCAACCTATTTAACTTCATTTTGTGCCATCATCTCTTGCTAAGCTGGGGCACGTGGTGATATCACCCAGCTATTTATAAAATCACCCAGAAAATGATCTCCCAGTAGGTGTCTGGGGGGGGTTTTTTGGGTCATTCCATAGTTTCATCACAGCAGGGAGCAAACACTGGTGGATGTGCCAAGGACAGGGGGTTTTGAGTGAGAACAAGGCAGCAGCTCCCTGGATGTCCCATGGGACATGGAATCAAACCTCTGGATGAGTGAAGAAGAGCTTCTGGCACTGCTTTAGGATGAAAGCAAAGAGTTGGTGCCTTTTTATTGACCAGATCAATGAAACAACAATAAATTCTTGTACAAGTTGTCTTGAACACCCTTGTAAACTCACCCACCACAAGACTCTCAAAGATTCAGATTTTGGGTAAAAAAATACCTTCTTTCATGTCAAACCCAAATTAATTTCAGTGTAAAAAATAATTTCTTCTATCTCCAGACTTTTTATCTCAACTCTGCACTTGGGATCACTGATCATTCCTTTGGAGGTACCAGCTGATATTTAAATTAAAACTGGTTTTAAACAAATGTGTGAATGGGAGATCAGGATCACAGAATATGCCAAGTTGGAAGAGATCCAAAAGGATGTGCAAAGATCTTTTAAAAGCCGTTTGCACAAAATCCCACCTTGCTCTATTCTGGATCATAAATGTGTATCAGTGCTCCCTACTTGGGAAAAATCAGGAAAATTAGAAAAAAATGTAAAAAGGAAAAGTTAGAAAAAGTAGGAAAATTAGAGAAACCAGAAAATTTTTCACCTCTTGTGGAAAATGAAGTGGTGAGTGAGTAGCATGGTGTCCTGGAATATGGACAAGCCAAAAGCCATCAGATCCATCTTACAGTGTTGCGTGGGGAATAAATGGGTTAAAACCACTCTCCCTGTGTTTCCTTCCCTTTCCTAAGGCCAATTCCCACTTCTGATGGTGAGGACCTCTTGGGGACTCAAACTCAGACAGTTGCAAACAGCAGCTATAAATAAAACTGAGGCAAAACAAATCCCTTTTACATGTGGCCGTGTAAGAAACCTCCCAGGCTGATCCTGGAGGAGCTGTGCTATATTTATACTGTGCCTAATTAGACTGAACTTCAACAAAAACAACAACTGAGGGCTTGGAACCTGCTGGAAGAGGGGGATTGGTGTGGGATGTTTAACCCTTGGCCACCCTCTGCTGCCAAGGGTTGGTTTCCTACTGATGCTCATCCAAACCAGTGATGGATCTTCTCTTAAGGAGGAGTTTGCAGACTCTTCCAGGGGAGGTTCAGGATGGATACCAGGAAAAGGTTCTTCCCCCAGAGGGTGGCTGGACACTGGAATGGAGGAATGGGCACTTCCCAAGGCTGCCAGAGCTCCAGGGGGTTTTGGACAATGCCCTGAGGGACAGGGTGGGATTGCTGGGGGGTGTGTGTGCAGGGCCTGGGCTTGGACTGGATGGTCCTGGTGGGTCCCCTCCCACCCAGGATATTGTGATTCCGTGCACTGCTCATCCTGGCTCCCTCCATCAGGATGGGCCAGCCTGGCACTGCTCCTCTGGCTCTGGGTCTGCAGCAGGACACGGGGACCTGAGCCCTGCAGCAGGACCTGGGCACAAACAGCAGCTCTCCCCAGGACCTTCCTCCAGCTCAGAGCTCAGGATTCCAAAATAAATGAGACAAGAAAACAAGCACAGTCAGATGTACTCAAGATCACCATCAGACTTGGCTTTTTTCTCTCTCTTAACTTTAAACCCTGGGCTGTTCAAACAGCACTGACAAAATGGATGGCTTCTCTAAGCTGCTCTCTTATTTTTAGGGTAAAAATAGTGGTTTAATGTCCTTTTGAACCTGAGAAACATCTGGCTCGTCTCTACAACGCCTTGCAGCCAGTGATTTTTTGGATGGGGCGAGTGCAGGACTGTATTTAATTCCTCACACGTGGGACACTCGTGTGATTTTGCAGCTTCAGATAATTGCCATCCCCGTGCCCCTTTGGAGCCAGTCCTTTCCTGGAGCAGCCTGGCTGGAGCTGAGCTCAGTCCACGTGATTTATCCTCCCTGGTGCTTGCTCTGACAAAGCTAATCTTTGAGAAATGTTTGAGCAATCAAACTGTCTGGGGCTCATGTGTCTCCTGGTCTCAGAACCTTTTCGGTTTCCAGCTGCTGCCAGGGGTCTCTGGGCCAACTGGAGGGAACTCAAAGGGAAACAGCAACAACAGAAAATTCCCTTCTCTGTGTCTGGGGTATTTGCTGTTATAATATTTCTTCACAAATGTTTTTCTTCTCCCCAGGCTGCACTCCCTAGTGCTGCTGCACCTTCCCTCCTCTCTTCCTGAGATCTGTCACTCCAGGCATGGGCTGAAGTGGCTCTGCCCAGCACCAGGAGCTGGGCTCCAGCTGGGAGGGAGTTCCTGCTGTCCCTCCCCATCCAAGGGCTGTGTCCCAGGAGCTGGACATCCCTGTCTGTGTGTGCTGGAAGCCCAGAATCCTGCTGTGTCCTGGGCTGATCCCTGTGGGAAGCAGGGAAAGGAGGATTCTGTCCCTCTGCTCCCCTCAGGTAAGACCTCACCTGCAGAGCTGCTCCAGCTCTGGGGAACAAGAGCAGCAGCCCCTGGAGCTGCTGGAGAGAGTCCAGAGGAGCCCCGGAGATGCTCCAAGGGCTGGAGCCCCTCTGCCCTGGAGCCAGGCTGGGAGAGCTGGGAATGTTCCCCTGGAGAAGGGAAGGATCCAGGGAGACCTTGGAGCCCCTTGCAGAGCCTGAAGGGGCTCCAGGAGAGCTGGAGAGGGACTGGGGACAAGGGCTGGAGGGACAGGACACAGGGAATGGCTTTAAACTGGGATAAATGCGATCTTGGGAAGGGATTCCTGGCTGGGTGGGTGGGGAGGGGCTGGGATAGAATTCCCAGGGAAGCTGTGGCTGCCCCACATCTCTAAATAAAAATACCAAGGAGCCTTGGCAGTGTCCTGACCAGTTTTCCATGTTTCTCATTTCCATGTCTTTGAGCTGCCAGGCTTGGGGAGGGGGTGGGTTCCCAAACCAGCTCCAAAACAACCCCCTCCTTGCAGGGCACAGCCCATAATGACCCCTCTGGAAGGGGGACTGCTTGGGATTCACCAGCACCATCTCTGGAACCCAACTCTCGCCCTGCCCCTGCTCCCCTTCTCCTCACACATCCAGGGGTGCAGAGTCCTCTGACATCCAGGGCAGGGAACTCTTTAAGCTCAGCATCAAGTGGTTCCTGTAAACCCCCCCACTATTTTTTTCCTTCACCTTTCTCTTTTTCTTTTTAACTGAGGTGGGGTTTTCCCCCTTTTCTCTTTGTAATTATTTCCATTCAAAGCCTTTAATGTTCCCCCACAGCCTCGTTTCATCCCAGCTGTGTGGAAGCAACCCAACACCTTCTCCCCAGCTTTGTTCAAGTGTGGAGACCTCGTTATCCCTCATCCCAGCCCAGAGGCAGGAATGGGCAGCCCCTTCCCACCCCTAAACATTCCTGACTCCCTGGCTGGGCTCTCTGGGTAATGAGAGCACAGGAAATTGTTGATTTTCCGTGTTCCCTTGAAAAATGTCAACTTTGGGTCTTCTGTTGGCTCTTTGGCAGCAGGGGAAGTGGACTTGGGTCTTGAGAGTGAGGTTGGAAAGAAATAAAAGGCACATCCAGAGCTCCCTGGAAAAGGCCACTCAGTGCCCACTTTTCATTCCTTAACACCTGGATCCATCAAAGTTGAGGCTTCAAGGCAAGATGTGCCTTGTGTCCCCAGCCAAGAGGCCCAGGGTGGTCCTCACAGACCCTGGGTCACCAAAGCACCCACTGGTGACCAGGCATGGAAGACAATGACAACATCCAGAGTCATTCCCACTATTCCTGTGCTCCTGGGGGCTGAACAGGTCCAGGTAACTCAGCTCCACCACAATCCATCAGGCAGGTGCAGCAGGAGCTTCTCCATCCCCTCCTGACCTTCTCTGGAGGCCAAGCAAAGCCAGGTCTCCTCCTGTGTCCTGAGCACCAGCTCTAATGATCTGCCAAAAATTCTTAGTGAAGTCCCACGTCTTACAAATGGCATCAGGTGGAACAGGGACCAGCAGCCCCAATAAAATTGAAGGGGAGTCATCAAAGGGCACAAGAGAAGGGAAGGCATCCAGGGGAATATGTCCATGGAGCTGTTTGGATCCTTCCTCAAAAATAAACTTATCTCTAGAAGGCAAAGGTGAGGCTAAAATGGACAGAGAAATAAGTGGCACTTGTGCATAAAATATATTTATTTATTTATTTAAGGAGTAAATGCTTTCAATTTATCTCAGTATTCTTTGACCCAGAGTCAATGTTTTACACTGCCCCTTTCACCCTAATACCTGTGATGTTCTAAACTAGAATGACCACAGTAAATGGATGAACTTTCAGCCTGTTTTCTCCAGTCCTTGACGGCCAACAGCATCTGTTGACACGAAGTTCTGAGGTGCCACCACTGCTGGGGACGTGTCCAAGCCTTGAAGCCACGTTTCTGTAGGACTTCCCATGTGCCCATGAAGAACCACAGGGTTATGTAGGTTGGAAAAGCCCTCCAAGGTCATGGAGGCTGAGCTCTGCCCCATCCCCACCTTGTCACTGATGTCACAGCCAGCCCTTCCTTGGACACCTCCAGGGATGGGGACTCCAACCCTCCCTGGGCAGCCCCTTCCAAGGCCTGACCACCCTTTCCAGGAACAAATCCCTCCTGAGAAGAGAAGGATCAGCAAATTTGACCTTGAGGATCAGTGTCTTCTGCTTCATCTTTGCCTGCCTTGTGTCACTTGTCTTTACTACGCGGAGTAAAACCCAAGTGGTTGAAGTTCATTTCGAGTGGAAAATAAAAAGCTCTCCCTGCAGACTCACCAAAGCAGCTCCACAACCCACCCCAGGGACTCCTGGCCCTGCTCACAAACCCGAGTGCTCGCAGAGGCAACATCTGCAATCCATAATGCTGTCATCCAGCCTCCAGCTGACCTGCCAGTTGGACGATTAGAGCGACTTCCTATTCAAAAAAAAAATAAATTAAAGAGTGAGTTAAGGTCAAAAGCAGGAGAAGGCCCTTTCTGTGCTGACAAAGAAGTCAGCTGGGCAGGGAGCTCAGCCCTCAGGACTGGCTGGGTGCCCACTTCCCCCAGCCCTGGGTGGGGACCCCATTGTGACTCCGAGAGGGAGATGCTGTTGCGCAACATCTTCCTCACAAAAAACTTGAATGTGTTGTTTTATCAGTGTCCAGGAGCTGCTTTCCTTATCTTTGGTGGTTTTTCCAAAAATATTTTAATATGAAATTTAATCTTTTAACACTGCAACATTTTTAAATCGAATATTTCTGGGTTGTTTTTTTTTTTTAAGTGAAATAGGCAGAATTAATTCCTTTTCTCACTTGCTGCCTGTCAGCTATTTTAGCCCTGCCAAAACAACCAGCTCATGGATACAAGCAGCCTATGGCTCTTTGAGGATTCATATTTTGCTTTTGGGTTTGTTTTTTTTTGGTTTTTTAAAGCTTCTTCCCGGGCAACTCTCCACACTGGGATGCACCAGCATCTATGTATTGCCTTCTATAGAATAGTTTTGGTCTGGACATAAGTTTTGCTTCATGCCTACTCAAAACACATATGTAAATAGGATCAGTGTCAGATCGAAAAAATGCTGAGAAAAAATGTGGCAACACATGGAGGAAGCAGAGAAACGATCCTCTTATGGATGAAATTTAAAATAAGATGGGGGAGTTAGAGAGGAGGAGGTAGAGAAAACGATGCTTTAAATACCAGGAGTTTCAGGAGGAGCTTTGGGTCCAGATCACAGGGAGAAGTGTGGATGCTGGGAGTGATGAGTGACAGGGAATTGAGAGGCCAGGTCGGTGCCACCTGCCCCTGGGCAGCTCTGGATCTCCCACCTCCTTCATAAGGAAGAGCCAGAGGTCAGGAAGTGTTTGGTGGGATTTTGGGGATGGATATGGGATCTTTGTGGGTCCCTTCCAACTCAGGATTTTTTTTATGATTCTATCATGACATTATTGGCCCCATCCTGAGAGGACAAGTCTAAATTTAAAAGTTTTCACAGCAAAAATCCCAAAGCATCCTCAAAACGTTGTTTGACTCCTCTCCTGCCTTTTACTTCTGAATTTGACCTTAAAAGTCTGATGGTGGAGACTTGTGAGGGTCCTGTGGGAGGGAGGGTCCAGCTGCACCCCATAAATACCCCCCTGCCATCCCCACAGCTCCCCTGCTGGAAATTCAACCCAGGAGTGTCTCAGAAACATTAGTGCAGCCAAGATAAACTCTGGGAAGAGCAGCTTTGGTTCATCCCCAAGGGCGTGCAAGCTCGGATCCACAAAATACTTATGGAAATTAATACCACAGTGGATTAGAAACTGCACAAAATTTTTTCCTAAGTATCCAACATCTGCTTTCTGCCACAGCAGCGTTTTCCTGCTGCACTTCTAGTCACCAGGAATCCACTATTCCCATTTATTAATTGGAAAAGTGTCCTGGTTTCTCGTAGTTGGGGTTTTTTAACATGTGTTTAGCTCAGCATATGAAGCACATCCCATGTTATAGAAATGGATTATCCCCCACAATTTAATGCTGTAAAACTAATGGTTGTATCAGCAAGGTCATTTAGCAATCCAGGGAGATATAAATCATCTCCAAGCCATTCCCACATGGAGCTCAGGTTGGCATCTCACACTTTTGCTTCCTGGGGATATCCTTGCAGGGAAGGTGTGAAATGTCATTATGGATGAGTGTAAAAATAAACGTGGATGTGGTGGGATGCTAATTAACACACAGGACTCAGTCATTAGCCAAAGGAGTGATTAGAGGCAGAGCCAAAAGCAAACACACCCAGTGATGCTCCAAGAGCAAGTGGGAAAAATTAAGGAAACGTGTGGAGTGTGGAGCAGAGGGGACATGAAATGGGGGGCAGACAAGTACAGAACCCCAGCTCCCTACTGGGAAATATTCCAGTGGCCTTTGTGGGCTATGGAAATGGATTTGGGGGGAGAATTCCAGTGCAAATTCCTGCCCTCAAGGCTTGGGATTCAGTCAGTGCTGTGTGATGCTCTGGAGTAGCCTGGGGCTGTGGGAACCCCCCTGGCTTTGGCTTAGGAGAGTGGGTTTGGAAACCCAAACAGGTTCTAGAGGAGCAGCTCAGTCCTGGGAAGTGGTTGGACTCCAAATCCATTTGTCTGAGTTGTGGGGGTCAGATGCCTTGCCCAGGTTTTGTAGCACCAGGCTGCTCCATGCTTCCCTTCTCCTGGAGAATTCCTCTCCACACCGATGGTCCTGGATGTAACAGGACACAGTCCCAGCCAGGATGGCCACACAAAATCCAAGCTTCTCACCACGTGTAGCAGCTCATTTGGCTGTTCCCTGCAAATATCAGCTGTAAGGACACACAGCCCTGGGAAAACAGGGAGGAATCCAGCAAATGGCAACGCCAGGCTTTGCCTCCCTGTGGAGGGAGGTGCCTTGGGAACCCCTGAGTGCAGCCTACAAACCACTCCTGGCTACTGATCCCACTGATCCCGAGGTGCCCTCCCACCACAAAGTGCCACAGGGACACCAAACTTCACCTGCCTCTTCCCAAAAGCTCATTCCTTGTTGTTTCTCTGGGTTTGGGGCGCTGGCATTAATAAAACAATGACCCCCAAGGTATTCCCAAGTTTGGATCCCACCAACTTCAGCTGGAGCCAAGAGCAGCCCACCCAGGCCTTGGTGGCTCCAAGTGTTTCCCAACCAGTTTAATGGTATTTTCCATGCAAGACAAAGCCTAAATAACTCAGGATCTGACCAAACCCTCTTGAATAGCATCCTACAGGGTGTTGGGAATGGGATTTTAACCCCCAAATTGCCAGAAGCCACACCAACAGGAGAACACCAACGCTCCCAACCTGACATTGGACAAGAGTATTTATCACAAAAGAACCTCAAAAAGCTGCAAAACCACCCTACAAAAATAATATGAACCACATGAATTGTCAGTTGTCACGTCCAGCACTCAAACCAGGAGGGAACAGAAGCCGAGAAAGAACACGTGAGGTAGTTTTGCAGCAGATAATTGAAGAGGAACTGAAATTAATGCAGGTTTTTCCCCTTGTCTTCATAAGCACCACTAAGTTATATATTATCAAATGCATTAGGCTGGCTTTGGGGTTTATTTTATAGGAAATTCAAGTTTTATCAGTGCACCAACACTTGTAAAGTTTTATCCCAAGGCTAATACTCACTCCCGTGGCTTGACTTCTTACCATATTAATGAAGCAGCTCTCTCAGAAACAGTTCAAATTGTTTTTCCACAGCATTTTTTACATAACCAAGATTTAAGAGGTCAAACTTTGGGATGTGATTGCAGAGCTTGGCTGTCTTTCCTTGGATGGGATCCAGTTTGGAGCCAAGTGTTTCCAGATCTTCCCTTTGCCCTGGGAGGTCTCAGGGCATCAACTGGTGACAGCTCAGAGCTGGAAGAACCCCTGTCAGCCACAGGACAGTCCTTCCCCAACTTCCAGCCCCTTCCAAAGTGCTCCCAAAAGCTCTGCAGATTCCAGGAGATCCAAATGAACTGTGCAGAGCTGAGCAAACGTGTTCAGACACAAAGAGCCTGACTGTGGCCATAAGGACTTGAGTTTTAAACATTCATTTCCTTTTTCTTAAAAAGAAACAGCTGCAAACCCTCCTCAGCACCTCTCACAGCACTTTGCTGCCCTGGCTTACCTCGTCTCTGGGGGTTTGTTCTTGAAGGATGCTCCTGGACCACTCTGGGGAAGGGACATGTCTCTCCTCGGGTTTGCCTAAAAGACAAATCCAGCACAAAACATTAAAAATACAGATTTTAGACAAAACTCACTGCAAGGGTGTCCCCCCCCTCCATGGGGTGGGGAGCCCCTAAAACCAACCTGGCTGCTCCTATTTGGAACCTGAGGAGCTCCAACACCTTGGATCCTGCACATGGAGCCATCCCAGCCCTTCTTTGGGACACAACAGAGAGAAGTGTCCAGTTTTATTCCTCAGGAATGTATTTTCTTTCATCCCATGCCGTGGCTCCAGGCAGGACTGGAGCAGGACTGGGGCTCTTAAAATCACCATGTGGAAAGCTGGAGCCTGAAGGCTTCACCAGAAGGACCTGATTCCAACTAAATATGGATGGAGCAGGAGAGACACTGGTGGAACATCTCCCTTGGGTTAAGGTGCTGGAAAGTCAAACAATGGAACAGCCAGAAACAGGCAGGAGCTTTTCCAGAAGCTCAGCCTCATCACTCCATGGACATTACTTTGCTTTTCCCTTTGAATTCCTTTTCTCTGCCTTCTGCCTCCTCTTGCCCCCTCCTCACTCCTTCCATGTGGAAGAGCAGCACACAGGACCCTCTGTCTCTCCATCCCGTGGCACATTCCTCATCCTCATCCCTGTTTTTACATCTTCAGGTATTACCCTGAATTTTACAGTGCTTTCAGCACAGAAATACGAACAGATTTGAAGGCTGGGATTTGAGAAATTGCCTATTATTTTATATTATCATGTGATTTTAGGCTTGGAAATAAAGCTCTAAACCACGGTGCTGAATAAACACCTTCTCAGTCATCTCAAGGAAATTGAGGAAAAAACTTCCTTTTGCAGGAAAAATTCCCCCCAACTGAAATCCTTAGGAAACACAGGTTTGGGCAAAAATATTACATATAACTTGAAGTCTGGATTTGATACTTAGTCCATTATTCTACACTACCATATGGTATTAGAGGCCAGTCATCACTTTATCATTTTTTTCCATGAATGTACTTGGGAATTTTTGGTCTTTCAAGCTTGGAACAAACAAACAAAAGGTATTTCTTAATTAAAAAATTGCAGTGAAAGTTTCCCCACTGACCTAAATCCAAGTCCTTCAGCACTTCCCAAGTCCCTGGGAAGAGGAGAGGGCTGGAGTCACTGGTGGTTTTCCTGCAAGGGAATCTCCTGTGCCATGGGGAGCCAGGGATGTGTCAGTGGAGCTGGTGGAGGCTCCTCTGGGAGTTGGTGTTTCCTTCTGGTCAGAAATATTGTTTGGGTTATTTTTTTCCCCCCCTGCTGTTCAGAAGGAGGGCTGTAAATCTGGGAATCTTTTAGGGCTTGATCAAAATCTCATTTAAATCAGTGAAGGTTTCCCTTTTTATATAAGTGTGTGTGGCCATTTGTGTATTTACAGTGGTGTCTCCACCTCTCTATTTATATGCATTAATATATATTTGAATATGTATTTTAAAATATTGTAAAAATAAATTAATTTATCTCTAACATAGATTTTAGATATTATTCCATTTACTTATAGAATATATTTTATAATATACATTTATTAATATACTATGTTTATAAATTAGATAATATATTATATAAAATATATTATTTTTATAATATTAATATTTATATGTTATCTGTATATTATTTGTATCTGAATAGATACAGAAATATGTTTTTAAATAAAAAAACCTGTCACAGCTGAACAAGTCACTGTGCTCAGAGATAAAATAATCAGACATAAAACCTGATTATATCACCCCCCTTTTTTCCCTGGTTTTCCCCCTCTGTTCTCCCTTCTCTGGGAACTCGTTAAAATACCAAACAAAGCCAACCTAAAGGGATGTCTCCCGGAGAGGTGATGGATAATGACAGCTCAGAAAACTCCCTTCCCACAGACTTGGAGCTGAGGCTCAGGGATGGGGGGGACTGTGCTCTTCTCCCANTCCCTTGGGTTAAGGTGCTGGAAAGTCAAACAATGGAACAGCCAGAAACAGGCAGGAGCTTTTCCAGAAGCTCAGCCTCATCACTCCATGGACATTACTTTGCTTTTCCCTTTGAATTCCTTTTCTCTGCCTTCTGCCTCCTCTTGCCCCCTCCTCACTCCTTCCATGTGGAAGAGCAGCACACAGGACCCTCTGTCTCTCCATCCCGTGGCACATTCCTCATCCTCATCCCTGTTTTTACATCTTCAGGTATTACCCTGAATTTTACAGTGCTTTCAGCACAGAAATACGAACAGATTTGAAGGCTGGGATTTGAGAAATTGCCTATTATTTTATATTATCATGTGATTTTAGGCTTGGAAATAAAGCTCTAAACCACGGTGCTGAATAAACACCTTCTCAGTCATCTCAAGGAAATTGAGGAAAAAACTTCCTTTTGCAGGAAAAATTCCCCCCAACTGAAATCCTTAGGAAACACAGGTTTGGGCAAAAATATTACATATAACTTGAAGTCTGGATTTGATACTTAGTCCATTATTCTACACTACCATATGGTATTAGAGGCCAGTCATCACTTTATCATTTTTTTCCATGAATGTACTTGGGAATTTTTGGTCTTTCAAGCTTGGAACAAACAAACAAAAGGTATTTCTTAATTAAAAAATTGCAGTGAAAGTTTCCCCACTGACCTAAATCCAAGTCCTTCAGCACTTCCCAAGTCCCTGGGAAGAGGAGAGGGCTGGAGTCACTGGTGGTTTTCCTGCAAGGGAATCTCCTGTGCCATGGGGAGCCAGGGATGTGTCAGTGGAGCTGGTGGAGGCTCCTCTGGGAGTTGGTGTTTCCTTCTGGTCAGAAATATTGTTTGGGTTATTTTTTTCCCCCCCTGCTGTTCAGAAGGAGGGCTGTAAATCTGGGAATCTTTTAGGGCTTGATCAAAATCTCATTTAAATCAGTGAAGGTTTCCCTTTTTATATAAGTGTGTGTGGCCATTTGTGTATTTACAGTGGTGTCTCCACCTCTCTATTTATATGCATTAATATATATTTGAATATGTATTTTAAAATATTGTAAAAATAAATTAATTTATCTCTAACATAGATTTTAGATATTATTCCATTTACTTATAGAATATATTTTATAATATACATTTATTAATATACTATGTTTATAAATT
This sequence comes from Serilophus lunatus, assembly GCA_013399895.1. Taxonomy (NCBI): domain Eukaryota; kingdom Metazoa; phylum Chordata; class Aves; order Passeriformes; family Eurylaimidae; genus Serilophus; species Serilophus lunatus. Next base: position 352,428 of record VXBA01002507.1, read on the forward strand.
AGATAATATATTATATAAAATATATTATTTTTATAATATTAATATTTATATGTTATCTGTATATTATTTGTATCTGAATAGATACAGAAATATGTTTTTAAATAAAAAAACCTGTCACAGCTGAACAAGTCACTGTGCTCAGAGATAAAATAATCAGACATAAAACCTGATTATATCACCCCCCTTTTTTCCCTGGTTTTCCCCCTCTGTTCTCCCTTCTCTGGGAACTCGTTAAAATACCAAACAAAGCCAACCTAAAGGGATGTCTCCCGGAGAGGTGATGGATAATGACAGCTCAGAAAACTCCCTTCCCACAGACTTGGAGCTGAGGCTCAGGGATGGGGGGGACTGTGCTCTTCTCCCAGCCATAAATGTGGGGGAACCAGAGCTCCCCTGGGCCAGGAGGTAATTGGGAAGGGGGTAATTGCTCCTTCTGCTCAGCTCTTGGACCCTGTCCCGGTGAAATGGGAATTAATTTGATGGAGAGCAAATGGTTTTGATATTATCCGAAAAAATACACCGAGGGTTGAAATGTTTCTCTTTTGTCCTGAGAGCAAAGAGCAGCTCCAGGACACAGAGCCAGGGTTTGAGTCTGCTGCCAGTTTTTAGGATACCAGGGCCCCCCATGCCCACCTGGAGCAGGGACAGTGTCCTCATGTCAGCCAGGACCAGCCCAGAGCCCACGTCAAGCCCTTGGAGAGCTGTGAGCACATGGGTCTGCCTGCAGACACCGTAAATCATGGAATCACGGGGCGTTGGAAGGCACCTCCAAAGCCTTGCAACAAGCAGGGACACCTCCAGCTCCCCCAGGCTGCCCAGAGCCCTGGCTGACCTCTCATTGAAACACAGAAATGAGGAGGAACCAGCAATTCCACGCGCCTTGCAGGACGCCAGGGAAGAGCTCCTTGTCCACAGCCCTTTGCCACCAGCTCTGCAGGTCTCAGCAGCCCGGGGGGTGGTGTGAGGGCATGAACTGAAGGGTGTAACTCCACCAGAAAGGGGGAATTTTCCCTCCTGAGATCACTCTCTGAGCTGCTGCTGCTGGATTTGCAGCTACATTTGCGGCTCTTTTCTCAGCCCTCGGTTTTAGGTGGATAAAAGGGATTTCTGAGGAGTAAAGTGATGCTTTTGTAATCCTCAGGTTTTGTCTCCATAACAGGGAGAGTCGACCTCAGCCAGACACCAAGTCAACCACAGGCCCCTGTGATTAGTTATTAGCAGGTGATTATTTCCTCCTCACTACCACCGTCCTTAACCTGTATCCAAAACGATCCCCTTTAAGTCCATTTTGGAAAGAAAAGAGGAAGGGCAAAAGTTTTCCTCTTTTTCTTCCCCAAATCAGAATTTATTTATTTATTTTTTCAGCCATTCTGGGGGGTTCTTTGAGGTTTATTGCCATTTTCTTTTCCTTCAGAGCCAGCCAAGCACAGGACACTTGGTGCTTTGCCCGTTCCCCTTGATGAAGAGCTCACTGCTGGGTACTGGGGAGGCTCCAGTGCCCCAGCAACTCCTGCTCTTTCCATTATGGAAGCAGCATAAATTGTAAGTGAGACGTTTTAATTGCCATTAGTCTGTAACCCAGTACAAGTTTTACCCACTGTGAGGGACCTGGGGAGGGAAAGATGTCAGCGCTGTGCTCCAAAGGGATGATTGATGCAAGGAGCTGTGTGAGGAATGTATTTCCAAAGGGAACGCTGCCTGGAGTACCTGCCTGCTCCGCGGTCTTGTCCTTGCTCCTCGGAGGAGATATTTGGAGCATCATTTGTCCTTAATGCCCCCCCTTGCTGTGATAACCAACCTGGAGCCTCAGGACACGAGTTGAACAGAGCAGCCCTTGGTCACCAAGGGAGGGAAGCGCACAAGGCTTGGCACAGAGCAAGACTTGCTGTCTCCTCAAATATCCACCCATCTCCATAAGTTGTTTTAGCTGCAGGAAAGATCTCCAGAGGGGGTTTTCCTTAACTCTCTCCAGTTTCCCCTTGCTTTGCAGTGGAAGGGCTCTCGGCGTACTTCGCTCTCCGAGCAAGTGCAGAGGGAACAACATTCAGCCAGTTAAAGAAACTGGAAAGTTTGAGGGCAAACAGCAAAGAAATTCAAATATTATTGTTTGCTTCGTGGGCTCTGGCCGGTGAGGAATTTGAATAATCTCTGAAACACGAAGAGTCTCTGTGGTGGAAACGAGAAGAAAAAGCAGAGCTGTGCTTTGGCTCTCCCCAAGTCCTCCCTCCCTCCCAAAAAGGGGGCTGCTTTGTGGAGGGAAGATGTGCATGAGGACAGCAAGACTCAGGATTCTTTGGGTGGGACAAGAGGATAATTCAGCTTGGAGGCACCTGCTGCCCCAGGAAGGGTCAACTACAAGTCTGGATCGTGTTGCTTCATGCAGCTGAGTCTGGAACACCTCAAAGCTGGAGATGGTCCATCCTCTCTTGCCCATCCTGTGTGTGCAACCCCAGAGCTGCTGGTGCTCCCCGCAGCTCCCATCCCAACCTGCCAGTTTGCCGCTGGATTTCCTGCTGACAGCGTATTGCCTTTGGAAACTCATTCCTTAATGCCACCAGCCATCCCCCAAACTGCCACTATAATCTGGAAAGCCAGAGAGTCATGGGACTCCTCCCCACCTGCAGACTCCAGCACCTCCATCCCTGCTGCCTCGGTTCCTCGGGAAAGCATTCCTATCATCCACGCTAATCTGCATGAGCAGACAGAGTGTTTAACACATCCATCTCACGAGTCTGTCAGCGTGAGTAGGTCACATAATGCAAAACTCCTAATATTTTGACTTGGCTCCTCATCCTGCTCTCCAAAATCTGCTCGACAGCAGGATGGGAGGGGTTTTTATTCCTCTCCTGTGAAGCTTCAAGTGTAATGTTGTACAACGTGTTTCTCATCAGGAGCTGGAGCACTGGGCTGTGGCTGTGATGGCATCCCAGGGATATTCCTTCTTGGCCTCCCGGGAGGAGATTTCCCCCCTGATCTCCACCAGTGTGGGGAGACGCTGGGAGAGCTTCCCCTGGATGTCTGGACCTGCTTAAATCTGCTCTGAGGTGTCAGTGGGCTGACAAAATATTCTGCCTGGATGGAGAACACCAGTGACTGAAGTGGGGTCACTTCTTGGGCTTCTGACAAGACCCTGGGAGGAAGATTTTTCCTTGTTAATCTCCACTGGTGTGGGGAAATGCTGGGAGAGCATTCCATCCCTCGTTCCATCCCTATGGAGTGTGGGCAGGACTAAGAGGTTCTGGACCTGCTTAAATCTGCTCTGAGATGTCTGTGGGCTGTTTTGGCCTCGCCAAAATATTCTCCCTGGATGGAGAACATCCATGAGTGAAGCAGGGTCACTTCACTTCAGCTCACTGAGCCCGAAGCTGAGAACACTCAGGGGTTTATGGCTCATTTCAGAGCTCCTGTACATCACTTTAAGGAGCTGTCAGTGTGGATGCAGCAGCAGTGAATTCCCAAGGCTGCTCTTCCCGGCCTCATTCAGCAGGGACCGGTGGGAGCTGCATCCCAGGAAACACAAGTGCAGTCAAACCAGGGGATGGGAGCAAGGAAAACAGCACAGGTGCCACACAAAGCATTTGCAATTCAAAAGAACAGGTCCTGCAGCATTTAAAGCAGGTTAATGTATGGCTTTCCACGGTGTTTGATATAGAAACCACCTGCCCAGTGGGACCCAGCAGTGGGCAGCTCAAATCCCTTGGAGTGTGTCCCTGCTCCTGCTAAATATTTACTGCTGGTGCTTACTACAGTGATTAGTTGCTGACCATACATTAGTTTTCTAATGGAAATGCAGTTACAGCCCAGAGTGATTTGAATCCAGCTGCTTCCCAGGGTGGATGGTGAGAGCTGTGTCTGGACTGAAGCACCCAGGGCTGTTCCCACCAGATCCATGGGATCAAACTCAGTCCATGCCCAGCACTGTCTGCCCCAGATCCTAATGGTTTTAATGAGTGTGGTTGCCTGGCTTTGGGCTCAGTGAGGGCCCCCTTTGCCAACCCTTTTTGATGCCTTCATTCCACCTTTCAGCTCCTGAGTCAACAATATAATATAATAGCATTTCAATAGTCCTTTGATATAATATCCTATAATCTAAGAGCCTGCAGCTCTAACTCTCCTGGACCCTAGTTGGGTTATATCAGGCAGAGCAGGAAAACAAACAGCTGATCAAAGACTGGATGTTTTCCCCAAATAAATCTGTGGCATCCACCACAAGGGATGGAGCTGCTGGCTGAGTCCATGGCCATCACAGCATTGGGATCGTGGGGAATTCCTTCTCACTTGGACACAGGGAATTTGGTGAAGGCAAGGACATGTGGATGGTGCTGCCAGGAATTCTCCTGCCAGCAGCTCTCTGTCTCCAGTGATCTCATCTTGGATATTTGGGATTATCTTTCTGACAGTAGAGAAATACCCCCCTTTCACCTGCTGAAGTCTAAACCAACTATTTAAATGGTGCACAGTCAGGTCTGGAAATTCCTCGAGCCACAGAATTGATTCTCATTTCAAAAATGCCCATTTTGCACATCTGCAGGTATGCAAAAGGATAACATTTAAATGGGACACTTTGAGCCAAGAAATGGTCATAACACAAGTGAAAATCAGGGGGGTTTTGTCTAAATTGGCCTCATTTTTGGACTAATGTGCCTGAAAGACACATCTCCAGCTGCAGTGCTACAGCAAAGAGTGCAGGAAGGGAAATAAGAACATTCATTTCACTAGTGGTGGCCCCAAGGCTTGTAAAATTGTCCTTTCTATTCCCAGAAAGCCTGTGTTTGGGATGCCCTTTGTCCAACACCAAGGTATTTTGGGTCCTGTATTCCCTCATGTATGAACTCACTGAATTTTGAGCCTTTTGTGATCAAATACCTTTAAACTCCCCCCTTCAGATTCCCCTCTGGAAAATACAAATACACTTGGAAAATTTTTTCAGAGGTGTATTTTTAGGTCATATCTGCTGCCACATTCCTGGGATGAGTCAATATTTGCATGGCAAAGAACACACAGGAAAAAAGCATCTGGGATGAGGTGCCAACAGCTGCAGCAGCTCCAGGGAGCTGTGATGGTGTGTGGGATGGTCCTGCTGGAAAAACATCCCCTCCAGAGGATTTCTGTGATGGTTTTTGCTGCTCTCAGGGGAGGTTTTGGTGCCTTTCTGCAGCAGTGCTGGTGCTGGGATGCTCCAGACCTTCTCTGGTCCAGCACTGAGAGGGACACGATGATTCAAAAGGAGGATAGCAAATAAAACAGCAAAAGAACCATCCCCAAAACCCAACTTTTTATCCCAAAAGGTTCAAGGTGCAAAGGGACCAGGTGTTCTGGTAACAGCAGGTCACTCTTTTTATGGTCTCCTTGGATGGCACAGGGAGAGGTGGGAAAGGGAAGCTCTGGGAGGTGCATCCAGGCAGGTTCTCCCTGGCCACTGAGTTGAGTTGACTGACACCAACTGAAGACCCAGCCTGGTTTCTTTTATTACACCATAAAACAGGGAGAAATGCCCCACACCTCAGCAAATGCTGGGTTGGGTCTATACACAGAAATCTGGGATAAACTGGGAATGATGAATCATTTCGCTGCGTTTTTGCTTCTTGGCAAAAGCTCCTGAAAGGGAGAGAATGTTGGGTTTTACATCCAGCCTTTGCCACCACAGTGTGTCCTCCCTCTGCAATTAGAGACAGCACTAATGAGAATCCTGGGAGCCTGGAGTGGGTTGGGTTGGAAGGGACCCTAAAGAGCATCTTTTCCAACCCCCTGCCAAGGGCAGGGACACCTTCCACCATCCCAGGTTGCTCAGAGATTGCTCCTGAAAATGAGATATATAAAAAAAAAATGTCTCAAAATATCAAAATATTTTATATTTCCTTTGGAGCTGGAGAGTTTAAACCCCCCCAGTTTTGATAGGAAGCCTTTAGAGGTAGAATTCCCCTTTCCCAGGCATCCAGCAAAGAGCTACTGAGTCAGATTTTTCCCTCTAACAAGAAAAATCTGCTGCAATCTGATATCCCACCCCAGATAGAAGGGTTGGGTTGTGTCCCAACCCTCCTGCAGGCACAAATCCAGCTGGAGAGGGGCTGATTGGAAGGGAATCTGTGGAAATAAGAGATCCTGCCAGTGAAAACTCCTCCAGCCTGTGATTTCTCCTTCTCTGAGGACACTTGGACTGAGCAGGGGATGGTACCTTGTCTGAGCTGTGGTTGTCTTATTTGAAATATAAAAGCTTTTCCCTTTTAAAAAGAACTTCTGTAGCACAGGGAATGAAGGATTTCATTGTTAAACCCCCCTATAAAATAAGTCTAAAATTTTATTAATATATTTTTACATATTGAAAGTATAAATACTTTATTAGATAGATAATCTGTTGGTGCAGGTACCTACAGAGGCAGAACATTCAGGAAGAGTTATGGTTGAGAATTTCATCATATCGTTAAATATGGATTATTTATAATACAAACCTGGAGAGTTTATAACAAAGGAAGCCACAAGAGTTGTGCAGCTCTGTGGACAAGCTCTTCCCATCTGGGATAAACCACAAACTCATGGTCCATTTCCCATGGAATTTTGTCCCAAGCCAGAGCCTGCCTTGCTGCACTGATCTGGTCATTTCTTTGCCTTTGTTGTGGTCCTCCCCTCGTGGAGGTCTGTGGATTATCTCTTATTGCAAATTAAAGGATACTCTGAGCACTCCACTAATGGAGTGTGACAGTGTCTGTATCTTCATTTAAAATCCTGGATATGGTTATTATTCCAGGTCAGGCAGTACAAGGAAGCAGGATGACACTTTGGGGAATAGTCAGTGTTGTTTCTGCTGTGGAGAAACACAACATCCAAGTGGTTTGGGTTTTTTTTATTTTCTTTAAAGATATTTATTTTAGTCTTAAAATATATGCAGGAATCCTCTGCTTAATCCAATCCTCCTGTGTGTCTGGGTGATGTTTGATCTCAGCATGGCCTTGTGTATGTTGTATATGGGTTTTTATGACTGTAGCAGAGTCTCTTCCAGTCTCTTCCTTTGACCTCTTACCCCATCCTTCCTGGATGCTCCTTCCTGGAGCAGCCCTGGCTCTGGGATCCATCAACCACCGTGTTTCCAAAGATTCATTTCTCTCCAAATCCCAACCAACCTCCCACCTCGGGGAGGATGCAGGGGCATGAGCACCCTCTGGAGCAGGTCTTGCCCTTGCTGCTGCATCTCCCAAGCCTGCTGGGGTGTTTGGATTCGAGGATTTGATCCAAGAGCCTTTTGTTCCCAAGCCAGAGTTGGATCCTTGGCTGCCAACGAGCAGCACAGTCTCTCCATGTCACCCTGTCAACACCCTGACCACAACCAGACCACTCCTCCCCCTGTCTCCAGAGGATGAGACACTGCAAGGGAGGGGAAATCCAAGCCAGGAAAACTGGGATCCAACCCCTTCAACCTCTTCCATCCCCACAGCAATTCCAATCCTTCAGGAAGAAGTTACGGCTGCGATTCCTCCTGTCCCGACTCTTTTCCTGCTGTTGTTTTGGGCTGAATCAAAGGGGTTTCAGGGCTGGGATTATCGTGGCTTGAAAGCCACAGCCTTCAAAATTGAAAGCTGCAAATCAGCTGTTGGTATATAAATACGCAGGAATTGCAGCTCGTTCCTGAACTCAGTGGAGCACCCTACGAGCTGCATTCACTGCAGGAACCATTAGAAGCTATTTTGATGGCTGTTTTTACAGTTACTGATTTGTTAATGCGTGATTTGGGGGTTTGATTGGCTCCCCCTAATTTGCCAAATGGAAGGTCCTCCTACTGAAGCCAAGAGGGGCAGAGGATTTCATTTGACTTTGCATTTTAATACAGCGACTGGTGTTTGTTTTTCCACTCCAGCCCAGGTGGGGAGAGACAGAGAATTGTGGCAAAACACCCCCCTGGCCATGGAGCACTTTGATGTGTCTGAGGGAGGGAAAACACGGTGCCTGTCACTCAGTGAAGAGGTTTTAAGGGTTGTGCCAAGTTCATGGAATTCCAGAATGGTTTGGGTTGGAAGGGATCTTAGAGCTCAGCTCATTCCACCCCCTGCCCTGGGCAGGGACACCTCCCACTGTCCCAGGCTGCTCCAACCTGCCCTTGGACACTCCCAGGGATCCAGGGGCAGCCACAGCTTCTCTGCCCAACCTGTGCCAGGGCCTCCCCACCCTCCCAGCCAGGAATCCCTTCCCAATATCCCATCTCTCTCAGTGGGAAGCCATTCCCTGTGTCCTGTCCCTCCAGCCCTTGTCCCCAGTCCCTCTCCAGCTCTCCTGGAGCCCCTTTAGGCTCTGCAAGGGGCTCCAAGGTGTCCCTGGATCCTTCCCTTCTCCAGGGGAACATTCCCAGCTCTCCCAGCCTGGCTCCAGCCCTTGGAGCATCTCCGTGGCTCCTCTGGATTCATTTCCAGCAGCTCCACATCCTCCTGCTGTTGTTCCTCAGAGCTGGAGGCAGCTCTGCAGGTGGGGCCTCATGAGAGGGGGAGAATCACTTCCTTCTTTTCCTCTGATCTGATTAACTGCTGTGGAAAACCATGGGAAAAAGCAAGTTATCCCTAGAAGTTTTACCACCAAGAAATGCTTCAATTTTTATTTCCCAGTCTCAAAAATCGTTCAGCTTTAAGAACACCTAAAACTCAACACGCAGATGCTGCTACAGGAGGGAGAGGAGGAGGAGGGAGGCTGTGCCCTACCACAGGAGCCTCAATTATTCAAATTCCTGGTGGTGATCTCGTCTGCACCCAAGTGACCGTGGGAACAAAGACATCCTGACAACATCTCCCTCTCCTGTGCACTCCTCCCCTGGGTGCTCCTTATCAGGCTCAGTGATCACATCAGCCAGAGGGTGGGTCACAGGATCTCAGGTTTTTCTGGTCCAACTTGAAGGAACCTCAGGTTTATCAGGGACTCTTCTACTGCTGCAGGCACCACATCAAATGGTCTCCTTCTCCACCCAAGGACAGAGCCTTCCCCAGCCTTGGGCAGAGCTCTGCTCTCACAGCTGTCCACCAAAACACTCCTGTGGGCTTTGAAACCTCTCTGCTGCTTTTACTTCAGACCTTGAAGGCTTCCTCCAGTTCCCACTGTGTTCTCCCACTTGTCCATGACTCCAGAGACTTGCCTCTGCCTGATATGTGGCCCTTGAGTGTCTTCATAGACAGGAGGCACATTTTCTCATGATTTGGGGCAGCTCATTTTTTTCTGGAAGGCACCTGATGAGGGTTGTGTGCAGCATCTCAGGTGAGGGCTCCTGAAATCCTTGTGCATCTCCTGGGAGCTCTTCATCCCTCTGACCAGGCAGGATTCCTCCCCTTTGAACTGATGCACTCTTGCCACATGGCTCAAGTGTTCATTGTGAGGTCCTGAGTGCGTTATTTCAACCCTCAAGGTCCCCAGTCACTGGTGTTTCTCCTTAAAATTGTGCCTTCAGCACATTTCAGCAGCAGATTTCAGCAGCAAACACCACCCCAGACACACATTTGTCTTTTGTTATGACCAATAATGAAAATATCAAATGTTGTTTTCCATGTGGATCTTGAAGGAAAAGGCTCCTCTGTTTATCACCTGCCCTTTCCCTGTTCCTTACCTGCATTTTACACTCTTTCCTTGTCACACCTCCTCCCTGTGCCACTGGAATCTGCATTTACTGACATCCAGATAGATGCAATCTCCTCCATTTCCTTTGTCTAAGAAACCCATTATCTCCACAAAGTCAGGCTCAATTAACCTTCCCTTCAGCTTTGCTCCACTTTTATATCATTTTCCATTTACCTCTGTAGCAGTAACAGCCCCTTCCTTCATCCATTTTTTTAAAATAAATTTGAATTAGTCAGATTTTAATTACCCAATCACCATCTTTCTTAGGTGTCAGGATTCCATATGTTATTCCCCAGTAAAATGTGGAGCAGTCCTTGGGGCAGGGATCAAACCTCTCCCAAATGGGAGCCCAAAGATAAACCAGTAGGAGCCACTCACTTTTGCCCTTCAGCAAAATACCTCTTGTGCTTCCTTAAAGCTTTATTGCCATTAATAGGTCATGAATTAGCAGTAATAACTCCAGGAACTTCATTAATTTCCTTACTGAGTGTGAGTGAAAAAGGTGACCTGGATAAACCCCTCGTGTTCTGGAAATGCTCATCAATCCTTGGAGGTTGAACATCTTTGCTCCCCTTCACAAAGCTGCATTTCCTTCTTGCAGCTCAGGTGAAAACGCTTCATAAACCTCAATGGGGCCTTAAAATGCTCAGAAATGAGTGTTTTCACCTCTGGAAATGTGAGTTCAAATGCAGGAAGGAAAAATGAGATGTAATCATTGCAACCTCAGCTCAGAATCCCAGAAAATGCTGAGCTGGAAGGGACTCCCAAGGATCATGGAGTCCAACTCCTGGCCCTGCACAGCCCCATCCCCAGGAGTCGCATCCCAGCCCTGCTGGAGCTCTGGCAGCCTTGGGGCTGTGCCCACTGCCCTGGGGAGCCTGGGCAGTGCCCACCCACCCTCTGGGCAAAGGAGACCCTTGGCCTGAGCTCCACCCTGACCCTGATTCCCAGGGTCCTGCTTCACCACCAGCCCCAGGGTGGTGCCACCAGTTGGGGCTCAGGGAATGAGCCCCAAATCTCTGCCCAGAACACCTCAAATTAACCATTGAGCTGCACCAGCTTCATGTAGCCTTGAGATGTTCCTGTTCATGAGAGGTTCATGCTCAAGATGTCTCCTGTTCAGGGAGGTGACTCCAGCCAGGTGTCCCAGGTCACATCCCTGGCACTGAAACCTTGTGCAGGACCAGCAAATTCCACTGCACTCACCTCCCTCTGCAGCTGGGCTTTGAGGGGCTTGTTTCCAGAACCTGGGCAGGCAGCATTCCCAGTGCTGGATGGGAGGCAGAGAGCCCAGAAATTTCACAGCAGGCCATTCCCGAAGGATTAACAAGAGAATTTACATTCCTCTGTGGTTTGGACAAGCCGCTGAATGCCTGAGTGTGTGTCCCTAAAACAAAACCAAATGCTGGATTTCATGACAAGCTCCAATTGCTCCTTTGATCCTTAGGGAAGGGGAAATCATTGCCTCACCTTCCCAGCGGGTTGCTGGAGGAGCAGATTGACCCCCAGCCATGTCCTGCTGCACAGATCCCGTTCCTTGAACTGCAGGTTGACACCTTTGGCAGAGCAGTTGCTAAAGTAGGTTAGGTGGTATTTTAGGACACTGTGCATGCAGAACAGTTCTTTTAAAAACCAGAATTCAGGGTCACAGAAGTGGAGATGTACAGAAGTTGGAAGGAAGCTGCATTTTTTTAATCCAACCCCCCAAAAAACCCCACCCAGTGAAGTGAGCCTTCATCAGTGCCACCCCCCACCATGGTCTCCCTTCCTGAACCCCAGTAGTGTTGGGCTTTGGGACAATGTTGGACAAAGAGAACTGGACAGCACAGGGAGCACAGGCAGGACCATGGTGCTGATAATGCCGGGGTTGTGGGTTCGATCCCTGTGTGGGTCATTCCCAAAAAAACCTGGACTTTATGATCCTTATGGGTCCCTTCCAACTCAGAATATTCTGTGATTCTGTGCTCACACCTGCATTGGCAGCAGCACAGGATCCCACATCCCGTCCTGGGAGTGATTTGGGGCTCATGGAACTGCAAACCCAGGGGATCTGCTGCTGCTGCAGTTGGGAGGGGCACTCAGGACAGAGCCAGCTGGATTTTGGAGCAACTCCAAATGCTCCTTTAGTCCTTCCTCCCCTCCACTGCGGGAGGATGATGCTGTGGATGCAGGAGGAGAAACAATTTTCCATAGCTCCATAATACATACCCAGGCGTACCTGGCACAAGGAACACATCAGAGGCTTCAGGAGAGCCTGCCCAGAAGCAGCAGGCTGTGTCCCATTCCCAGATTTCTGGGGACACACTGGATAAATGACAAAAGTTGGCTCCATCCACAGCCAGCTACAGGGAGACTCAGCACCCACGGAAATGACTCAACCTGGAAGAAAACGAGAATAAAATCCTACATTCCACTTAGCAGCAGGGAGCAGGGGGATGCCTCCCGGGCTAATTTCAGAGCATCCTCTTTGTTTTGGCGTAGGAATGTGCCGGGACAGCAAAGGAAGCAGGTTGGCTGGGCAGTGCGCCTGGAGCAAGGGCAGTTTCCCACCTCGGAGGGATCAGTGGCAGCCTGGCTCAGCTTTGCTCCAGCCGGGAGAGACTCGGGAAAACATTTTGAGGTGGTTGAAGAACATTGTTGAGATGCTTTTGCACATCTGGAGCTGCCAGAAGCCTTTACCGGGAATAGGAGGCTCCAGGTTTCTGCTGCCTCTGCAGGACACTGGGATAGAGCTGGAATGATCCCAACCATCCCATATCCCAGCCTGACTGAGCCCTACGAGTGATTCCTGCCTCCTTCATCCCCACTGACTCCTCCTCCCGGTCCCAGGGGAGCTTGAGCCCCCCAGGAGTGCCAGCCCTGCTCCATCCTGCCTTGGCAACCCTTGGAGTATTTCTCATGCAAACAGCATATATCTGAACACATACGTGTGTTTTGCGAACCCCTTACATCATTGGTTTCCAGTGCAAAAAAGCTCTGTCAGCATTTCCTCCGTTACATTTCGTGAACACACCCTGCCTTAAGTCACCGATTCTCAGTTTCTGCCCATGTTTTCCTCCCAGACATTTTCCTTCACCTCATGTGCAGCTCCCGTCCCTGCCAGAGACGCCCTTTGAGTGTCCTGCAATTACACTTTGATGGCCCCTCATTAAACTTCGTGCCCATTAAAACTGTCTACAAAAAAAAAAAAAAAAAAGCATTAAGTACATTAATAAAAAGGCAAAATTCAATTTATTGACTCAGGGGCTTCTCCAGTGGAGATGCTGAGATACAGGGACCCCATCCCTGTCCTCTGCTGTTCCCATCTCCTGCACATCCCTTTCCAGGGAGCTCCTTTCTGCTGAGAAACCCACAGCTCGGGCCAGATGAAGTGCTTACTAAGTACCCTGAAACTATACAATAAAAATCCCTCTGGAGCACAGAATATTTATGTTTTATGAGCTCATCATGTGTGGTGAAGATACCGAAGGCCTGAATAATTTGGGGTGGATGCAAAACACACAATGAGCTGCAGAGAGAAGGAGGGGCAGAGCATTGGAAATGCATTTTCCTCCTCCATCTCTTGTTGCTTAAAGAGGAGACCCAGGGCAGAGCACTCAGGTACGTGTTTTGCGCTCAGCAGATGAAGTTTAAAATGAGCCTGAGCTCAAAGACTGATTTAAATCAACTGGTGGCTCGTGGAGCAACACGGATCAAAATCCCACAGTCCTGTGAGGGAATAAAAGAGCCCAAGAATTTTCCACCCTCTCAAAACGTGAGTGAGGGAGCAGCACATCCCTGCTGCCTGGGGAAGGGATGCTCAGGGGTGCTGGCACCAATATCTGGTGGATTTGGGGATGCAGGAGCCAAATCAGCTCACTTTTGGCCCCCCAACAGGCAGGAGGGGAGATGGCCCCAACCCCAAACAGCAACCAGTGCTGAGCACAGGCTCCTCTGATATTCCACCCCTGAATGGAATAACAGGAAGGTGTAGCAGGTTGCTTCACAATGAGGATACTGCTCCTGTTGCTGGAGGGTGTAAACGCAGCCATAAATATGTATGTGGAGCACTCCTTCCAGCTGCTTTGTCCCTGCAAAGGCTTGTCCTGGAAGCTGCAGGCAGGCACAGAGGGGTGACAGGAGGTCCCAGCCCAGTCTGAGCTCTGGTTTCGAGGATTTTCACGCCAGACTGGAATATTTTATTGCTTGGCTTATGCCACTTTTAAATGTATTACTCGGGCTGGTAACACTCACGTTCTCTTCCTCTGCATCTCACCCAAACAAGGGCTGATTCAGTCCCCAGGCAGGGACAGAGCAAAAATCCTTCTGGGACAAACACGCACGTGGCTAAATATATCGGCAGCTTTTCTCCTCCTCGCACACACACAGCTATTGCTCCTCAGGGCAACAAGACTCCTATTTCTGAATAGCAGCATACAGCAGTGGTTCCTGAGCAGGGGAAAAAAAAAGAATAAATATTGATTGAGACAGTGCTGAATTTGAATCTAAAGGTGAGACAAACAAAAAGAGCAGCTGCTGGAAGCCGTGGGTGAGGTCTGGACACACTGTGTTACCCTCATACCACGTTGGCAGCTCTTCCTCACAGATCTTCATGCCCTGGGCACGGGCACCAAGTGCTGCAGCTCCTGAGAGCCCCAGCTCTTCCCCCTCCCACGTTCTCCCCTGTGGATTTACACCAGAGCACGACTGGGTAGATTCTAACTCTGACAGCTACAAGGTTTTTTTCTGCTTTATCCCCAAAAATGTGCTAAATTTGTTTGCCCTTTTTTCCTTCTTCTTAGCAGACAGGCACGCTCCTGGGGAAAGCTGGGGAAAGCGTGGGATCCCAGAGCTGGCGTGGGGAGGGATGAACGTATCCAGCATTTTGTGTTTCCAGAGCCTTCCCAGAGCAGCGATTCCCATGCAGTCAGCAATCCCACACGGCACAGATTTACTAAGAGAAGTTATTTAGGGCCGAGCTGCATCCGTGTGGATTCTCCAGACCAGCTTTGCTGCGTGAGGAGCGGAAGAAAGGGGAACTCAAAGGTTACAATTTCTGTTTGAATTCGGGTTTTTCAGTACAAAACTACTGTCCCTGCCTTGCTTCTGGAGGCGTTACAGAACCTGGCCTGGAGCCTGCAGATTTCCGTTTGCTGTTAATGATCTGTTCCAAGAAAAAGTGGCTACGAAGTTCCCTGAGAAGCTGGGAAAATTTCACACCGAGTGTGTCGGGAAGTGATGCTGCCCATCCCCATGACATCGCCCGAAATGAGACACCACGGCCCCAACAGCTCGGGGCTGGGCCAGCTGCCACCCGGGAGGCACGGAACAGCATTTTTTTCTCCTCTAGGAGGGAGAGAACAAAAGGTTCAGGGGCTCCTCCATGGTCACTCAGTCCCTCCAGTCTGAAGGGTGTTTACCTGGGAGCGTGGGAATGCTCTGGCTGACTCCAGGCAGGTTCCTGTGGGGTGGCTCTTTGGGATGACACTGGGAGTGTCGCTTATTTCGATGTGCTGTTTGGAGTTAGGTTTGAAGCTCTCACCCCATGGCTCCAGGCACTTCCACGGTAATTTGCAATGTGCTTTAACACCGGGGAGCTTCTCTGTGCCTGGGCTGTTCTCTGGGCTGTGGGAGGATGCAGGGGAGCATCACCCTCAGGTACCTGAAGAGCCCCACTCTGAGCTGTGTTCTTGGGTAGATAATTAATTTTTTAATTGATTATTAATTATATTATTGAGAAAGATTATTGCAAATCGTAGCCTTGCCAAACACCATCATCTCTCAGGGACAGATGGGCTGGGAATTGTGCTGAGGAGCCACATCCCCGCCCCTTGATGCTGTGCTTTGACAACCACCAGCAGCAAGGACAGATCCACCCCGATCCCATAGGAGCATCCCTGTCCCTGAGCCTGCAAGAGAGCTCTCTTCCATGCACAAACCCAGAGGGGGAGCCAAGATGAAGCTGAGCTTTGCAGCCTCACAAGCACAGGAAGAAGAAGTAGCAATGTATATCACATGGTGGGCGTGCATGAGATTCTTTCCAGGAAAAGAAAAACGAGGAAGAAGGTGAGGTGTGTGTCCCAGCCTGGGTCAGGTGCTCCCAGTCACGAGTGTTTCCTGCCTGTTAGCATTCCTGCCGCGGCTTTGGAAACAGGCTTTGGTAACTGTCTGGGCCTAAAAAAGAAGAACTAACACTCGAGTATCCCCCACCTTTCGTTTTCCCTTCCTGGCTCGTGTAACCATGGCAAAGGATCCTCCGCTAGCCTGGGAGATGGCAGAATTCCTGCCAGCCCCATCCACGTTCTCATTCAGTCACTGCAGCTATGAAGCCTTCCACTCTTGAGTGTGACCTCAGCATTGCTGCTGGGAAAACACGAGGATTTTGCTCCTGGGTGGGGAAGGGCCCGTGCTTTGCCGGGGTCTGTGAATGATCCCTGCTCCCGCTGCCTCCCCCTCCTCCGGAGCGCGGCTCATTGACGGGAGGCTGGAGATAGTACGGGGAGCCCACGCAGGCAGCTGTCAGAAAAGGAGCTTACTATGAAAGCAACATATGCTGAGCCGAGTTCCGAGACCTTCAAATCACTACAAGTGCTTAAAATATTCCAGAATTTAATTACAAGGCTGTGTGTGCTCTAAATGAGTGAATGTGTAAGGCAGACTCGAGCTGTGACGAGGGAAACCTTCCTCCATGTGCAGGCGAAGGGGCTGGGAGGGAAAATCCGCATGGGCTGGTGATTTGGGAGCTGTGGAGCCACGTTGTCAGGAGTCAGGATGGGTGGATCATCCATCAGCCATGGATGGGTGACATCCTCTGGAGCTCCATGTCCAGGATTGCTGAGCCAAATGAAGGCACATTCCTACTGAGGGGGTGTGCCAATGGTGGGATCGTGGAATGGTTTCGGTTGGAAGGGACCTTAAAGCTCATCTGGTTTTGACCACCTGAAATGGGCAGGGACACCTCCCACTGTCCCAGGCTGCTCCAACCTGGCCTTGGACATTTCCAGGGATGGGGCAGCCACAGCTTCTCTGCCCAGCCTGTGCCAGGGCCTCACCATCTCTATAGTAAAGAATCTTTTCCTACTCTCCAATATAAACCTACTCCCTTTCGGTTTGAAGCCATTGCCCCTTATCCTGTCATTCCATGCTCTTATAAATCTAAATTATCAGAGACATATTAACAGCTATGAAGTGGTTTGAGTTGAACCCCTTCAGAAATATTTTTGGTCCTAAAAAAGCTTGTAGGTGCTTAACAAGTCACCCCTTTTCTATGTCACCTGTCCTGATCTCACGTGGTGTTTGTCACACACCCGAGGGTTCTCCCCTGACTAAAATAGATTGTAATCTTCCCCCAAGTTAAATGCCTGGTGCATTGTGCCTACAAAAATGAAGATGCACTTAACATAACAATGTGGTTATTAGTTTAATGGCAGGAAGAGAAAACTCAGGGAGGAGAATTAAAGCACTGCTCTTGCAGAATGTCCCTGAGGAAAGATCCTTGCGTCCAGGATACCCAGGGAAGGCTCCTCGCCCTCCAAGGTTTCCTGGCAGGCATCCCACTGGAGATTAGCATTGGAGCAGCTAATGTGACATGAGATAAGGAACCTAGAGGGATATCATGCTGATTTATAACAGATTATTATTCTTTTCCCACTTTAATTAACATAGAGAATTCAAACAAGGAAAGACAAAATGTGTATTTTCCAAGCAAAGAAACTACTGTTAATAAAGGCTTTGATCTGCAAGCAGGGCTGCAGGATTGGGCAGGAAAACTAATCACCATGAGCCAGAACATCCTCTGTTTGTAAGAGCTTGGGAATGGCACAATATTCCTGCCCACAGAATCATTAAGGTTGGAAAACACCTCCAAGATCACCAGATCCAACCTTTGGTGGAGAGGCCAAGCTGAGCCTGAGCAGCAAACAGAGGGTTTTTAGGACACAGAATAGAGTCAGAGCTTCCATTCCCATGTTTGACAGACAGACATTTGCTGTGTCTTTTGACTTTTCCATCACTCAGCACTCCCAGCACTGCTTCCTTGCCTGGAGCAGAAGCACAGGCTGGAAGTCATTTAGGACAAAGTCATCACTAAGGCACTGAGGTGACAACCAGCTCAGGGTAAACAGAGCTGGAACACACACACCGTGCCAGGTAACCCAAGCACTGACTCATACTTTGTGCTACGTCACGCTCGGAATCTTTCTGCAGGAAACTCTCTCTGTGAAAAGAAACAGGAACAGCTGCATTTGGATCATTTTAAGGCTGGAGAGAAATCAGGTCTATGGCTGGGACAGCTGCTCAGGGCTTTTATCACTTGATGTCACTTCCAGAGCTCTCAGGTTCCTCTTTGGTGGCAGGAAGTCTTGGCAAGAGATGTGTCTCCCCAGCACCACCAGCACTGAATGTGGAAGTTCCAATCCAAGTTTTATGGCACTGAGAAAACATTGTGGGCAACCAGGTCCCTGCTTTGGACTTGGGCTGGGACAAACACCAACCTGGCAAAGAATGAGGCTGAAACAGGGATTTGGGGCTGAAGCAGGGATTTTTGGCTGTACCCCCCTTTTTGTTTGTGGTCATTTGGTGTCTCAGTTCTCAGGGGCTGAGCTGCACCAATTTCATAGCTCCAGTGCCCATCATTTTTGGTGGCACACAAAAATCAGTCATGGATACCAGAAGAAGGGGACAGGGTAGTAAAACCCATAAAACCATCCTGTGCCACACTTGACAAGAGCTGGAGGGGGACTTTGGACAAGGGTTGGAGGCACAGGACACAGGGAATGGCTTCCCACTGCCAGAGGGCAGGAGAGATGGGATAGTGGGAAGGGATTCCTGGCTGGGAGGGTGGGGAGGCCCTGGCACAGGCTGGGCAGAGAAGCTGTGGCTGCCCCATCCCTGGGAGTGTCCAAGGGCAGGTTGGAGCAGCCTGGGACAGTGGGAGGTGTCCCTTCTCATGGCAGAAGGTGGAGCTTTAAGGTCCCTTCCATCCCAAATCTCCAGGCTCCGGTGCTGGATATCAGCACTGCTTCCAAAGTACCAGGCCCTTCCTGGGGAGGAGGGACACAGCAAGACTAATGACTGCTTTAATTAAACCCAGCAATATCATTAACCCGCTGGAGTTCATCAAATTAGTGTTGCAAATGAAAACCACATTGGCCTCATTTTCAATAAGGCGGTTCCAGGAGGGAAAAGAGCATTTTGCTCATGAAGATGATGTTTGCTTTTCCCATAAAACAAAAGCTCTTCTTGACCCCCTGGAGCTTTGGCTGTCCTTAGCTCTCAACAAAATATTTGGTTTGGCCCTTCCTTGTTTTTGGGGTACCTATGGTGAAGGTATTGGCACGCCAGGGGATTGCCACAGGAAAATGTTGAGAAAGAGGGGAAAATACGGGACTTTAAAAGGACTTAGGGAGGAGGAAATGCCAATATCCCTCCTCCAGCACATAAATCATTTCTGGAGTTCAAAATAACCCAGCATCTGTGCAGGTTGGCCCACTGCCACTCATTTTCTTATCTCTCTTGTTTGCTGAAGGGTGACTCAGTGCAAAGCTAACAAGGTGCCCACAGGAGCACTGCTGAGAATGTGCTGATGTCAAGGGCTTGAGGGCTGAGAGGGAGATTCCCACCTGCTGGAGAGGAAGGAAGAGGAGCAATAGGGATCCCCCTGCCAGCACCCTGGCTCATTGCCCAGGCCACTTTCCTTGCTTGTGTTGCACTTGGGGGAGAGTCTCTTAAATAAATACAAGCTTTGTACTCCAGGTTTGGCATCCCACTGGCACAGGGACAGGAGGAATGTCCCTCTGCTCAGTGCTTGTCACAGCATCTCAGTGCTGACAAAGCTTGTTATTCTTAGAGAAAAACAACCCCTCTCATCCATGGCTCATCCCCAAAGCCCTGGGTTTATGTGCCCTGTGAGCAGCACAGGGGGATGTGGTGCAGCCCAGCTGCTCCTTGCTGGGATCCTGTGAATTCCTGTCTTCCTCATGAAAAGTTTGGGCTGTCTCATACCCACCAGTGTGAGATGATGGGAGTCGCTCAACTTGGTTTCCTCATCTTTATTATCACCCCTCTGACCCCCTGTTGAAAATTCCTGCTGGTTTTGCAAGGCTGAGTGAGATTAAGGAATCAGGGAGTATGAATCCCTTTGGTTCAAAAGGTCTCTGGAGCACGGTGTTCCCCAGGAGACGCTTCTCCATTTTTGGCATTGCAGGGGCATCACCAAGAACAGCCACTGAGCCTCTCCTGTGAAGGGATCCAGAGAAGCCAACTAATTAACCCAGTTCCACCAGCAGCTCCTGGAGATGGCACAGGTGCTGAGGAATTACAGGATGGCTTCCATCAGCTGGAACACAGAGACTTTACCCCAGAGATGAAGCAACTTCGTGCTTTTGTGGACACTTTGAACAGTTTCACAATAAGCAAAGTTGATTTTTCCACTTACAGTCCTGCTAAGGTCAAACACCCTCAGCTGCAGCTGTGTCCTGAGGGCTCTTATCACCCTGGGCAGCCCCCTCAGCTCGGGCCCAGCCACAGGTAGGATTTACCACGAGAAAAGTCCTCCTGGTTTTCCTGTAATTACAGATTTTTCCATCAGGAGCTGGTGCTGTGCTGCTCCAAAGGTTCTGGCACAGGGAGTAACCCAGTGCTGGCCTTTGGTGCTCCTGACCCAGCAGCGCTGGTGGCACTGCCACCTTTGGGGACATCCCTGCTGTTGCTTTGGGAGCTGCCACTCCCATAAGATGCCGCTCCTCTCTCTCCATGGAGACCAGGCATTGATGCCCCTAAAACGAGCACTTTGTGTAAATCCTCCATCGAGGAAACAAGGAATTTTCTGGGCTTGATTCACAGAGGCTTTGGAGCTGCCAGGGATGTGAACCGGCTTGTCTGGAGCACCCACAGGCTCCAGGTGTGGTTAAACTGGCACTGGGGAAAGGATGCCAGGGCAGTGAACGCCATCACCTCCCTCTCCCAAGGCCAGGGGACGGGCTGTGCTCACTGGTACAACCCTCCAGAGGGTGTGGGTTTCCCCCTTTCCCAGCTGCCTTTCCTTCTGTAAAAGCAGCTGAGTGCTCCTGCTTTTCCTGGTTTGCAGCACAACCCTCCCTTTGCTTTGCTCCCTGGATTCTCCCTGCCAGGATCAGCTCACTTGGGTTTGGTGTCTCCTTGTCTTTGAGACAGACATAGAACCTGCCAGGCAGTGGGAGAAGCAGGTCTGGGCATCCCCATCTCCTGCTAGCAGCACCCAAGGATCCATCAGAGGCACCCATCATGTTTTCCAGCCAAATCCCACATTCCCAGAAGGCGCTAGAGCCCTTTATTGGTGTATTGGGATTGTTTATTGGAGCCCTCTAATGGCTTCACCCTCCCAGTGCCCTTGCAAACCTGGGAGTTACTATGAGGCTCAGATAAGGAAAAAGACACAGAGACATGAACTGACTTGCCCCACATCCCGCTGGAAAACTGGCAGGAGAACCAGGAACTGAGTGGCTCTTTTCTGCTTGGACCAGAAGATTCCAGAGAGCCGAGAATGTACCAATTTTAGTCTCTAAAATTAGCTATTAGTTATTGTCAGTGCATCTTTCCATAGGAGAGGACTGTTCCAAGACACCCTTCTCATTCCCTGCACCTGCTTCCAAAGCTTAATTCCCATTTTTTCTTGGATAAGATTTACCATCCATCCCCTGCTGATTTTCACAGGGATGGAATTGTGGAGCAGTGCTGTGTCCCTGGCCCTGAGCCGGGATGCCGACCCCACACAGGCATCCCATTCCCACCAGGAATTCCTGCTCAAACCCCCAGGAACACACGTGGCTGTTGGATAATCCTCTCTCTCCATCATTATTTATTAGGCAGGAAGTCAGAAGAGGTTTCTGTGCCAAATGCTCCCCTGGAACTGTGAAAACGATGGACTGCTCCAATTAATTTGGAAAATACAGCGGGAGAAAGGCGATGTAGGCACTGAGAGAACCAGAGCTGGCTCCTGCATGCACCTTTCTTTATGAGAGGTTATTATACACTTATAATTAATTGTTGGCTCATGGCAGTAAAGGTTTGACTTGCATGGACAAGTTGGAAGGAGGGAAGAAGACCTGGGATGGGAAGCAGAGACGTGGGAGGACGCAGCATTCTTTTCCCACGTTGAGGAGCAGCAGGACATGTCAATTCAGCTCTGGAATTTCGCTCCCTACCTTTTATGGTGAAAAAACCGAGGCTGTCCTTTGACTTTGCAAATACATGTTCCAGCTGAAATCCAACCTGTGCATGAATCCCCGGCCACTCACCTGGAAGTGCTGAGCATGGAATATGCAAAAGGAAAAGCTCAGCTCCAGAGGCTCCAGAGGCTCCTGGACCGCCCTGTGTGAGCTGATGTCACGGTTTTATCTGAGGACAGGATTTGGTTCTTATTGCTCTGTCTTGTCTCTGAGATGAAATAACTAAGCTAAGTAATTAATTTTTAATGCAGCCAATAGAGGCAAGGAGAGTTTTGGAAGGATTTACACTCGCTCCTGCTGTGGCTTCCAGGCTGTTCCTGAAAGCTCAGAAATCCCTGGATCTCTTGTCTTACCCACATGCTGCTTTGTGAGGTTTGGAGGTGAAGGGATGGATCCCTCCAACCCTTCCTTTCCAGTACACATCACATCAAGCTGTGAATAAAGTGAAGCCTCTCCAAAGCCCTCGTGTTCTGCAACCTTCCAAAAAATCTCGTTTTAGTTATTAAACAGCAGTGGAGGAAGAAGGCATTTAAAACTTTGAATCATTCATTTGAAAGCACCTCATGACAAAACTGAAGACCAAGTGTGTTAGAAGACCAGTTAGTCCTTTCTGAGTCATTTAATGAGAGCAACAAACTTTCCCTGCCTATGGAAGTCTCAGGGTGGAAAGTGTGTGAAACCTGCTGCCACCAACACTTCCCTAATTAGCCTCACATTTGCCTCGCTCAGAAGGGAGTCAAGGCATGTGTGTGACCCACGGATGTACCCACTTTTCCAGGATAATCTGCTTTAGGAGCTGTTGAGGTGGGAGAGGCTCTCCCTGTGGGGTGGGATGGCAGTGGCAGCTGTGGGACCACCAGCCCATTGACCACCATCCATCCACTCAGATGGAAACCCTTGGATGCATCCCGGTGCTTTCAGAGCTCCAGCTCCTGGAAAACTCGCACACACACACCCCCCTCCACACCATTACAGCATGTGGGAACAAGGAGCAAAACTCTGCATTTTATCTTCCTGGCTGCAGGCACACGAGTGAAAATCAAGGCCAGGGCCACCGTGACCCAGAAATGTCCTGTTTGACCCGGGGGCCTGGTTTAAATCTCGTTTTTGTGTGGCAGCCTCACTCACACAGCCCTGGAGAGCAGCTCCTCCTGAAGCAGCAATCCCTCGGTACCCACAGCAGGAGCTGCCTCCACAATTTGAGTTAATTACAAATTCGGGGGCAAGGACTTGCCGGAGCAGCTTTTGCATTTGCAGTGGAAGTTTCAGAAGGTGGAACATTTGCTGTGCTTATTTTTTAGCCAGAGATTTAGCTGCCCAATCCTGTGGATGCTTTTGCACTTCCCAAATCCCAGCGTGGCCCTGCAAAACACTTCCCACAGAGGGTTTGAGCTCTCTTGTATTTGCTTTACAGGAGCTCCAGGCTCTGTACATACAATCCCCACCACTTGTACTCGGAGCAAGTCAGCGGGTGGTTTATCCCATGGATACCCATGACCATCNTCAGAGCCAGATTAATCACAGACTGGCACTAGTCCCCCTCAAAGCTAAACCTACCAAAATCACCAATGGTGAAATTCAGCTCAGAACTCGTCCCTGTGACTTTATGTGGGAAAGGCCATGCCCGAGGGACAGAAAATAACTATAAAAATCAACACTGAAGCGTGTTAAGAGCTTCAAATGGTTCCCAAAAAATGTTTGCTATGTTTCCAAGGTCTGTGTGCTGTTACTCATTCACATGGGCAAGAATTACAAGTATGTGTGTGCAGCCAGGAAAGCTTTGGTTCACCGAATATTTGAGGCTTGGTGTGGTATGAAGGGGTGGGGAGCACAATTCCAGGCGGCAGCAGAGCGAGGAGAAACACTCTGAACTTCCTTGGAACAATGAAACCACCTCGGTGCTACTGCAGCCAAAAAAATTCCACTTATTATTGCAGAGTTTGCTGCTCTTCAGCAATAATTTAAAGCTGCTTTGCCTCCAGGGAAGCCCTGGGAAGTGCAGCGTTCATGGAATGGGTAAGGACATGTAGTACTGACCTAATCCACTGCTTCCTAATCTTGGAAGTTGTTCCCAGCTTCTGCCTTTGGCCCAGCACACACTGGGATTGGCCAGAGCTGGGTGACAGTTGGGGGTTGCACAATTTTACTTGTTTTTTTCCAGCCCAAAATGGGATTAAAGTTAAAGGAATTCAAAATGCCTTGTGAAATGAGATCCATCCTTTGACTAAATGTTCCCAGTTTACCCATTTCCTATACATTTCCAGAAACTGCATTATTAAACAAACCTTGGAATTTTATATCTTGTTAAAAAAAAGGTTAAATCAGAATGGTGCAACCTTAGCAGAGAATTTCATATCAGTGAGTTTCTGAAATCCAAGAAGTTCTGCAAAACAAGTTGCCTTCAGCACATCAACATTTCTGATGGAAAACCATCCAGTCAGAAAATTTTTATGCAGCTCTAGGCTAGAATTTCCTCCCAAATAGTTTGACTGTCTCCCCAGCAACGGGCACTGCTGATCCTCTATAAGGAATTTCCATAATTAACCTCCAGGAACTGAAAAGGAAATCTTTTTGTCTGCAGGATATTCTCCAACAACGTCTAGAAATCACTTCACTCTGAGCCAAAGCACAATAAATTCAATGAGATTTTCTCCACAAATTTCAGTGGATCTTCAGATCAACCCAGTTCAGATCAGTGTTCACACCCAGATCAATGTGATCCAACTCTGGGTGTTTCTTCAAATTCCAAGGGGCTTTGAGAAAATTAAATCTCAAACAATTCTTCCTTGTTGTTGAAATTCAATCCTATATTATCATCCAGACTAAGGACGCAGATGCTTTGATCCCTGTGGGTACAAGAACTTCCTGAGATGTTTGTGCTGATTTTGTTCGAGCAAGGAATGCACAACAGCATTAGGAATTTAGACAAAATGCCCAAGTTACAGCTGTGGGCTTGGAATGCTGGGTTTTGGCTTCTCCCATGTGTTCCTGCTCACTGAAAGCTGCACCACGTGATTCCATGGATTCCAGGACATCCCTGATTTGTGAGCACTCCCAAATCACACAGAATGGAACAGCAAAGCAGCCCATGCTGGACTGGCCTGGGATACTTTCACTGTGTTTATCCAGGAGTTTTCCTGCTTTAGGTGTATTTACCCAACTTGACTAAGTTCTGCTTCAGGAAGGTTTTGATCCCAGGCAATCCCCAGCTGGTGGGAGGAGAAGGTCACACATAAAGCACAGCAGGTGCGTCTGAGCCTCAGCCCTTGCAAGAATTCCCTTGTCCCGTCCCTGGAAGTGTCCAAAGCCAGGTTGGAGCAACCTGGGATAGTGGGAGGTGTCCCTGTTCACACGGGGGGTGGAACAAGATGAGCTTTAAGGTTCCTTCCAACTCAAACCAGACTGTGATTCCATGATTTTAAGAAGTGGCCTCAGCTAACATTTCTCTGGCTCATTTTCCTATTCTCAAAACATTGAGCTTTTCCAAAGGCAGAATTTAGATTTATGTGTGAATAATCCACGTCATTTCCCTGGATTTACAGAGCCTCCTTAGCTGGATGGGATGTTGGGAAGGGTGATCACCTCACTTCACTGGTGCTGCCGTGCTCTCCACGTGTGCTCCTGGAAAAGCCATTTCTCCAGGGTATTAGCCCTCTGAAAAGGGGAGAGGACATCACACCTGCCATTCCAAAGGTGCCACGTGGAAAAATGCCCTGGAAGGGCCCTGTGGATACAGCCCAGGAGCTGCTGGCACTGCGGATCTGTGCACAGGGCTGGGATTAGAGGCGGGATTCCTCCTTGCATGTGAGTAATTACACTACAGTCGTTATTTTGCCCCCAGCTCTTGAAAGACGGAATAGCTGAGCTTTATTTCACATCCAAGTCGTAGCACCCAACGACCTGTCAGTCAGGTGAGGGAGAGTCACTTGTCTTGAACTAATTTTATGAATTTATTCAGTCTTTTCTCGGTAGTGTAGCTACAGATGGATTTCTAAATGCCAAAATACGGATTATAAGAGTGTCAAGCTTCATTTTGTTTTCAGTTCACAGCTAATTAGCATTGATTTTCATGCCGTTGTTCCTGCATATTATTACACCGACATCACGGAACAGGAGATGCTCATTCTCACCCTGCCATCATCAATTTTAAACCCTCATGGAACAGAAGAAAATTGGGGTTTGGTTTTGGCAGGCAAAGCTCTGGTCCCTTGGCAAGGTCTGAACCACACGTGGCAGTCGAGCTGCTTAAATCCTATTTTTCCCAAAGTGAGAATTCCCTCGGCAGACAATGTGGTCTCTGATTTAAAGTCCTAACCCCTCCTGGCTGCACAGGAAAGTAGCAGGAGCTCTGTTTTCAACATCTGCATAACGTTAAGGATTGGGAATGAAGCAGAATTAGCGGGTACTTGTGACCTCAGCACTTCTCTCCTGTCGAACAGGCCGGCTCACATCGTGTCATCTCATAAGGCAGCGGCAGAAATAATCTCTTTTCATCTGCTAAGAACTCGACTATGACACTGATAAGCCTCGCAGAAGAGATAACAAATGGCTCTGTGTTCAGACGGAGACTGTGAATAGCGGCCCTAAATGAGGCAGGGATTACAGGAGGCCTGGGAGAGGTGCAGATGTTTCTGAATAGCTGCTCGTTAAGGTGACAATATCGCTCCGTGGGCTGAATGGGATCTGGGAAAAAATAAGACGTGATCACGAAATTAATGACTATCACCTCGTACTCACAAGGGAGCCCACGCTTCCGACACACAGGAAACACGCATTTCCTAATCCACAAATGTTTGACCTTAGGCCTTAATACTGTTCTTTTAATGTACCTCCTATTTAAAAGAAGGAGGGGATGTGCATGGTCCATATTTTATGTATATTCAATAATTTCCACGGATGTTTTAGGAGTTGGCATTGCAGGGAGAGAGATTCAGTGGGCAATTTTAGATTTACATCATGGAGCAGTTCTGAAACTAAAAGCACTTGTTCTCAGCTGGTTTATTGGAGTCATAGAAAGGGTTCAGGCAGATTACCTGTGAGAGGAGAAAAATGTATTTTGATATTCCTGTGAAATCTTATATCAAATTGGGAATCATTACCATGCCAGCACCAGATTGTATATATGTTATTAATACACACATAAGGTTTCTTGGATGGAAAGCGGAGAAGCTGTGAAAGTCTAGAATCAGATCCGGAGAAAAATGGGGAATTTGAACCATGCAAAGCACGAAACTCTGCCTTATAAATCAAAATCCAGACTGCGTGTGAAAAATACCAATGGAAATGCCAACCCCCACTGCGTTATCCCCCTCGTTATCAAGAGATGGGAAAAGGCATTAAACTTAAGAGTCTGACATGAATAATAGTTTTATGGGGATTAACATATCTGGAACAGCTTCCCCAAGGAATGACAACAAGCCTGTGGTTTCTGAGAAGGCAGGAATTGGCTTCTTGATTGTCGCCGGTGCCCAAAGCACTGCAGGGCACCCTGAAATCCCTGGAGATTGACTGGATGCTGTTGGAAGCCTCTGGAGAGGAGCAAACCAATGATGTCAACACAATATTACTGGGAAGTGTGTTGATGGAAACTCTCTGCTCCCGGTGAGTAAGTGCTCCTTGTGCTGTTAAAAGTTTCCACATTCCTCACATAGTTGGATGCAGGAGGATTTTCCATGTGAGCCGTGGGAGGGAGATGTCTCTCCCAGTCCTGGTGTGTGGTGCCTCCAGCACTAACTGCTCCTCCAAGGCTTGGCCAAGCCAAACCACCAAGGAACGGGCGGCATCAGCTCCAGGTTTGGTGCATCTTGTGTCCGTCTGTGTGGAGGTGCCCGGGGAACTGATCTAGAGCAGATGTTCGCACCCAGCTCCCACTCGGGGGGAACAAAGGGCTCTTTCAACCCCATCTTCCTCTCTCCTTGTATCCCACAGATATTCCTCACTTGGCATGATGGACTCACACAGAGCCAGAGCTGAACCTCCAGAGCTCCATCCAACCTGCCTCTGCCCATGAGGCTGCCATGTGTTTCAGTGTGGAGTGGAAGGCAGAAAAAACAGGAGTTTCTCCCTCTGGAGAAGACCTGAGAGTGTTTACACAAGTGTATTTTTCCAGTTTTATCTCCTGTTCAAATATTCAGTTGAACAAAAAGGAGAAACCCGACTTGCTCCTCTCATTCCGCTACATATTCAAAGAGCTGGTGGACAGCAGGGGTGGTGGAGACTGCAAAAAAGCTGAGACTGGCTTTTGGTTTAAAAACAAAGAAGGCAAGGAAAGCTGCCTGCTCCAAGGCCTTACAAATAAGGCACAACCTACAAATTTTAGTGTTTTGCTCATGATTTCCAAATAGAAACCAATCCTTCAAGAAATTCATTAGAGGTGAGTAACTTGACCGGCCAAAGATGTGACACATCAGAACAAAATCAAGAGTCTCAGCACTGAATTCTGAAATGTCATGTTTGAGATTCTCCTGTGTGAGTCAGTGCAGCATCTCCCCATGGTCAAACACGCACGAGACGGTAGCACTTCCTTTTTTCAGGATGTTGTTGTAAAACTTGATTAATTGCTCACGTTTCAGCCCAGAATTGACACGGAGATAGTTCATGACCTGGATGACTCAAGAGATAAGGCCAAGACCTCACCTTCAGGAAGGACACCCCTCGTTTCTGGCTGTGCCACACAAAGCCTGGTCTGAGCAAGGCGAGGTCTAAGTGAGGAGGGACGGGAGGCTCTGCTCCAGCACTCCTGCCTGCTGGCAGCCCCTTTCCAAGGGTGTCTGTCTGCCACGCGGAGCCATATGGAAGAGGAGAGGAACTCTCGACGGAAAGGAGTGTTGCGAGGCGCTCACAAACCGTCCCTTGTTCAGGGCTGTCGCTCTGGGAATGATGTCCTCGCGCTGTTACAGAATCGCTTCAGTCACGGCACTGTTCAATCCTCTGCTCAACATCCATCCTCAGCCAGCTTTGTTTGGGGGTGTGTCCAGGAAGCAAAAAAACTTGGGATGTTAATGGTGAGCAGCACCGATGTCTGCTCTTTGGTGAACTCGAGGAATGGCTGGAGCTGTGCCAGGAGAGGTTTAGGATGGATCCGAGGGACAGGTTCTTCCCCCAGAGGGTGGGTGGGCACCGCCCAGGCTCCCCAAGGAATGGGCACTTCCCAAGGCTGCCAGAGCTCCAGGAACCTTTGGACAATGCCCTGAGGGACAGGGTAGGATTGTTGGGGTGTCTGTGCAGGGCCTGGAGTTGGACTCTGATCCTGGTGGGTCCCTTTCCACTCAGGATAGTTCACGATTCTGTGTTTTTGTGAGATCCCAACATGTTCCTTGTGACCACATTTTGAGGGAAAAGCCCTTTTCCCCACCACCCCCTTTTCCCACCCGCTGAGCCAGCGCTGTGGGGCAGTCGAGGCTGAAGGCGAGGGGCTTTTCCCAACCTCCTCAGGCCTTCTTATCTCCCCTCAGCCTTTTCCAGCTCCCCTCAGCCTTTCCCAGCCCTCCTCAGCCTTTTTCAGACCTTCTCAGCTTTTGCCAGCCCTCCTCATCTGTCATATCTCCACATCCCTCCCTATGTGTCCTCATGACTCCTCATCCCTCCTCATTTCTCCTCATCCCTCCTCATTCCCCTTCATCCCTCCTCAATTCCCAATTCTCCTCATCGCCCCTCACCCCAACCTGAGGCACCGCAGCG
>VXBA01002507.1:382042-401345 GCA_013399895.1 Serilophus lunatus
TTTCTGGGCTTGTTGTGGTTTTTTGGTTTTTTTTTTTTTTTTGTGGCTGGCTGTGCGGAGAGGATTTACCGCGGAGAATCAATGAAGGAAAGAAGAGCGAGCCAGAAGTTATCGAGCAAGGCGGTGATGGATCCCAACCAGAACGTGAAGTGCAAGATCGTGGTGGTGGGGGACAGTCAGTGCGGGAAAACCGCGCTGCTCCACNGATTGGGATCGGGACGGGATTGGGGATGGGGGATAGGGATCGGGGTAGGAACTGGGATCGAGATTTGGGATGGGTTTGGGACTGGGATCGGGGTTTGGGATCGGGATTTGGGATGGGTTTGGGATTGGGATCGGGGTTTGGGATCGGGATTTGGGATGGGTTTGGGACTGGGATCGGGGTTTGGGATGGTTTTGGGATTGCGATCGGGGTTTGGGATGGGGACTAGGATCGAGATCTGGGCTCGGGATTTGGGATGGCACTGGGCTCGGGATTTGGGATCGGGATTTGGGCTGGGGCTGACCGCGCGCTGTCTGCCGGCAGAGTTACGTGCCCACCGTGTTCGAGAACTACACGGCGAGTTTCGAGATCGACACGCAGCGCATCGAGCTCAGCCTTTGGGACACCTCCGGTGAGCGCTCCCCCCTTTTTTTGGGGGGGTAAGGAGCCGGACCCCCCTCCTTGGAGCGAGCCCGAGCTGTGCTTCGGGGCTGGTGTGCAGCCAGGGTGTGGACGGGGCTCCGCCAAGGGATTTGTCAGCATTGCAGCGATGTGTGTCCCCACCTGCATGGGGGTGAGGAGGGTCATGGAAAGCCTCCTGCGAGAGGGGAAAGGGGTTTGGTGCGAGTGGGAAATTCCAGCAGCTCGTGGTTGGTGTTTTAGAAGATATACGACTCTTTTTTTTTGTTTTTCCCCCGGTGTTTTAGAGGGTCTTTAAGGGCAGGAAAGGCTTTAAAGCCTTTTAGGGAAAGCCTGAATCTCAATTTCTCAGTGAGCAAAAAATAAACCTGGAAGTGGCTGTACCTTCTGTCCAAAGGCTTGGCTGCAAAACCCCCAGATCTCCCTTTTAATTCAGGCAAGGGAATAATAAATAGGCAAGGCAGCCTGTTAGATGCTCCCAGCCAGGAAAGAGTTAAAGATGGATACAAAAAATACCGATCAAATCATCTCGAAAGTGTCTGGAATATATTGCAGTCCAGCTCAGCTAAATAAAGAAGCCTTTTTCCCTGAGCCTCTGGGGTGCAGAGGGTCCTGAGGGAGGTCCTGAGGAAGGTCTTCTTCATTCTTCCAGTTGTCCCGTGCCAAAAAGTGGCTCAGATGCCTCCCAGGTTGAGGGTTTTGGTGCTTGGCTGTCTCAGTTGACATGTTAGGGCAGGAACTCCTCTACATCTTGATGACTTGGATAATAGGACTGAGCTGAAAGCCAGGGGGGTGAGGATGCAGCCCCAAACTTGCTGCCTCAGTGCTGGAGAGGAGCATGGACAACCCCTGTGGGAGAGGTGAGTGACCCCAGAACCCTTCCCAGAGCTGTGGGATCAACATTATCCCCAGGAGTGACTGGGAAAACCCCTGGAGGGACTTGCCAGAACACACAACCCCTTTTCTTCTGCAGGCTTTCCGTGGGGAGGGCTGTTAGTGCTGAGCTGCTGCTGAATGTGACAGCACTTCTTTCAGCAGAAATGAAAATGTTAATCCCCTGGTTTAAAAAAAGGAGTTTGGGGAGGCAGTGGGTTGGCTTTCCTCGTGCTCTTGAGGAAATGATTCCAAATTCTTGCAACACCATTACTGGGAAAAGGCAGTTTCAGCCCACAACCAGTATCAGCAGAGCTCTGAACTGATTGTTTTTTTCTTCATCTCGTGCCAAGTGAGACTTGCAGACTTCCAGAGTGTGTCTGGCTTGAGCTTTCATCCTGATGAGTGAGCTGGCTGTAGCTGTGGGATGAGGGCTGGCTGAAAAGGAGGAGTTATTTTGGAAAACTTGGATCTCTGTTGAAACCCAGTGTGCTCACAGGTGAAGCTGTTGGACGTGGGAAGGTTTGGGATCTGTGTGTCAAGGGCTGCAGACACCCATGGAATGGGATATTCCCTGGCCCTTCAAAAGCAGTGGAAGGAACACCTGGCCAGCCTTTTGTCCCCTTGGGCCTGTCCTGGAATCAATAGGAAATTCGGTTCAGGCAGAAGTTTCAGAGGAAGGGAATTTGTCTGACACCCGAAACCGAAGAGGAAATATTTGGAAAACCCAACACTTGGTTTTAGCAAGTGCTCCTGAGTGGATTCTCTGAGGAATTGTGTCTCCAGAAACATCCTTTGTCACCCTCTGCAAGAGGCACCACCACCCAGCCCCATTAACCCACTGCAAAATCTCATCAGCAGATAAGAGGCAGCAGCAGATAAGATAATGCTCAAACATTATCTTCAGGTCTTGGTAATTTAATTTTTACAAGTCTTTGTCCTGGTCCTGTAGTGAATCCCAATGTGTGCCTGAATGACATTTTTAAAGCAGGGCTAGATCTAATTAACTTCAAAATAGGGCTGATTAACTGCCAAGCACTAATGGGGGATCCTGTCCATTGCCACACTGGGCAGGTGATTGTTAGAGCTACTTCTGGGAAAGGATCTTCTTTAGCTGAATTTGAGTGCAATATATATATATATATCTCAGTATTCTGTATCCATTTTAACCCCCTTTAACTCTTTTTTTTCTTGCCTGTTATTCCCTTCTTGAGTTGCAGTCGATTGGGTTTTGCAGGGAATCCTTTGGGAGGATTTTCCAGCTCTGTGTTTTTGGGGTTTTTTTTGCTCACTGAGGAGCTGAGCAAAGCTGTGGTTCAAATAATCTTGTGTCAGGGTGAGGACAGGCCCTGCTGCCACAATTTTGGTTTCTGATTGTTTTTTACTAGAGGGTTCTTAGGTACAAAACCTAAAGCAATTGATTAAAAAAAGCTCTAAAGCTGGCTGCCAATTTATTGGGAATTGTGTCTTGGAATATGGGACAACACACTTACAAGTAAGAGTGGAATGGGAAGACTCATTATTCAAATGTTTTGCTGGTACTGTCTAGTTCTGCAAGTCATTAGAAGGATTTAAATCAGCCACAGCATGAAGGGAAGCACTTGCCAACTCGAATTTCAATTGGGGTTTGGAGCTACCAACCCTCCTTTCAAAGCAGGAATGTCTGGTTGCAATCTCCCTGCACCATAAATTATCCCACTCTGTGGTAGCATGTGGTAGTTTGGAGCTGTTTGGGGCTTGTTTTGTCAGGTAAAATACTGAAGTTTTAACCTGGAGAACCTTCTGGCTGGTACCTTCCCACTGAAGAACATTTCTGTGTTAGTTATCTTTATCTACCACAAGCATGGGCTGATCTAATGACCCAAAGTTTTGGCTTCTTCCATTAAAAGTGACTGGTATTTGTTTTTTGTTTTTTTTGCCTGGAGAACAGCAGCCATGGCATGGAAATCACACCCTGTGAATTGGGTTCCCATACCTGTGTCCCCCTAAATTGTATTTTTTTATTGGTGAAACTGTCCTGGATCCTCCAATAAAATAATTCTCCCCAGGGCCAGAAATCCTTGAGCACTTGGTAATTAAACCCAGAAGGACTTTTCAAGCTTTAAGTCAACTTGGCTTTGCTGGCATTTCAATGTGTACAATGTCCACATAGAGGCAGAGTATTAATTATCAAGTTTTTTTGCTGAAACCTTTCCCAAGACAGCAGAAATTAAATTAAAGGGCTAATTCCCCAAGTTCCCTGGCAGGAAGCACTGGGAAGGAAATGTCCCATTTCTTCACTGGGAAGTTGGATGTGAAACCATTTGCTTTCCTCACTTTAATGGCAGAGTAACAATAACCCATTTTCCTAGTTTGGGGTTGTTGGTTTTTTTTTACCTTTTAGAAGTGAAATTATTTGAATTAATAACAACCCCCCTCCTTTGAGAACACTGCAGATGCTCTGACTTTTGGGAGACAGGTGCCATGAGAGCACAGAAAATCACCCCAAGCCAAGTTTGGGGAAGGAGGGAAAACCCCCAGCAGTGAATCAGCTCCTTGGAGCAGCCCCTGAGTGTTTGGGGTGTTTTCTGTGCAGCTGATAATGAGTGAGCCCAAGGGTTTGGGAGGGGAAAATGCTGCTGTTCATCTCTTGTTCTTTCAGTTGACTGGGCTCCAAAGGGCTGCCAAGGCTTTGCTGCCTGCTGGTGTGGAAAGAGCAAAAGCCTTGCCTGGTTTTGAGCATCACTTTCCCTCCAGGCCCTTGGGGAAGGGCTGGGATGTGAGGCTGAACCTCCTGGTGGCTTTGGACCTGCCAGGCAAAGGCCTCCCCCTGATCCAGCACCTTAGAGCACCATTAACCCCCCAAAAAATGAAATATTCCCTGACTTGTAGTGATGTAATTCTGTTATTTCTGAAGCCTGAGGTTGGTGTTTACTGCAGACCAACACCAACCATTCTGCTGGGGAGGGAGGGGCTCTATTTCATTTTAAAAGCTGAACTGATGTTGGACTTTGCACAAAACAGAAGGTTTCAAAAGGGGATCATTCTCAGTGTTTCAAGTATTTTGGCTTAAATGATTTAAGCTGCCAAACCAATTGAAAAGGGAGGGTTGCACGTGGAATATACTCCCAGCACAAAGCTGAACTTATCAGCAATTCCTTGATAAGACTAAAAAACCCTCCATGGCCAAAAAGTTTTATTTGGTAGGAGTAGAACCCCAAACACAATCGACTTTTTTCAAATCTCTTTTTTTCCCCCCCAAATCCCATCACTGCAGCTCTCCATTCTCCTTCTGTTTTCCAGGGTTGGCTTGGCTTCAGATCTGCCAAGTGCCATGAAAAGAGGCTGGAGTTGTCTGTTCAGACTTGAGTGAGCCTCATTCCTGGGATTCCTGCCTGCTGAGGGTTTCTCTGGGTGCAGGGATGAAATGCCAGCTTGAATAGGGCTGCACACTGAGAGCTGCAGCCCCTCTTTATCTGCCCAGGAATAAAGGTTCACTTATTGCTGCTCAATGAGAGCAGCACATTTTCCTCTGTGGCTCCTGCAGCCTCAGGCTTTCCAGTGGTTCCTGTTTGCTCTGCCCTGGAGAAAAGGTGGGGGAGATTCCTCCTGGCTTCAATCCCAGCAAAACTGCCTGGAATTAAAAAAAAAAAAGGCATATTTAGCCCAGCTCAGCATCTTTAATAGGAGGCAAAACCAGAAGGAAAAAGCCTCAAAGCCAAGGGGTGGGAAGGAGGCTCAGGGCTGGAGGTGGGGACAGAAATTCTTGCTGGTGGACACGTGTGGGGTGTTGGAGCCCTGCTGAGTGAGGAGATAGGTATGTGTGTGTGAGGAACTAGTTTCTGGGTGAGGCTCCTCTCCAACCAGCACCCTCTTGGCATCCAGGCTCTTCCATCCTGCCCTTGCTTGCTGCAGCTGGAGGGAGAGGAGCCAGCCAGTGGCCACTGGGAGGGCTGGGAACTGCTGGCTTGTTCTGCAAGTCCTCTGGCCAAGGGCAAAGCTCTTGGCCCTTGGGGCTCCAGGAGAAGGACCTTGGCCCTGGGGCTAGTGGTGCAGCTGGAACAGCAGAGCTGCAGGGAGCTGGGCAGGGATTAGGGGTGGGGAATGCTCCTTGTGACTTGGCCCTGCCTTGTCCTTTAGAGCTGAACTCAGGGGACTGTTGGGTGAGGAGCAATTTTTGGCAGCTGCCTCCTTGGGGCAGCTCCACATCCTTCATGAAAATGAACGTTTGAGTGGAGCAGCCTCGGTGCACAGATTACCTTCTGCTCCCTAGTTTGGTAATGCTTCATTCCCCAAGTGTCCCTCCTTCCAAAAACAACATTCCTGCCATTCCTGGCTCTGGCCAACTGGAGTCAGACGTTCACACCAGCCCCTGCACTGCCCTGGGCAGCAGCATGAGCTGCCTGTCACTTAAAATCTCCAGGAATTTCTCTAATCCCTCAGCCAATTAGTCCTGGAGAGTTGGGAAATTGGTGGGATAATTAGCTGATAACCCTCTCCCCCCCAAAAAAAAACCCTGTGTTTTTGTGGGGTGTGTTCTGTGCCCTGACAAAAACACAGAACTGAGGGTGTGTTATGGGTAAGAAAATGAATTTTAACTTCCAGGAATGCATTTTAAAGCCCAAGCCCTTGCCCTGTGGAGGCACTTCACTGGTTTGAGTAGCTTTTTAAACCCAAAATGCCTCCTCTTCAGAAGCTCAGCACAGTTAAAGCCAAGCCAGGTGGAGGCTGACTGACTGGAACTCCTTTAAAAAAGGAATATTTCCTCCCCA
Organism: Serilophus lunatus; assembly: GCA_013399895.1. Classification (NCBI taxonomy): domain Eukaryota; kingdom Metazoa; phylum Chordata; class Aves; order Passeriformes; family Eurylaimidae; genus Serilophus; species Serilophus lunatus. Next base: position 388,289 of record VXBA01002507.1, read on the forward strand.
AACCTGTTGCCAGCTTCACCAGCTGATTGAAGTGACATTTCTGTCTCTGGGTGTGTTTGTAACTCTGCACATCAGGCTCATGCTTAAAGAAAACTGTGACTTCCCTTCACAGCTTGGAAAGTAAAAACCATGCCCAAAGTGCAATATTGTGCCTTCATCTGTTCCCCCAGATCATTAAATTAGCTTTGATCTCCTTGATAAAAATCGGGTTTATGGGCTAAACATAAACATTGATTGCAAGCATTTATTGGTTTGCAGATTAATGAGGCTTTTTGTGACAGATAACTTGCCTGCCTACAAGATTGGGATCCTTTCCTGCTCAACTCCTGCAATAAATGCTTTCATTTGGAGCAGAAGTTCCCTCTAAAAATCCCCCATATCCATGACAGCTACCCATGCCTTTTGCAGTTGGAGCTGTTTGTTTTAAATTCACTCTTGGACAACTCAAAGCTGATGAATTTCCAAGCTTGATGTGTTTTGTTGGGTGGTTTAGTTTTGGTTTTTTTTGGTTTTTTTCCCCCCCATGAAATCACAACTGTGACAAATCTGCTTTGAAAAAGCCTTTTGGAGTTCAAGGATTTGTTCTCCAAGTGAAATCCCTGCAGGTTAATGCTGGGACTTCAACTTGGGCTGACCCTATTTCTCTGCCCTTGTTGTTGGGAGCATCCCAGCCTTTGGCTTGCCCTGATTTTTAACTTCTTGGGGGGGAAAAGCTGCTGCTTTTGGATTCGAGAACCGAGAGGAAAATGGGGAGATAAAACAACTGGGGTGTCAAATTCTGCTGAAGGGAAAAAACCAGCTGGGTGCTGTTAAAAAGTACAACTGAAAATCTCTTTGAATTTCCTGAATAAAGGTGAAGAACTGGAGAAAATTAAAAAATACCAAGTAATAAAAGTGGTGTTTGTTTCCTTGCAGGGTCCCCTTACTACGACAACGTCCGTCCCCTCTCCTACCCAGACTCTGATGCTGTCCTGATCTGCTTTGACATCAGTAGACCAGAAACCCTTGACAGTGTCCTAAAAAAGGCAAGTTTTGAGCAGCCCTGCAGCACAGAGGTGCTGGAGAAGCTTGGCTTTAATTCCCTGCAAAGTTGGTGCTGTTCCTGCCCTGGAAAATTGCCTTTGCTTTAAGGACAGTGCTTTGCAAGGCTTGAATTGGAGGTCGTTTTTTGGGAGGGGGTGAATTAATGAGAAACAAAGGCTCACTAGTGGGTGGGAATTGGCATTGCTCTGCCCTCAGACAGCAGGGAGGGGTGAGGTGCAGCAGGGAATTGTCTCTCACACGATGCTCCTGCCCCAGGATGGAGACTCTTGGCCATGGAAGGATGGTTGAAAGGTGGCTGCCAAGTGTTTGGATTTTTGCCATGGCTTTACAGAATTCCTCAGCCTGGCTCCAGTGGCAAATGCCCCGGGAAAGCACCAGGCAGTGGCATGGAAATGCCACCCAAGTGATCCAGGACTGAGTGTCAGACTTTCCACAGTTTGGATGACCCAGCTCTGTGCTCCTGGTGCTCTCCTTGGTGGCTGAGCAGGACTCAGTGTTCCAGGTGCTCCTGGTGCTCTCCTTGGTGGCTGAGCAGGACTCAGCTTTGCAATGCTTTTTAAGGCCTGAAATTCCTTTTTTTTCTGCAGCTGGGGCCAGAGGTTCTTGTCTCCCTGGGATAGGGTGACATACAATGCCCTGAACAGCCCACAGGAAATGCTTCCAAAGGATTCTCTCAGCTACAGACTGTGCCAACAACCATCCAGAGCTGTGTTTTTACTGTCCCTGATTATGTTGGTTGCTGTGCTGTTGCTTAAATCTCTGAGAGACTTTTCTTAATGTGCTTCTCGACCCAAACTGCAGCCTTGAATTTTAGGGATTATCATCTGTTCAGATGATGCTCTCTTGTGCTCTCAAAACAAGGGACATCCCCCAAGTTGTGCTCGAAGGGCTTGTTGCTGCTTGAGATCAGCTGAGCCTTTGGCAGATTTGGGTGGGTTTGGGTGTGAGGATGTGGCCATGAGCCAATGTTTAGCAGTGCTGGTTTTGTGGGGGTCCAAGAGCTGCCTGTGTGGCTCTTGTGTCGAGGAACCAAGAGTGTGGTGACCTCAGAACTCGTTGGTGCCTGTCTGCAAATGTCTCTGGCTGGGTGTGGGAAGCAACAGGGCTGCAGAGCTTTCCTCATGTAGGTAAATAACTCATTTCCTCCTGGTTGGGAAGCCAGTGGAATTACTGAGTGGCTGAGGTAGGAGGGTTCCACCCCTGGCTGGACCCTGCCGGGGCCAATGGCACCACCCCCAAGGGCCCAGCTGTTCCTTCAGCACGGTTCTGTGTGGGGTGCCACAGCCTGTTAGAGCTCACTCCTTGACCCAGTGCACCTCTGGAGTCACACAGCTGCCTGTTTTGCAGTGGAAAGGGGAGATCCAGGAGTTCTGCCCCAACACCAAGATGCTGCTGGTGGGCTGCAAGTCGGACCTTCGCACGGACGTCACCACCCTGGTGGAGCTCTCCAACCACAGGCAGACCCCCGTGTCCTATGACCAGGTGGGTGCCCCCCCTTCCTCTTCCCTGCCCCTGCAATCATCTCTGTGGGCAGTTTTTCCCCTCCCCTCCATGCTGGAAGGGAAGCTGGAGGTGGGAAGTTGAGCGAAGGAAGGTCGCGCTTTCAGCGTCGTAAGATTGGAGTTTGTTGGTTTCAAAGAGCCTTTGGAGTGAATTACAGACTAAGTTTGCCTCATTCAGGCCCTGCAGAGCCCAGAAAAGTAACTGAGAGCTGCCACATTGTGTTTGTTTACTGACAAATTGGTAAAATTGCTGCCTCCTCACCTGAGGTTGGAGTGTCCTTTGTCTGACTTGCCATCGTGACAAGCGCTTGCACATAACCTGCTCCACTGAAAGGGCACCTTGAAAGTGGCAGCAAAAAGAAAGCACCTGAACTCCTGGGACAGCTTTTGAACTGCTGGGAAAGTGAGGAGCCTGGAGGGGATGGAGAGACTGAGGGGAAAGGGGAAAGGGATCAGGTGATGGGAGAGCAGGGCGTGGGGAGTGAATGGGCAGGCTGGGCTCTGAGGCAGCTCCCCCTGTTACTCACACTGCAGCTGAATCACAGGGAGGGTGCCAGATACACCCTGGAGGAGGGACAGTGGGACTCCAGGAGTAACTTCAGTGTCTCTGTCCTGTGCTAGAAAACAGTTCTTGGTGCCTTGCTCACAACCTGAGGCTTTCCAGACCCAGCACTTTCTAAGATGGGATTGCTGGTGCTGCTCCTGCAGCTTGTTGAAATGAAATACTGCAATTTCTCCAGTAAAATCACCAAGTCTCACCCCTTGGGTTGGTCAAAGAGAGCCCAAATCTGTGGATTTTTTTTTTTCCCCTGGAGTTGGATTCACAGCTCCTGAGGACCAGGAGCTGATCCTTGGCATCCAAAGGGAAAGCTGCACGTGTTCCAGGGAAGCCCATAATTCCTTCTGTGCTCTTTGTAAGCAAAAGCTTGGGCTGAGCAGTGTTTGGTGCCTTTTGTGGCTGCCAAATTCCTGGAGGCATAAAACAACCCAACCCTCCTGCACTGGGTGCTGTGGGGTCAAGACACAGCTTTAATCTTAAATTCCCTCACCTTGCCAAGTCAACATGGGACCAGGGACCTTAGTGGGGCTTTCCCAGTTGCCCTGGACTTCATGAGGAAGCACTGGGAGGACAAAGGCAGGGTGGTGACACCCCGTTCCAGTGTGTTCCCCCAGTCCCAGCTGGGCAAACAACCCCAGCAAGGCTCTGCAGGGCAGGTTGGTAGGAGCTGAGGTGTTTAACTGTGGGGAGGGCTCATCCCACAAACCAACAGTCCTTTAGCAACCACTCCCTCTTCAGATTGATAAGGTGGCTGCATCACTTTCAGGGTAAATAGTGAGGGCTCCAGGCTGGATGGGGAGGGACTGGTGCCATCAGCAGGGGTTGGACATCACTTGCAGGGTAAATAGTGAGGGCTCCAGGCTGGATGGGGAGGGACTGGTGCCATCAGGAGGGGTTGGACCAACCTGGGCTCTGTCTCAGGCACAGGAGGGTGTGAGGACTGGCCCATCAGGGATGGGGTTGGGTTTCATAGCTTCACCACAGGTTCATCTCTCACAAGTCAGATTCCAATGAAACAGCTCCAGTTTTTCCCCCCGTGATGCTGGATTGTGCCCCAGGGTCATTGTCATCTGGGGGGGGGTCACATGTTGTTTTCCTTGTGCTGCTGGAACAAACATCCCCTGCTTTGACTTTTAGTGCCCTTAAACTCCAAAAAGAAGGGCTCCTATAACCCCTAATTCCCTTTTTTCCCCTGTTCCCTGGCCAGGAGTTGTGGAACAGCCAGCAGCTCACTGCACATCTCCCTGTGAACTCTTCAAGGAGCTGTAACAAGGGCTGGGGGCAGCTGCATATTCCTTAAGGAATTCTCTCTAGAGATGAGGTTAAATCTGGAAGCTGCCAGCCCCAGACCTTTCCCAGGAGCACGTGAGGGGTGCCTGTAATTAAGGGGAAATGGCTAATTAGGCCTCACTGAGACTTTTCTGCCTCTTTGCAGTTGTTTGAGCTTGTCCCCCCCCTTCCAATTTGTTTGTCAGCATAGGAGATAATGCTTGGATCCTTATTTAACTCCTCCTGGAAGCAAAACTCTGGTGTTTCCTTAGCAAAATGAGCTGCTGGCTGCAGTGCTGGAGCTTTGCACAGAAGAAAACACAGAAAAGGAATTTATTTTTGTTGCTTTGGCTCTCTCAGGATCTTGCTATTGATTAAACGTTGCTGTTTTTGGGTTTTTTTTTCTTCCCCTCAGGGTGCAAATATGGCCAAACAGATTGGAGCAGCCACCTACATTGAGTGCTCAGCCCTACAGTCAGAAAACAGTGTCAGAGACATTTTCCACGTGGCCACCTTGGCTTGTGTGAACAAAACCAACAAAAACGTGAAAAGGAACAAATCTCAGAGGGCAACAAAGAGAATCTCACACATGCCTGGCAGGCCAGAACTTTCCACAGTGGCCACAGACTTGAGAAAGGACAAAGCAAAGAGTTGCACAGTGATGTGAAGGACCTTGGGTTGTGCTGGAGGAGGAGGAGGAGTGGCCAGGAGGGGTTGGAGGCTCAATGAAGTGCAAAAGCCACTTGAGTGGAGACTTGGCCTGGTGGGTGAGACTGTGCTCAGAAGAAAAGGCTCTGAGCAAAGTGGCATCAGGAAATGATACCCTGAGGAAAATGCCAAAAAAAAAACCCCCAACATAATTCAATAAAAGGGAAAAGTGTCTGAATGTGCTGAGAGAAGAGTGAATGGGAAAGTAACACTGCAAAGGAGAGATGTCATGGACAGTGCTCATTTCTTTTATTAACACTCTACTCCTGGATGCTGCCACTTTGATTTCCTTAAAGTAATACTTTAATGGGTTGGTTGTTTTTTTTTTTAATGAAGACATTATTAATATCCCCTTCTCATTAAGGAACTTATCCCTGTGACCTTCTAGTTGGTTTTCCAAAGGATATGATCTGATTTATTTTTTTTTTGAGTAGCTCATTGTGAAAGTGGAGAGGATCCTGAGGCCTGTGTGTCAACCTGGAGGAAAACACTGTTTGGGAGGAGCCTGGAGTTTGGTGTGACCCACACACTGGGGAGGAAGACACCCTCTGGAGGATTCCCAGTGCTGTGGGCTGGAATTTTGGGGTGTGAGGACTCTTGGCTCGCTGTTCCTCGTTGTGCTTGTGGTGTGGAGTGGGACTGGGCTGCAGCTGTGCTCTGTGTGGGTCCCAGTGCAAGGTGCTGTGATGACAAATGATCCTTGGCTTTACAGCCAGGAGAATTCCTTAAAGCCTTACTGCCCACCTGGGATGCCTCTGGAGCTGCAGAGGAGGGTGGATCCTGGGATAGAAGCTGCAGGGAAGTGCTGTTCTGTGATGTGGTTCACTGCAGTTCCTGTTGTAAAGAAAACAAAAAACACAAACCCCCACCCAACCTCCCCCCCAAAACCTGCAAATGAGCCAGCAGGGCCAGGGGATCTTGTGTGCTGCTCTTTATTTTGGGGCTGCAGATGGTGAGGAAATGGGGGCTGAAGAACTGTGAGGCCTTAAGGGGGTCCCCAGTGGAAACTGGATACTGCCCTTAGTCTTTAAAATTAACACACCAGTATCCAGACACCAACCCTGGGACATGGGGGAACCGGTTCAGCCAAATTCCTCTTTGCTTACTGTTGTTCCACTAAAGAAATCAGCCTTTAAACTTTGTTTGCAACTCCCTGACCCACTAAACTTCTCTCAGAAGAAGGAGACCTAAGCTCTGCCTGGTGTGGCTGTTGCTTGTGGAGGACAAGCATTTCATTCCTAAGGGTGATGCTTCATTTTTGAAGTGTTAAAAGCTGAGTTCACCTTCCCTTGTGCCAAGGTGGAGGGTTGCCATGGTTAACTCAGAATTCAAACTCAGTCCTGTGTGTTCCCAGCACTTTGTTTCATCTGAGAAAAGAAGAAGAAGAAAAAGAAAAAAAAAAAACAAAAACAAAAACCAAAACACTCATTCTGGTTATTCCCCACAAAAAGACATTTTTACCACCATAATAAGCTTTTGACTGATGCAACAGTGTGCTTAGGGCAGTATTACAAAATAGCTGGTAAGTGCTTCTTTCTGTATTTAAATATTGTGGAAAAAATAAGTTATAACTGTTATGAAGCAGGACATTCATTGCTTTTTTTTTTTAATTGTTGAAGTCACTTTGTATGTTTGGTTCATGTTTCTGCAGTATTTATTAAAATACCATTTTTTTTTCTTTGAATTAAAAAAAGAAAAGGAATTGAACTTGTAGTGGAAATGGCCTTGGTGTGTGTTAGTTCATTAATATTGGTGTGTCTGGGGCCTAATTGGGCTGAGAAGGGAATCCTTGAGCAGCTTTTTGGGCTCTTGGGGGTTATATTTGACAGTGTGGGTTGCTTTTCTGAGTTAATTCCCAAAAATGCCAGAGGAAGAGACGGCTGCAGCAAGGAAACGAGTGTGCCTTGCTTTGCTTTGCCTCTGAGGCTGCTTTTTCCAAGGTTTCACATGTTCAGGTTGTTCACTCCCAGCCCAGGGCTGTGCCTGCTGTCTGTCACCTTGGGGACCCCGTGGATGCAGGTGGAAGCTGAGGCAGGAGGACATCCCAGTGTCTCATTTTTGGGTCTCCTCTGCAGCTCTGAAACCCCAGCAGCTGTTTTACCTCCCTGATTCCTCTGCCCTGACCTGATCTGTCCCTCCCTCATGACCAAGCAGGTTTGGAGATGCTGTGATTACACGAGTGAGGGGTTAATTATCCTCATGCCTGAGAATCTCCCTTGTCTTTGCCATCTGAGCCTGTCTCTTTGCAGCCTTTGGTCTTTCCACCTGTCTCAGATTGCTGAGCTCTTGATCACAGGATTTAAACACAACTTAGAGGTCACTGGTCCAAATTTGAGTCACCCAAGAGATGGACTCCTCCCCCTCCAGAGCCTTCGGGTCTGTGTCCAGGAAGGGTGTTCCCAATTAATAATTAACCAGCTCTGTGGTTCCTCTTGGTGCTCCTGCAGGTTTTTGGCATCTTTATCCAAACTGCAAATGCAGGAGGAGCAGTTGGGCCACTGTTGCTGCAAGTGGTGCTTTGTCTTCACCCTGAGCTTCATCAGAACCCACATCACCAGTTCCCCACCCCAGGTTCTTGGTGGTTTTCCCCTACAAACCTTCTCCTGGGCTCTGTAAATCCTCAGTTCTCTGTTTTCTGAGCCCTCATCTGCTGTTTCCTGGGTCTTGGTGAGACTGAGGTGTAGGTTAGGGCAAGGAATAACCCCTTGGTGACTCCCAGTTTTACTTTTGTAATGAATTTTTGACCCTTTGTGATGTGCACAGCCTTGGTTTCGTGTCATGTTGCACCCAAGTGTGGTGTGGTCACAAAACAGGGGGGATTAGGAGGGTTCTGTTCACTGTGCTCCTAAACCATCTTTAGCCTCCTCCAGAAAGGAGATAAAACCCCTTTAATTAAATTAAAAACAGTGTCATCACTCCCTTCTTTTAACTCCACCAGCTCAGTCCTCCTTTATTTCACTCTAAGGGGATGAGAGATGGGAAATGTCTAATTTATCTCTGTCCTTCTAGCATTGAAGAAGAAAGCTTGCCATGCTTCCTAAAGCCACTAACCTTGCCAAGGTTTCTTTTTCTCTTCCTTCTCCCAGACTCACCATTTCCTTCAGACCAGGGTTGCCAGTTTTGTTGCTCACATGAAACCTTCCTTGCCAGCTGTGGCCAGCTGTGGCTGCAACCTGTGAGGAGGAGGAAGGGCCTGAGGTTGAGCCCCTCTCAGACCAGCAGCTGGGCTGAGGGCACACAGCTGGATTTTGGTTCTGCAGCTGCTCAGGTGAGCACGAGGTGAATGGAGCCATTTCCACTCACAGGCTGGACTTGCTCAGATAGATGCTTCTCTTCAGCACCACTTGATCCCTGGAAAACAACTTTGGCAGGTGGTCCCTTGTCCAGAAAACCTCTTTGACTTGTGCAAATTCCTTCTCTTGGCTCTTGTGTTGCCCAACCTTGTTGGGCAACTGCTCTCAGGGGGTTCCTGGAGCTGCCCCCCCTGCAGAAGATCCCAGGAGATCAAACACAAGTGGTTTGTGGAGCAGAAGGAGACCTGGCAGCCCCCCCAGGCTCAGGATGTGACTTGACACCCCCTTGCTTTGCAGAGTGTTTGTCAGGAGCCTTTGGAAGGAGGGGGGGGCTGACAACACCCAAGCCAACGTGTCTGGGTTGGGCTGTTTGGTGGGTGTTTCTGGCTATTTCCACCCACTCTGGGAACTCCTTGAGGAGGGCAAGGAGGATGGGGAAGGGTGTGAGGAGCAGCTGAGGGCACTGGGTGTGTTCAGCTGGAGGAGAGGAGACTGAGGGGGGGGAGACCTGGAACCTCCAACATCCTCCCGAGGGGAAAAGGAGGGGCAGCTCCATCCCTGCTCTGTGGGGAGCAGGGCCAGGAGCCCAGGGCTGGGATGTGACTCCTGGGGATGGGCCAGGAGTTGGACTCCATGGTCCTTGGGGGGCCCTTCCAGCTCAGGATATTCTGGGATCTGGGGACTCTGGTGGCACTGGCTGCTCTGGGCTTGGTTGCAGGAAGGGAAAAGAGCCCAAGGAGGGGCTGAGCTCCTTCCTCCTCTCCTGGGCTGGTTCTCACGGCTGGTCTGACAGGGGGACAGGGGCAGCTTGGCTCAGCAGTAGTTTGATGTTCTCAACGTGGCATTTTGTTGCCTTATCCTCACAGAACGGCGCTGCCTCCCCTCAGGGAGGGATTACTTGCTGAAAAGCCAGTAATTAGTCCTTCTCAGATCATTGCATTTCTTCCTACCAAACTCCTTCCTTATGACAAAAGATTTATCGACCTTTTTTCTCCCGGGGATTCTCCATCTCATCCAGCTCCTGTGTTACCCAACCCTTCCTGCAAAAGCCATGGAGAGGCTGCTGAGCAGCAGCAGTGGCTGGTGCCAGTTTTTAAGACCATGCAGAGTGGTTTTTGTATTTTTTTATATATTTTCCTGCAGCCTGTTCAGCTCCTTCATCTTCCCAGGAGGCCCTTAAGGGTCCAAAAATGACCTTGGACCATGAGGGGGTGCTGGGACCAGGCTCCTGCCACATCGTGATGATCTTTCTTCACTATCAAGGAGGGGGATGTTCAGGCAGCTCTCTCTTTTATCCTCCCTAAATCAGCTTGGAGGATTAGGGATGAGAAGGAATCCGAGGAGAAGAGAAGATCTCATCCAAGGAAGTTTTTCCTGCAGCTGCCAAATGGGGAAATGGGATTTTTTTTGCCCATCATCTCACACACCTCACAGAAGGACCAATCCTGCCAACCCCAGCTCTTGCCTGTGACACAGATTCTGTGAAGTTCTCCCAAATCGTTTCCTCTTGCAGTTTTGAGGTTTGGAAAAGGAGTTGCCTGTATTTGATTTGTACAGAGGCTGTGAAAGGAGATGAATCCCACTCGTGCAGCACAGGGACCTCCCTGCTGTGCCCTGGCCACTTGTCCTGGTCCAAGAGCACATTCCCAAGGTCCTACCCCTGGAATAGCTGCCCATGGGCCAGTTCTGAACTTCCAGGTGCCACTTTGGGGTGAAAGTAGCTATTTTACTCATTTTACTAGGAAAATATAAATGATGGCAGAGGTATCATTAACCCACTGCAGTGTACACTCATAAAGTGGGTTTTCAGTGTCTCAGCAATGAAATCAGGGTCATATTATTTAATATTCTATTTATTTAATAAGTGAGAAGCCACATGTTGCCCCCTGGTAGCCCATGAGCAGCAGGGGAGGGAGGGGCTGTGGCCTCTGCCAGGCTCACCTGGCTTTTTTAGGGGAAAACCCGAAGAAAAGCTTCATCCCCAGCACCAGGGAGCCTTGGCTTAAGCAAACACCAAGTTTGAAGGGGCAGAGGAATAAATGAACACGGTGGCTGGCTCTGAGGTGTGGCCCCATGGCTGGAATCCAGGTCAGTAAATGGCACTGGTGGTTCTGGGGGTGCCCTGGGGTGTCCCAGGGCAGAGGATGCTCATTTCCCCCTCCCCCCCCAGCACCAAGTGTGTTGTCACCAAAAATAACCAGTGAACAGGGGCTGAACCCCCTGGAGCATCTTCAGCTGCTGCTTGAGGAGCTCTGACATGTCCTCGTGTGACCTCAGCGCTGAGGACAAGGTGGTGACAACCACAGAGGGGCTGGGCAAGGGGGGAAAAAAAAGGGGGATGTAGCAGCAAAGCAGCTGAATCTCAACCTTTTCCCTCCAACCTCCAGAGCTGCAGGAGCAGGGACTGGATCTGGAGTGCTGGGAACGCGTTCCCCTCCTTGGGAATGTGCTGATGAGATGGAGGGCAGGGAACTAAAGCACCTTGTGGGGCTGCAGGGCCTTTTCTGCCCCCCCCAAAAACGGGTCAGGGAAGGGCTGTGGGTTGTAGGTGGCTCTGCGAGTTTCAAGTTACCCGGAGCAGAGCCATTAACCTCCTCCTGGCTGCAATGGCTGTCGATGAGATCCAGGACTTGCCTTAAACCAGACGGTGACTCATTTATTCTAGAGCACGTCTAGTGTTTAGGGAAATCTGTCCCCTGTGCTCCTGCCAGCTCCGGTGACTAATCCTGGATGGGAGCAGGGATGTGATGAGGGGACACTGCCCTTTGCACTGGGACCTCACTCTCTCCTGAGCAGGGTTTTATTGGGGTTGAGGCTGCTCTCGGAGGTGTTTTGGATGCTCTTTGTTCTGCCCAGGAGATGTTTTGGTTGCTCTTTGTCCTGCCTCCATGCTGGCAGCTCACAGGATGGATGGGCAGCACTGCCTGGGCTCTCTCAGGGGCAGAAATCCTTCTCCTGCCCAGGGGAGCTGTGGCTGCCCCATCCCTGGGAGTGTCCAAGACCAGGTTGGAGCCCCCTGGGACAGTGGGAGGTGTCCCTGCCCAGGGCAGGGGTGGGATGGGATGGGCTTTAAGATTCCAACCCAAACCATTCCATGTTTCCAAAAAGCCCTTTCTCCACCTGTACTCCACCTTCACACACCCCGACTGAGCTGGGGAACACCACCTTGTGCAAACACACAGTGATGTGCTTCTCCTCCAGGATCTGGGGTAACTCTGTTGACCTGCACCCTTTTCTCTGCACACCCCCCCCAAGACCCCCCGAGCTGTCACCCATTCACACATCCCACCTCCCCAGGCCCCTTTCCCCGGTGCTGGCCAAAGGATCACCATCCCAACACAGCCCACCTTGCTGCTGGGCCGATGCTGTGCTGCCCAAAGGCTGTGCCAGTGGCTTTTGTTGCTTCCCTCCCTTTGTCCCTTCCTTCTGCCATTCCCACTCGAGTGACTCTGTGCTGGCTGCTCCCATCCCTCCCTGCTCCACACGGGCCAGAGAGAGTGATTTCACTGAGATTTGGGGATGCTGCTGGTGGGCTTTGGGACCTTTCCAGAGCGAGGAGGGCTTTGTGTGGTGGGGGATGAGGGAGGGCAGAGATCTCTGTGTGTGTCTCCCTCTGCTCCCAGCCATGGAGAAGCTGGGAAGGGGCGCTGGGGGCACTGGCAGGGGAGCCCAGAAGGCTCATCTGGTGTCAGCAGCATTCATGTGCAAAGCAGGGACCCAGGGCAGCGCATTAGCCCCGAGCTGGAATCCCTCTTCCAGGCGATCCCAGACTTTTCAGGGATGCTGCACACTTGAAGGTTGGTTATTAGTTCCAAATGCTGCAGGAGCATCTGCTCTCAACTAGCTAGAAATCATGTTTAATAACAAGAAAATCTACTCCAGCCAAATCCCTGTTGGGAGGGCTTTAGCCCGAACAAAAGGCCCCCCCAGCCCTGATTTCCATAACAGATGTAGCATTCGATGCATGACAGCCCGGGCAGTGGAGCTCCTTTATTCCCACATCTCCATCTGCAAGGACCGGGCCTTTCATTTTATTAATTACTCTGCTGTGCCCGGCCCGGCTTTGTGTGGCTGGGGGGAGGAAAGGCTTGTGTTTCATGCTACAATGCCCATGGTAATGGCTTGGGTTGGTTGCTTTGCCTTTTTTTTTTTTTTTTCTTTCCCTTTTTTCTAATTTTAGTGTTAAAGGTCGTTATCCCTCCCCTTTTCCATTTCTCCGCATATGGCACATTGGGGAGAAGTACCAGCGACTCCCTGCAGTGCCAAACCTTCCCTTTCCAACAGGCACCTCCTCCCTGCCAGCCTGGGGATGATGCTCAGCCAACTCCCGGAGGATGCTCCATCCTCAAAAGCCCCCCAGCTCCCAGTTTCCAACCAGTGGCAAAACCTGGAGGTGTCCAAGGCCGGGTGGGACGGGGCTTGGAGCAGCCTGAGATAATAGTGGGAGGTGGAATTTCATGAGCTTTAAGGCTCCTCCCAACCTAAACTTGGAAAGGTTGTTGGCATTGTCACAAAAACCCACTCGGAGTGATTTTCCTCCCCTTGAATGAGTCTGATCCGCTTTGCTGTGGGAATATCTGCCTGGATGGGGCTGAATTTGGGGCTGATTGGGGCTGATTTGGGGCTCATTCGGGGGCTCATTTTTGGGCTCATTTGGGGCTCATTTGGGGCTCATTTGGGGC
>VXBA01002507.1:405509-428098 GCA_013399895.1 Serilophus lunatus
ATCCTGGAGGTAGAAAAAATGGAAAACCTCACTGGGTTCCTGGAGGTGGAAAAAAGGGAAAACCTCTCTGGGTTTCTGGAGGTGGAGGAAAGAGGGAAAACCTCTCTGGGGTCCTGGAGGAGGAAGGAAAGGCATGTGTGCAAATAGGAGGAGGCACTGCAACAGGAGGATGCTTTGAAATAAGAGAATGCACTAAGTTGGAAAAACAGGAATAAGAGGATGGATTGTAATAGGAAAATGTGTTAAAATGGGGAAATACATTCAAATAGGCAGAGGTATGAATAGGAAATAAATGTGAGGGGGTTTGGGTGCAGCTGTGGAAGGTGGCCTTGCCCATGGTGGAACAAAATGATCTTTAAGGTCCCTTCCAACCCAAACCAGTCTGGGATTCTGGGATTCAGTGATGCTGCCCCAATGAGCCTTGGGAATGACACTGACCAATTCATTTTTTTCCCTGTGATACAGAAGATAAGGAAGCTTTATAAAGGTGTCCCTCCCTTCAGAGGTGTCCAACTCTATGTTCTTTTTCAGAGCCAGCTATTCCCAGCCTGAGCTGGATTCCCAGGGATCAAAGGCCAGTGTTTACCATCAAACAGGATTAGGTCATTGCTTTGTATGACTCGGCCCAAACCTGAGCACTGCCAGGATTTCTGTTTCTCCCTGATTTTATAATCCCCCATGTCCTGACATTGTCACATAAATGGATGTCCAGGCGCACTAAACCAGGGACATGGGGGTCAAAACACCTCAGCTCCCAGACTGGCACCTTGTCTGGGGGAAGCAGCTCCAAAGCAGGCTCAACCTCTGGCCCAGCATCCCCTCACTCCACACTTGCTTTAGGAATTCTTCCAATTCAGCAGGGGAGTCTCTGAGGGTTTGGAGTTTATTTTGGAGTCGAGCATCTTCATGCATTAACCATGTGACTTCAACTGTGTGGATGCTGCTAAGTCAGTTGTTAAATGAGAGTTTGAAATTAGAACTGAGATGTGTAATTACATTTGCAGATCTGAATCTCCACAGCAAGTTTAATGGGCAGATGTCAGGCTCTGGGAGGGCTGTCCATGGCCATGCTGCAGCTGCCTCTGGAAGCTCCAGAATGAATTAATCCCTATTTTCCTCCCTGCTGCAGGAGCTGGTGTCCACATCAGTCCAGAGCAAGCTTTGCTAAGCTGGGGGGCAGCACAGACTTAAGAGGGATCCCCATTTATATTCCTGGGAGGGTGAGGAGTGACAAACCATTGGGTTCAATCAATGAACTAATAAATGAACTAATGAATGAATAACACAGCTGAAATTAGACCCTGATTTATGCTGCTCTGTCTGGCACTGTGTGTTTGCCTTCACTCGAGACCTGCAGCCAATTTCTCAGCTTCTTTTCCCAAGCAGAGGTAGGAAAGAGCTGCTCCAAGATGCTGGATGTAATGTGGGCTGTATTTCACAGGGAGGGATGTGGGTCTCAGCAGAGTTGTAAAGGAAGAGTAGATCATTTTCATCTCTGTGTTTACTCATAGTTCATAAAAAAAATCAACATTTCTGGGACAGCCTGGTTGCCTCTACCACCCCCCAGGCCTGGGTTTGCTGTGTGTGGCCTCATCCCTGCAGCAGCCACTGTGAATTTGGGAAAAGCAGACCCTCCATATAAAAGCATTTCCTTAAACATCTCTTTGCCAGCTCCAGTCTGGTTATAAATCAGCAGAGGAGCCAGGGCTCTGCTCCCACCAGCCTCCCAGAGTCATTCCAAACCTTCAGGGATGCAGTGGGGAAAAAAACCCCAAAACCCTGTGGTTTTCAGCCTCCAGAGTTAATTTACTCCTAACTCCTTCACTAGTGATGCCAGAGGAGGCTTTTCCTTGCCTGTTCCCACATGGCACAGCCACAGGATCATCCCTGCTGCTGTGGGAAACTGGGATAAATCCACCTCCTCGTGTCGGATCACCCAGCACTGTATGACAGCCTTGCAACCAGACACAATCAACATTTCCAGGAGTGAACTCCAGTTTTCTCCTCTTTCATTATCACCCTCTATTCCAAGATAATCTTGTGTGCCAGGATTAGAGAGGAGAGAGACATTTGGCTGCTGGAGATCAGCTTTGCAGAGGGCTTTGGGGAAGCAGGGGGGATGAGTGTGGAGCTGAGTGAGAGCCTGGCCTGGCCCTGCAGCCCAAAAACAAGCCAAGAGCCTGAATTTGGGGAAGAAGGCATGAAAAGGTCCACTCTGGCCCTGGGAAAAGAGCCAGCAGGTGCTTTGCCACGGCTTTGCATCTCCCTTCCTGCTGAGAGTGCAGCAAGTATCCAGCTTCAATCACCCCACAGAGGAAGCACAGCATGGATTGGGCTGGAAGGGACATTTAAGGGTCATTTCATGCAACCCTCTGCCATGGGCAGGGACACTTTCCACCAGCCCAGGCTGCTCCAAGCCCCACCCAACAACCATCCCACAACCCTGGGGTGACACCAGGGAATCACAGCCAGGGCTCATCCATCATCCTCATTCACTCCATGGGAGTCACTGCTCCTGATGAATGGGCAGCAGCTGCTCTGGGAGGGAGGAAGAGGGAGAAAAAAAGAAGCTTTGCTAAAAAAACCCCCAACTTGTGATGTCCTGCTGTTGCTGTTGGAGCGAAATGAGCTTGGCAGGGCTGCCAGAGGGAGTTTGCCCATTCCAGGTGGGAACGCTCCAGGGTATTACCCATGTTGTCTGCAGCTCCCTACAGCCTGGCAGAACCATCCCTGGGGGGAAAACAGCGTGGGCACAAAACCAGGGGGATGTTCCCAGGCTGGAGCACATCAGCAAGGATGAAGCAGTGGTTTGTGTGCCCCAAAATGGGGTGGGTTTGTGGACAAGAGGTAGCACAGGCTCTGGGAAAGGGGCACAGGGACAGTTTGGCTGCCCCAGGTCCCCTCCAAATGCCTGGTGCATCCCCATGGACACATTCCCGACGGATATTTATAGGTGCAAGTGTTCCAGGAAATACCAGAGGGGTTTTGAAAAACATTTCTTTGGAAAAGACCTTTTCCTGGTGATTCCCACTCTGGAAAGGCAATCCCACTGGAGGGGAAAGCAGACACCTTCCAGGATCCCCTTGCTGTTCCCATCCTGTTCAGAAAAGTGCAACTGGGCACTTCCCTCCTATAGCTGGAGCAAAATCTGTTCTTCAGGAGAGGACCCCTCTGGAGGCAGATCCTGGGTGGAGGATGGTGTGGGATGAGGATGTTCAGGGGTGGGGAAGCTCTGGCTGTGGGGGCCAGGCAAGAACCCCCCTGGCTTCATCCATCCCACAGATTTCCAGAGCTCACCCTGCCAGTGAGAGCATCCATGGTTGGCATGGGAAAGCCTGAGATAAATTAGATTTTAATTGGGGGGTTTTTTTGTAAATGTCAAACATCTCCAAACAGGAGCTGGTGCTTTGTGGCCATTTTCACCCCTTGGTGAACTCAGGCCCCACTGCAAAGCACCCAAAGCCATGAAACAAAACTGGGGTTGGATGCTGGCTGTTGGAATCATGTGGAACTCTGGAGCAGTGACCCAAAAGTCCTGCATAGCTGCTCCACCCCTGGAAGTGTCCAAGTCCTGCTTGGAGCAACCTGGGAGAGTGAAAGGCTCAGGCCAAGGGGAATGTTCTGCTTGGCTTCAGCACAGATGGGGGCAGGACCCAGAAAGGGTCACTCCCATGAAATCATGGAATCATCCAGTTTGGAAAAGCCCTCTGGGATCACTGAGTGCCCCATGTCCCCAAGTGCCACATCCATGGGGCTTTTAGATCCCTCCAGGGGTGAGGACCCACCACTGCCTTGGGAAACCTGGACTAGAGCTCAACACCCTTTTCTAGGAAGGAATTTCCCCAACATCCAACTCAAACCTCCCCTGGTGCAACTTGAGGCTGTTTCCTTATCCTCCATCTTCATTTTTAGATAGACATAAAGTGTCTATAAATCCACCACACACCATTTCAGATAGTGAATCCTCCATATTCATCTCTGTAACACACAAGCCCTTCAACATCCCTCCCTCAGCCTGCATTCCAAATTCCAGTTTAGCACCAGCAAATGAACTCCTGGCTGTGGCATAATTTCAAAATGATTGCATGGGTTCCTAAATTGAAAAGGTGATGATCCTCCGCAGATTTACATGCAGTCCATGTGGCCTCACCTTTAGAGGCTCCCGGGCTGAAGGTCATTAGCAGTGGCTGTTTAATCAGCCAAGCCATGCACACAGGCAGAGGTTAACTGAGCATGGCCCCTTCTCCTGCCTCTGTCAGCTCCAGACAATTTGGATCCTAATAAAGCTGCTCTGATTGCACTTAACACCTGCTTTAAAATCCAGCCTCATTAATGCTGTGCTAATGAAACGGGAATCTTCAAGCAAGGGCAGAGCCAAAGACTTTGCCCCCCCAGGAAAGGCGTTTGCAAAGCCATTCCGAAGGAAACCATCGGGAATAATCGCCCGGGATATTTTGAATTCATTTTAAAAGCAAATAAACGAGCAGATCGTGGCTACCTGGACTGGGGTGTATCAGTTTGGTGGGATGTGCTGTGTGTTCTTCCCGATATTTGCTCTGCTCTCAGCCCTGTGAATTCCAGGCACAGGGAGCAAGGGAGGAGGTGCAGGATGGATGCCAGGCACCCATTCCCTGCTTCCTGACAGGAATCCAGCATTGTACCACACATAGCCAAGCAGAAAAAGTAGAATTAGAATAAAATAGACACTTGAAATCATGTTCCTCCGGAGCTTTTCTTTTCCATGGGTGATAACAGCCAGCTCCACCTGCCCTGAGAGTGGCCCTGGGAATGTCCTGCCCCTTGTCCCCAGGGTAAAATCCACAAGGACATAACACAGAATCATGGAATCCCAAACTGGTTTGGGTTGGAAGAGACCACAAAGACCATTTATTTCCACCCCTGCCCTGGGCAGGGACACCCCCCACTGTCCCAGGCTGCTCCAACCTGCCCTTGGGCACTCCCAGGGATCCAGGGGCAGCCACAGCTTCTCTGCCCACCCTGTGCCAGGGCCTCCCACCCTGAGAGTAAAAATACCCTCCCATCATCGAAATTTGAACCTAAATTTCTCCTCTTTTAGTTAAAAAATATTGCCCTTCTTCTATCACTATCCATGTGAGAACACAGTCCCCGCAGGCAGAGGGATCCCAGGGAGGCACAGACCCCCCTGTGCTTCCCCCCAGCCCTAAATCCCCCCAGGACTGTTTCACTGGGAGTGAGCAGAGCGTGGTGAGCTGTTCTTTTCCTTTCAGGGTGGATTATTTGTCTTCCTTCTTTATTTCTCTCCTGCCTAAATATAATAATCCCTCCCAGAGATGGAGATTAAAGCTGTGTTGGCAGAGACTCTTCAACATTACCCAGAGAGGCAAGTGAGCAATGCCAGACCTCGAGTAAATCCTCCCCACTTGAGACTCTGAAAACCAGACTAGACAAAATGTTGGTGGAAAAATTACAGGCAGAAGCCCTGCACTTTCTCAGGGTAAAGGACTACTGGGTGACCTGTTAGATCTTGAGTTTCACTCCTTGGAGCAAAAACCTTATTTTCTCCTCTTTTCAAATGCTCCCCTTCTAGGAAAATATGTGGCAGCCTTGCATAAAAAGCCAAGATAATCCATGATTTCATCATTGGTGTGAGAGAAAAACCCTCTGGCTGTGAACTGATGCTCTGGTGGATAAAGCTCAGGAGATTTGTGCTTTCCCATGTGCAAAGGGCAAAACTCTGCTCCTGCCTGGCCTGGGAGGAGCTCTGTGTGATTCACTGTGGACTTTGCCTGTTTGCATGGAAAAATCAACCCCTGAATCATCTCATTTCCATCTTGCTGTGTCTGTGGCCACCCCCAGGCCATCCCAGGATGTGCTTTGCTGAGGTCACAGGAGCAACATTATGAACTTGAACCCTTCTGGGGGCATTAGATTATCCAAACCCTTGGTGGGGTTCTGTGGGGAACAGCAATTCCAAACCCTAAGCACTCAAATACTGGGAAATGAAATTATATAAAGGAGAAAGCTATTGCTTGTGCAGCTGTTCCAGCTGTTTCCTTCCCAGCTTTCTGCTGGGCACTGGCATGACGATGGTGCTCCCTCTGCCTGGATCCTTTGAGCCATCCTTGTAGACAATCCTTGGTGTCCCAAATCCCAAAGAGCTGGGTGTCAGGCATTGCCAGGCCATCATTCTTGGGCCCTTCTGCTCTCCAGCTCCAATCTTACAACTATTAATATGTCCAAGTAACCCTGAAATTAGAAGACCCTCTGAACAGGCAAAGGATTTTCTTAATCCCATAAAAAGAGCAAGCAGTGCTGGCTGGAAACACCCGGGAATTTTGGGATTAGCTGAAAGATTCTGCTGTGGGAAAACTCAGGCCGAGGTTTTCTGCACCAAACGACTTTGTCCCACCGTAATTCACATTTTGAAGCGTTCAGGGGTCTGAGAGTCTCTGCTGCCCCAAGTCAGGAGGGCGATGCTCCAGCTGGGAACACCCTGCAGGGTGTGTTCACTGCCATGGGAGACTTGGCCTTGGGCGAGACAGGGAGCAACTCACGGAGTGGAGAATAAATTGTGCCTCACCTGGGATGGAGAGGATTCCAACCAACCTCTGCCTCCACTCTTCTGCTCCTTAGAAAACCTTTCGTGCTGCTGTTTTTAGCCCCACAAAGCCAGTCCGATTGTTTTCTCCTCTGGGTCATTCCAATGATGGGTGTGGAAGGGAGCAGCAGCTCCCAAGAGGGGCACAGCATTTCTTTGGTGTCTCTGTGGCAAGGCCAGCAAACTCTGGGGCCTTGAAAAAGAGGAGAAAACATCTTTGCACCCAGAAACTGGTGGATATGAAACCCAACCACGTAATGAATTCGTCGTGCAGAGCGCTGGGGGGGGGGAGGATGAATAGATGCAAAGTGGGGCTGATGTTCTGGCAGCCACTTGCAGCTCATTAAATCCATTGGCAGGGGCTTCATGCGAGGAAGTTTAATTTCTGTTTGGGCAGACAGATGCTCTGAGGTCTCTCAATACCCTTGGCTAATCCAAAGCAAGCGTGGAGAGTTTTATCTGTGAGTCAGCGGTGACTCAGACATTGGGATGCTGGATTTTCACAGTTATCTTACAAGGAAAATCGGGAGAAGGAGCTGGAATGTTCAATAAGGGCTGTCAAATACCTGTGGCCCTTATCTGAGGTAATTCCAAATGTATCTGTGCGAGTTCTACACCGAATTTTGGGGCTGCTCAAACCTGTGTGAAGGTAGTGCTGTGGATTATCTGAGTTGTTGGAATGTATTTCTTGAAACCCTTGTCAGTGAGGTTTTAAAAATAACTCAGGTTGGGTGAAAATAAGTATTTGGATAGATTTTCCAACCCCGGTGACTAAACACCTTCTGCTAAACTTTGCCAGGAGAACTCATCTCTGGCCATGGGCACCCACCAGAAATTGGCTTAGGAAATTTAAGTCACAAATAAAGTGTTTCTAAAAATAAAATTGCAGGTGCTTTGCTGGCAAATAGTGTTTAAATGCACCCTGAGTCAGGTTTAGCAACAATTAAGCTGGAGAATGTGGTGTTTAATTCGAATTTTAGGGATGAAATGGGATGCTGAGTGTGCTGGGGGTGCTTGGCTGAACACATGGACTTTGCAAGCCTGGATTCCTCAAAGGTTTGGAAAAGAGGACACAAAATCCTCCTTGGAAAAGGGCTCCTGGGCTCCCCCACATCCACCTGGCTCCCGTGGGATGCTCCCTTTGCAAAGCCCAGCAGATGTTGGGCCAAGCCCAGCTCAGCTGCACAAGCCAGGCCTTACAAAGCCCTGGGCTCTGCCTGAGGTAGGGATCAGACACCCCCCAGCAACACTCCAGTGTAAAACCAGTCAAAGCCCTGCCCTGTGGCAGCTGGGGGGAATTCCTGTGGTGCTGCAACGTCCTGATCAGAAAGGGATGAACCTTTGCTGTGCTTGGAGGAATCACCATCTTCTTGGCAGCAACTTGTCCAGGCTCAACCTCTGGCTCAACCATCACCAGCTGGGACTTGGATTGGAATTCAGTGCAGGGACACGATGTGAAAAACCAGCTTTCTTCCCCCAAAACCACAGGGAACACCACGTGGGAAGCCACCACTGGGGATAAATTCACTTTTCTCCTGCAGAAGTTTCTCCCTGGGAAGAATTGCAGGGGTGTTATCAAGGGCACATTATCCCCATGGGAAGGCTGGAATTATTTTTGTCAGGTGGTTTCAACCTGTTCATTACCTTCTGGAGAATTTTTGGGAATGTTTATGATGCTGCTGAGCAGAACTGTGGTAGTTTGGGGTTTATGGATCCAAGAGGAGCATATAAATAAAAAGCAATTCTAAGCTAGCATTGCTTTAGTTAAGCAGAATTGTGTTGTTTCTGCAAGATGTTTTTATTCTATTTTTTGCCTTTGAGTGGAAGTGTTTGTTTTCAATTTCTTGATCCTCTCCTCTCTCATTTTGCTCCATTCTGATGTCTGAAATGTGCAACTGCTGCTGTGATTTCCACCTTGATGAGCTTTTTATTGGACTTCTCCTCTCAAGTGTTGTTAAATCGCCACAAATTGGAGTCTTCAAAGCACTTGGTCAGAAAACAGATTGAATCGTTTATTCCAAAGACTTCCCGACGAGAAGGATTATTTCCATTTGTCAGCAGAGCCCCTGGATTACACGTGACCTTGAGCCCAAGCACACGGATCTCCAGAGGTGTCTTGTTTTTAGACAGGGGTCTGGGGGTCTGAGAAATGCAAAAATACTCCTCAGCTGGCAGAGCAGGAGGGATTGAGATGCAGATGTTGATGCTACCCAGGCCACCAAAACCCGAGTGAAGAGCTTTATTTTCCCCCTCCTTTCAATTCCTGTGATCCCAACTCCTCTTCTCAAGGACAAAATCTTTAATTACGAGCAAGGAACTGTCGTCATCTCCAGGAAAAAAAAAAAAAAAAAGAGATTTTAAGGCTCCAATTGATAATTGGAACAGGTCACACCCGAGGTGCTGAGAAGCTCCTGCTGCATCTCGCACTCGAGGCAACCCTGGAGCATCTCCCTCTCTCAGGACTTCCCCAATAGAAAAATCTCCCCAAACAAACACGGGATTAAACGAGTGGTTGTGAGTTCAAGAAACTGCCTGAATGTACTTGCACAGAAGAGGTTTGAAAGGGACGTTTTCTTGGATTGTTTCCTTGAAACTCTCTGAATAGGAGCCTTTGTGCTGCTGAACGAGAGTGTTCGTAAGATCCCGTTAATTTGGGGTTTGGGGAAACTCGGCTGACAAGAGCCACGGAATGCCCGGTCAGCTCGTGAGCGATGACACACAAGTCTCTATTTGCTATTGAGTTGGGAGTGTCAGACACCCTTATTCCTCATAAATTAAATCCCAACCGAGCTGGAACCGCTGGCAAAGGCTTTGTCTCCACTGAGAGGTGAGCGGGTCAAGAGCTGTGCCTGGAGGGTTCTTCAGAACCCAGTGGTTTCGTGAAAAGCACAGAAAACAGCAGCTCCAGCCCAATTTTTATCCATTTTTTTTTCTCCCACGGGAGGTGTGAACACAGTCATTTGTCCTCAGCCTTTAGCAGGAATGTCGTGCTGTGGTGGCTGTTCCAGACTGGAGCCTGAGGAGGTGCCACTGCTGGAGGAGGACCAGCCAGGCTGCACATGGTGATGGGAACCAGCTTCCTTCCCAAAGGTGGTGTCCCTTTGGGAAAGGGTTTTTAGGGAGCTATTTCCAGCCCTCCAGGCACAACACCAGAGATGCTGCAGCCTCCCACCTGCCCAGTGCACCTTCACCCCCCCATGCCAAGGAAAGTCTGATTTAAAGTCTTCTGGGAAGTTTTAAATTATTTGATTCATCTGCCTAAAGGGGATTTCCTGGAGTCTGGAGAAGGGAAGGATCCAGGGACACCTTGGAGCCCCTTGCAGAGCCTAAAGGGGCTCCAGGGGAGCTGGAGAGGGACTGGGGACAAGGGCTGGAGGGACAGGACACAGGGAATGGCTTTAAACTGGGATAAATGGGATCCTGGGAAGGGATTCCTGGCTGGGAGGGTGGGGAGGGGCTGGGCTGGAATTCCCAGAGAAGCTGGGGCTGCTCCATCCCTGGGAGTGTCCTGGGATCTCTTACAGTTCTCATTTTTTTTCCCTGCAAGTATCAAAAATATTTAAATGCAAATTATTTCTCCCTGTAGCAGGAATGAGTAAAATCAGTAAAAAAGTACACATTTATGCACTTATGAAAAAAGGGGGGTATTCAGTGCAATTGGATGTAAATGCTTTAAATTAATATAAAAAAATTTAGTATAAAGATGGAAACATGGGAAATAGTGGCATTGCTTGGGATGGGGTTTGGTTGTAATGATATAATAAATATAATATACCATATAACAATATAATATTGCTGATGAAATACTATAATATTAATGTAATAGTCTATACAAAATTATATATTTTAAAATACACAATATATTATTAACAATACAATATTATATAAATATATATATATATAAAAATTTAATTATTACAGCTACACTTTGTCATTTTATTTAAAAAAAGAAAAAAATCCATTTTCTCCTGCCTGTGATTTAACCAAAGAAAAATGGGAAAGCTTTTCCTCTGGAAAAGCAGATGGCAGAGCTCCCAACATGGGTCAGAGTTAAACCTTGCTGGAAGTGGAGGGGAAATGCCTTTCCTGGTGCCAGATCTGTTCTATCTTTAGCTCCTCCGAGGTGTCCTGGGCTGATGAATTTTCCCTTTCTGACTCCTCACCCTGGTGTCATTGGTTCAGGATTGATGACCTGTTGTCTCATCTCCAGGAGATGTCTGGGATGGGGTGGGGCCGTGGCTGGGCATTTTTTTTTTTTGAAGAAAGAAATAAATGTTCCACTTGGAATGTTTGGGTCAGAAGAGCCTCGTCCTCCCCCAGAACAACCTTGCCAAAGTGGTTTGATGATGTGATTGTTGAGAGGTGGAAGGGATGGAAATGATGGTTCTTCTTGGCCTCTCCCAGGTGAAGAGTGAAAAATCTTTTTCACTGAATTTAGCATCGAGCTTCCAATGTTGTTTTGGGTTACAAACCTCTCTTCTAGAGCCAAAACCAGGCTGGCTTGGCCAAAATCACCAGAGAATTAACCCAGGGTCTCAACTGCCCTCGTGATTGAAGAATTGTGCCCCCCAAAATGTGCCCAGGGACCAACTCCTGCCATCAGGCTCCCTTAATCCTGCTCCCAGCCCTCCACAGCAGGAATCCTCCCAAATCCCACAGCATCCCTCCCAAATCCCACAGGGACCACGAGGGTCCTCACCCTGCAAAGGATTTCCTCAAGGGTTGGTGGCCAGAGAATAAAACCAGTGAGAAGACAAAGGCTTTAGCATGTTGTGGGAGGGAATTGGTGCCCTTTGCTGTGAAAACCTCCCCCCGTGCTCTGAGTCCTGAGGTCAAACTGAGGGTTTTAAGGAAGTTTAAAAGAAAGGATCCAACCCCCAGGATGGATAATTTTTAATGGGTTGGGGTCGTTGGGAGACAAATTTTGTGTAATGAGCCGACTGGAAATGGGAAGAGGAGATTAAAGGGCTGTTTGTCATGTACAGCAGCGCTTATCAGCCCTTCCCAGCTGAGCCTGGCTCAGATTAACCATGATCTGAGAGAACAGGGTGGCTGCAGCCAGTCTTCCCTTCCAGCCTAATTAAACAGTGCATATTAAACACAGAGCAGCTGCAAAGGTCTTTATCTGTATTAAGAGACTGCCCACCTACAGAAAAGGAAGAACTGTGTAAGAGAGGAAACTTTAAAAAGGGAAGGGCACAGAATGGCACATCCTACATCTCCCTAATCCCAGGCTTTTGTGGAGCAGCACAGTGGGGACACTTTGGGTTCCACCCCAACGTGATGCTCAGGGCTTTTCCAGCCTCACTGTTCCTACTCTGCTCCTTCCAGGAGGAAAAGCTGCTCTTTCCAATATTGTTTGCTGTTATTTCCACCTCAGACATTCCTAACAAAAAGCAGGAATTGGGGCCTGAGCACTTGTTTTGTTCAGTTTTGAAGAGCAGCACACAGCCAGCCCTCTGAGCTGCCAGGCTGTCCAAAGGGACACTCAAAACTCCAATCAATGCTAAATTAATATATTCATTAATAATTATTAATATGTTACACTCTCAAGCCCAGAAGAATTTACCAGCCCAAGACAATCCACAGAGAGCAAGATGTCAAAATACAGCCAAAGTAAAAGTTTGCAAGAGAAGAGCAACTTCCACCCCTCTTTTTCCTGGATATTTTAGGCATTTTTTGGAGTCCACAGGTTGGGATGCTGCTGATTTATAAACCTGGGCACTGCTGCACCCAAAATAGGAATTAAAGATCTTATCAATGACTGAAGACCCCATTTCATACCTGTGTTTGCCCCCACAAGATGCAAGAACCTGGTCCCTGAGCAACCTGTTCTGGTGGAAGGTGCCCCTGCCCATGGAATGAGTTTTGAGGCTCCTCCCAACCCAAACCATTCTGGGACTCTGTGAATGAAAAAACAATCCAAAAATCAAAACAAACAATCCCAGGGATGTTTTTGGGCAGAGGTTTGAGGCAGGGCCAGGGGAATAACCTGCAAGAACAAGCCAAAGAGGGTCTTCAGGGTAATTTTCTGCTGCATTGCACCAACAATGAGATTGGTTTCAACACAAATTTGTCTCTCAGCTGTGGTGTCCTGCTCCCCTCCATCATCTGGGAGAGAGTAGGAGGAACCAGGGTGGATTGGATGGGTTACACATGGACATGGGGGTATCAGCATGTTCTAAACCAGGGGATGGACTGGGATCTTCCCATCTGCAGCACCCCAAGGATTTCTGCCTTGGCCATGGATCCCCTCATTCCCAAGCAATTGGACATGAAGGTGCACAGTCACCTTCCCTCCTCTTCCCCCCTGGAATAACCCAGGAGCAGGGTGTGGAAGTGACCAAAGATGGGCTCAGGATTTGTTGCACCACCCTGCTCTTCATCCTTCAATCTTTGCCTCTGTATTTGGGCTGTGATGGGGGTTGGGACACAAAGGAAAATAGTTTGGCTCCTTTTAGCTTCTCCTTTGTGATCCACCAGGATTTACATTCCTATGGGGCTGCCCAGCAAAGCTCAGCCTTCACAGCCTCAATTTCTGCACAAAAGCAGAGCAGTGAGGAGCCCTGGGACCCCCTGTGGAAGGCAGAAGGTCCTGGAGAGCCCCAGTTCAGCTGCTGTGGGGCTGTTTCCCAGGGCAGGTGTCTGCTGGGAGGCTTTTCCCAGGTGGCTGCAGCAGGAATGGCTCATTTCCCTAAAGCAAAGGGGGGAAAAAGGGCTGTTGTGTTCCCATGAAAAACAACAAACCCACCAGGGCTGTGGGAGCAGGGACAGCATCCCACTCCCATCATCCAGGAAACTGCTGGGACTGGGATGGATGGAAGGATGGATGGATGGATGGATGGATGGATGGATGGATGGATGGATGGATGGATGGATAAGTAGAGATGGATGGATGGATGGATGGATGGATGGAGGGATGGATGGAGGGATGGATGGAGGGATGGATGGATGGATGGATGGATGGATGGATGGATGGATGGATGGATAATTAGAGATGGATGGAGGGATGTGCATTGTTTTCTCTTACAACAACCCCAAACATCTCAGGGGTATAAATTTATACTCTATAAAGATATAAGCATATATATGTGTACACATATATCTTTATTTAAGTGCTTCTGATTTTTTCCCAGACATCCCATTTCTTACACTGGGACCAATCTTGCAGCCAAGAGGAAATCCAGAATTTTCTCAGCTTCCCTCAAAACCCCAAATCCCACTGTTGCATGTTCATGTAAAACAAATAAACTGTTCTAAGCAAACAGAAAGGTCTTTGCAGATGCCACATACGTGGTGACACTGCTCAGCATCAGGTTCCAAGACTGGAGTGGCACAGCCCTGAGTCTGCCCTTCTTTGTGTGGTCCAAATTACACAAAAAAGGGTAAAAAAATGACATGAGATGTCCTAGAATATCCCTAATTCCCAATATTTCAATAAAAATCTCCCCCCAGCCTGACTCGTGTGCCACAGGTCATGGGTTTTTATCAACACCAGGGCTCTGATCTTGCCAGAAATACCTTAATCTGAGGAGAAAGAGCTTTTTCTACCCCCCTCCTGCAGCATCAGCATATTGCTGGAGCCTCCCAAGCACAATATTCCCCATTCCTGGGTGTCCCTCAAGCAGCAAATCCCTGGCAGTGCTTTGGGATGTGGTAGCAGGGAGTATTCCCTGATCCTAAAGCTGCAAAGTGGCTGAGCAGGGTCAGGACCAGGAAAAGGGCTGAGGCACCATCCCCTGCTCCCTTTCTCCCTCCAGTGCCTAAAAATAATAAATACTGAGCAAAAAAAAATATCTAAAAGCTCAGGTTGAATGAGCAACACCCCCCCCAGCCCTCGTATCTGCCCAGCACATCACCAGGAGGAAACTTGCTTGGGTTTGCAAAAGCTGGGAGAGAAGGAACTGGCCTAAAACTGCAATATTTATACAGCCTTGTTCACATATCCTCTGCTGAAAACAGACCAAGCCTAAGGGGATTTTCTTGGCAGGCTCTGTATTGCAAATGGCAGATTTATTGGTGGGGAGTGAAGCAATCCCAGGCTATCAGTGCCTGCACAGTATCTGCCCCATGGATTGAAAACAAAGATTTGATTGTCTCTGTTTATCTGAAGTGATTTATAAAACACTTCTTTGCTTGGAGCTGGAGGAAGAAAAACATTTGTGTCCTCATCTGAGAGCTCCTCTTTTTGATTTTTTTATAAGGGAAAATCGTGTCACGTGGGTGGATCCACAGGTGGGGGAGGGCCCAGCCTGGGGTCTCCTGTCTGGGTGGTGTTTGAGGCTGTCAAACAAACCCTGAGGCAGGAGCTGCTGCAAGGAATGAAGAGTTTTTAGGAAGGGATTCCTGGCTGGGAGGGTGGGGAAGCCCTGGCACAGGTTGGGCAGAGAAGCTGTGGCTGCCCCATCCCTGGGAGTGTCCAAGGGCAGGTTGGAGCAGCCTGGGACAGTGGGGGGTGTTGGGGTTGGACCTGGATGAACTTCAAGGCCCCTTCCAACCCAAACCACTCTGTGATTCCACGATTCTCTAATTTTCCTAATGAGCTCGTTATCCTGTGAAACAGAGCCCTGGTGCAAAGGGCAGGTGCATCCAGGTGGGCAGGAGGATGGGAACACACTTTGGAAAATGGGGATGTGCTGCTTTTTCTCCTCAGGACGAGAAATCAGATGTCCCACTGCCAAGCCAAGAGTGGTTTCAGGGGCTCAGCCCCAGCAGCTGCTCTGAGGCAGCTCTGGGGGGGTCCCAGCACATCTGGGTGGCTTTGGCAAACAATAGTCCATGGCAAAGGCTGGAAAAGCCAGCAGGAAAGGAAATGACAGCATTCACACCAAGGAGGTTTAAAATAGCTAACAACAAACATCCTGGAGTGCCTGCACGTGGAGGAACATCATTGTTTAAGGAGAATTGTTCTCAGGTTGGGATGAATGGAGCAGGTGCCTGCAATGGGATCACCTGGCGGGTGCCAGAGGGGTGGCAATAAATCCCTGGAAGAACTGGCAAGAGCAGGAGGTAAATTATTAACAAACAGCCCACAATGTTTGCTCTCAGCTGGGAGAAGGTTGTTATTTTCCCTGAGCACAGGTTGGTGAGGATATTTGTTGTTGCACTTGCTTCTGGCACACAAATCTTAGTCCTGTAACACATCTGGTGGCAGCCAGGAGCCCCCATGGGAGGGTCCCTCCTGCCCCAACCGCTCTCCCTGTTCCTGCAGCACCTCCACACCACCTTCCATGGAGTTTCCACCTGAAAAAGCAGATGGCAGAGGTTAATTAGGTAGAGGATTATTAATGCTGGTGATGAGCTGTTGAGGAGCATGGATGGAAGCCTCACCAGCAGCCCCAAGGTTCTGGGAAAGTCACCTTGGGAAGGTGCCTCAGCCCTGGGGGTCCTGAGCTCCAACCTGTCCCTGCCACAGCTTTTTTTTTCCCTAAAAATGCCTTTCTACAAATGGCTAACCTGTGGAAAACACACTGAAACCCAACCCCTTTCCCATATGCTCAGGGTTAGCGGCACCACAATCCTCGTTTCATCTCGGATATGACTTTATTAACTCTCCTGCTTAATTACTCCTCAGCGAGGGCAGTTTTCTGGGCTCTCCAGAGGAAAGCCAGGCACCAGGAATGGCCAGCAGCTCTCCCCAGCTGTGCTCTTTGCCTGCTTCCAGATGTGCAAATAAAAGGAACGCTGATGGCAACGTGCTGTCCCTGCAGAGAGGAAATGAACTGCAATGAAATGCCTGTTTCCCCAAGCCTTCCCCAGCCCTTCCATCATCCAGCCCCCAAATCAATACTGGCATTTTAGGCCTGGCTTAATTTTAAAGATTATGGGTGGGATAAAAGGTGGAAAACTTTGTGGTGCCCTTTGAAGTTGGTTTATTTTGATGAGAGACCTATGGATGCTCCTTGCATGTCGTGAGGAAACACAACCATGTGTCAGGAATAATGGTTCTAATCCAGTGCTGTGCACATGGAGGTAATTCCTCGTGTTTCACACGCTCCTGATGGTGAAATGTCCTTGCAGAAGTGTGGGCAGAGGAGAAAACCACCAGCTATTTGTGGAGCAGGTGAAATCCAGGTCCAGCTGTCAAATCCCATTCCCCCAGCCAGCAAAAGGAAGCAGAGACAGAAAAACTGGCAGGAAATAATCTAAAAAATCATTAGTCCTGCCTGTAAATGTCAAGAAGAAAATCCAGAGGAGAGCAGGCAGGTTGGTGGAGGCAAGAAACGTGGGAGGCACCAGTCCCAAAGTGGGGGTCACAGTATAGAGACCCAGAGCCCCTGGAAACCTAAAATCAGGACCAGCACGTTCTTGGTGCAGGTTTTGGGGCTCCTCACAAGCCCCTTTAGATTGTCACCTTTGCCAAGGGATTCAATCCCTCTTTGTTCCTCCCCAGACTGCCTGGAAACCTGGATGTTGGGATCAGTGATGCTGCAATTCTATTCTGGGATCGTTACAAGTGTTCCCTGCAAACCATGTCCTGCGTGGGACTTTCTCCAAGACTCCTGGAAGGACGTGGTGAGGATTTCAAGGGCTGGGGCTCCAAGGAGGAGCCATCCCTCTCCTCCCCGTGCTTCCCTGCCTGGGGCCGGGAATGACAGCGATCCCATCCAGGATTGCCGGAGGATTCTGCCCATTGGAGTGCTTTAAACCAAGACATTCTTCCAGGAAAAAGGATGGGCACTGCCTGCATCCATGGGGAAAAGGAAGCCCACTCCAGCCACAACAGTGTGTGATCCCCCCCTCCCCGTTGCCATGGTTATCTCTCCCAAATTCGGGCCAAACGAGGCAATTAGGGTACCACAATGCCGCTAATTGCTTGTAGGTTTTCCAGCAGGCTCTTCCCGCTTTTCCAGAGGGGATTTCCCTCGGCAGAGCCCTTTTCCCTCGCCCTGCGCCTTCCCCACCGCCAGCTTTTGACAGCTCCTTGCCCACGAGGAGCCCCCGGGATAAATTGCTGAGCTCCAGATGCTCCAGATGCTGCCCGAGACCTGCTCCTAATTAGCGGATATCAGAACCCGCTCATTCATAAAATGTTGGTATTACCAGCAGGACAAACGTGCTGCCTTTCATCTCGGTGTTATCACATTTTGGGCTCAGAGCCAGGCTTCAGCAGCTGCAGACTGGGTTGGCACCGGGTATTGCCGTGGCATCATTCCTGGAGCACCTGAGGATGCCCGGGATGGCTCTGGGGACACTTCACCCCCCGTGATTCCTCCTGTGGAAGTTTTAGGGGCATCACCCCGAAATGGAGGGACCACCTTCCCACCTCCCAAAAAGTTAATTCCCAGCCTTAAAAACTGCTAAAAAAACCCAACAAAAACCCCACTCGTGAGCTCGTGTTCCCACAGGGTTAACACAAGCTTTTTAAAGCACTGGAAAAGGGGTTTGAAGTGGAGCAAGGGGAGGATGTGAAAGAGTCGGAATTTCCACTCTCTCACATCATGCCGGGGAGAAGAAGAACGTCTTTTCTTCGAGCCTCGTTTTATTGTGATTTTAATGAGCATTTCAGGTCAATTCTCCCTCTGCCTCTGAGCCATCTCTCTGGCTGTACAGTTGTTAGGGCATCAAATATTCAAGGCAGCTAATTTGAAACGAATTTCAGGATTTTTACATAT
Source organism: Serilophus lunatus (assembly GCA_013399895.1). NCBI lineage: Eukaryota > Metazoa > Chordata > Aves > Passeriformes > Eurylaimidae > Serilophus > Serilophus lunatus. Next base: position 423,705 of record VXBA01002507.1, read on the forward strand.
CTCTCTGAAGAAGACTTTCATGATCAGAGTTTAGCATCCATTTCAAACAGATGGGACTTGGGTGACTTCTCACTGGTTTTCCTGCTGGCTCAATACCTCCAGATTTTACCCTGGAACATTCAAAAAGGCTCGTGGCACCACATAAAATACAAGCTATTACCAGAGAATAACTATTCAGCTGGCAAATTTATTAAAAATCAAATTATCCTGAAACATTTAACATTCAAATCCCAAACCTATTATAAAACCTCTGCGAAATTACCTTCCTTCCCACATCTGTCTCCTGCACAGAGTGGGGGCAACCAGAGAAGAGTTACTTGGGGGAATATTGTTCCTTTTTAAGGGGGGATTTGTTGAAGTGTATCCATATGTTTGGGAATGTTTTTGAGGGCATTTTTCCTGCCATGGAATTTGGGGTGCTGGGAGCACATGGAGGGGCTGGGGCTGCTTGACCAGCTCGAGATCCCTGATTTTTTCCTTGTAGATCCAAAGCTTGGAGCAGCCCAAATACATCTGCTTGAGCTGGTTCCATTCCTGGTCCTGAAAAATGGAATAAAATGTAGGTTTTGAGGCTTATTTATGGGTGAAAAACGAGGTTTTGGGGTGTGTTGCTTCCAGGGGAGGGGTCACCATAATTCCTCCAGTGAACAGTGAGTGAGGCTGGAGCCAAGCACTGGGATGGGCTGTGGGGAGGAGAAAATACAAGAGCTCTGTGGGATAATTCATGGATGCCCAGGAGAACTGGGAATGGTGCAAGCCCTGCCCTGCCCAGCCAGCCCAGGTTTTCATTCCTGAGGGATTCTCCCACTTCACCTTCTCCCAACCCCGTGGATTAACATCCCAAAGAGCAAAAACTCCCGGGATATAAATGAAAAGCCTGGAGATAGTGACATATTTCCCCTGGCCTTGGCTCCACGGTGCCAATCCCTAATCCCATGTTCATTAGGGGCAGGATAATGAGGGTAATGGCTGCTCTCCTTGTCAGGGCTGGCACCAATTAACAGCTGGCAATTATTGCTGCTGTTGCTCCCAAGCATTTCCATGCCATCCTCCTCCAGCCCTCGGGAAGGAGAAGAAATCTGGCACGTGGAAAAGGCTGTGCTCCAAATCCACGTGGCCAGTTCCACCTGGGGGCTTCCTCTGGGGTCTGAGGAGCCTGAATGGGGCTAATGACAAAAGGAGACTCATTGCCATTCTATGCTGGGTTTGGGAAAAGGGAAATCACCTCCATGGACTAATCCATGGGTTGATTAAAGGACCAACCAAAGGCATTGGCATCCCAGGCAATTCTCAGGCTGGGAAAGCAAAGTTATAAAAAGCTTCTTATCCAATGGTTTTGTCATTTCTGCACTGCCCTGTTCTCATCTGATTCCATGCAAGGAGGTGGGTTTTCTTCAGCCTGCACCACAGTTTGCAAAGGCAACACCACGTTGGGTCATCATGGAATGGTTTGGGCTGGAAGATCCAATGTCTGCCCTGGGCAGGGACACCTCCCACTGTCCCAGGGGGCTCCAACCTGCCCTTGGACACTCCCAGGGATGGGACAGCCACAGCTTCTCTGCCCAGCCTGTGCCAGGGCCTCCCCACCCTCCCAGCCAGGAATCCCTTCCCAACATCCCATCTCTCCCAGTGGGAGCCATTCCCTGTGTCCTGTCCCTCCATCCCCTGTCCATAGTCCCTCTCCAGCTCTCCTGGAGCCCCTTCAGGCTCTGCAAGGGGCTCCAAGGTGTCCCTGGATCCTTCCCTTCTCCAGCGGAACATTCCCAGCTCTCCCAGCCTGGCTCCAGAGCAGAGGGGCTCCAGCCCTGGGAGCATCTCTGTGGCCTCCTCTGGACTCTCTCCAGCAGCTCCTGCTGTTGTTCCCAGAGCTGGAGGCAGCTCTGCAGGTGGGGTCTCACCCAAGGGGGCAGAGGGGCAGAATTCCCCCTTCCCTGCTGCTTTTCCTGGACCAAACAACCTGAGCCTGCTCACTTCCAGAGATGTCTTGAAAATTCTGGAAATAGGAGCCAAAGGAAACGCAAAGGAAGCAGATTTCCTCTATGAACTGATTACCCTTAAAGAGTTTTGCCACCCAAATGTGACTCCTCTCCCCTGGCCACTCAGCATCACTCCCAGATGGACAAATGCACAGCTGGATGCTCCTGGATGTGCAGCATTCCCAGCCATCCCCCTGGTCCCAGGGTTTTTTGGGCTAAAGCCACTTCCATGGCCAGCAGTGGGTGATCACCTGCCACTTTGGCTTCTGTGCAATTAGAAGGAATTTGAAAGTGCTCTGGTTTCCCAAATGAAAACCTGTTTCTAATTAGAGGTAAATGTGTATCCTGGTAACACTGAATTTTAAACACCCCTTTCAGATGTTTATTGATTAATCATTACTATGGGAAAACACGAGCTCCAACACATAAATCTTTTGACAGGAGCTGTCCATCAAAAATAATGATCCTTTTAAAACTCATGAATAAATAAGAATGCAAATCTATTTTACACAAAATACATCCTGCTTCCCACCCCAGCCACTGGAATGAAATGCAGTTATTTAAAATAATGACTCCACAGCTCTCCAATAACGAGCTGTTCCTCATGTAATAGTCAGCATTTTTTTCTTTTTTCGTGGCCTTTGCATTATCACTTTTACAAATTAAAACATTACATTCCTTCAGATTCTTCTACCCTAAATGCCTGTGACACTTTTTTTCCAGGAGTTGATGGCTTTATTTTCTATGGCATCATGTCATGGTGGGCACAGGATATTGAGCTTCATTAATGTTCCCCTCGTGTTTTGGGGGACCAGCCCCCTGCAAGGAGTTGGGAAGAGGGAGAAGGTCCCTCTGAGTCTCCTTTTCTCCAGGCTGAGCCTTCCCAGCTCCATTCCCTTCTCCAGACACCAGCACCTCAATGTCTTGTTCCCATCACTTTTGGTGGGAAGGCTCATCCCTGAGGTGTGTGGCAGGAAAGGCAGCAAAGGATGGAGATAAATATCGAGAGTTGACTCTTGGTTATGGACAAAAACCCCATTTAGCCATAATTAGAACAAAAGTTGGGAAAAAAAATAGAGATTTGACAGAGGTTTATCAGATGTTGAGCTGAAAGTGGCATTTTCCTGAGCTGAGTGTTTAAAGGTGAGGCAGCAGCTTTTCCAGCCCCTCTTGGTGACCAGGAAAAGAACCACAAGGGTGAGGTGAAGGGAAACAATTTTAATAAAGGTGGGCTCAATATGTATTTTTCTCATATTTTCAGTTGGGGGTAGAAAATGGAAATGGGCCTGTGCTCTTCCTGCAGCTCTGATATTAAAGGCAATATCCTCAGATTTCTCTTTCACTGGAGTAATTTGGAATAATCTGAAATATGTTTTCAGAGATGACTGTTAACAACAGCAATTCTTCTCCTGGCTTTCAAGTGAGCAGCAAGTGTAATGTCAGCCCAGGAAATCACATCCAAAGCAGCAGCAGCAGCACCAAAGCCATTTGGGAAATAGCTGGGGAGAACAATTTGTGTAGATGATTTCTTTCAATTTTTGTTTTTTTTTTCCCCCCCAATTTTTCAATCGGAGCCTTTGCTAAAATGTTATTACATGGAATTCAAACACAGGCTCCAACCATAAGAAATTCCCCCAGTGGAATTGTAGGAATCTGTAATCCACTGTATTTTGGGAAGGGGGGTGCTGGGAGAGCGAGAAACAATTTTTTCATGGTTTATTTTTTTTTTTGGCCGTCTGATATTTGCAGAGACATTGAGGGCTGGGTGAGAGAGGGGCTCTTCTGCCCCTCTGCATGTGCCCATCACCCCCAGCACAGCACAATTCCACCCTCAAATATAAGAGTGACTCAGTTTAGACATCTAAGAAGATGGAGGAAGACACAGAATTGTTTGAAGGTTCAGGACTGGAGAGATTTGCAATTAAAAAGGGGAAAAAAAAAAAGAGAGAGAAAAAGCCAACAGAGACGTTGTGTGCCCAGACCAGGCTGATTTTTTTCAGATCTCTGCTCATTATGGAGTGGCTCCCTATGTAAGTATGTGTTTAAGCTTTGCTCTTAACTCCCTCTTTACAAAATAACAACCCCTCTCTCCTTTCAAGTGAATCCTCTGAAGACAAAATCAAAGGCAGGTCCCCAGCAAGTGCCGTGTCTGCAGGGAGCTCCTGGGACTGCCTAAATCCTCCTCGTGTCCCAGGGGGCCTTTTCCCAGGTGGATGCATCCAGAGAGGGAATCCAGCCCCAAGGCTCCAAGGAGCGACTGGGAGCTGTGCTGGGGGAGACAGGAGACCCTCTCACTGTCCCAGATATCCCTTCCCCTCCTTCTCCTTCTCCTTCTCCTTCTCCTTCTCCTTCTCCTTCTCCTTCTCCTTCTCCTTCTCCTTCTCCTTCCCCTTCCCCTTCCCCTTCCCCTTCCCCTTC
>VXBA01002507.1:428200-492506 GCA_013399895.1 Serilophus lunatus
CTCCTTCTCCTTCTCCTTCTCCTTCTCCTTCTCCTTCTCCTTCTCCTTCTCCTTCTCCTTCTCCTTCTCCTTCTCCTTCTCCTTCTCCTTCTCCTTCTCCTTCTCCTTCTCCTTCTCCTTCTCCTTCTCCTTCTCCTTCTCCTTCTCCTTCTCCTTCTCCTTCTCCTTCTCCTTCTCCTTCTCCTTCTCCTTCTCCTTCTCCTTCTCCTTCTCCTTCTCCTTCTCCTTCTCCTTCTCCTTCTCCTTCTCCTTCTCCTTCTCCTTCTCCTTCTCCTTCTCCTTCTCCTTCTCCTTCTCCTTCTCCTTCTCCTTCTCCTTCTCCTTCTCCTTCTCCTTCTCCTTCTCCTTCTCCTTCTCCTTCTCCTTCTCCTTCTCCTTCTCCTTCTCCTTCTCCTTCTCCTTCTCCTTCTCCTTCTCCTTCTCCTTCTCCTTCTCCTTCTCCTTCTCCTTCTCCTTCTCCTTCTCCTTCTCCTTCTCCTTCTCCTTCTCCTTCTCCTTCTCCTTCTCCTTCTCCTTCTCCTTCTCCTTCTCCTTCTCCTTCTCCTTCTCCTTCTCCTTCTCCTTCTCCTTCTCCTTCTCCTTCTCCTTCTCCTTCTCCTTCTCCTTCTCCTTCTCCTTCTCCTTCTCCTTCTCCTTCCCCTTCCCCTTCCCTTCCCCTTTCCCTTTCCCTTCCCCCTTTCCCTTCCCCTTCTCTTTCTCTCTGGAGCATCTTTTCCAAACCTTCCTGCAAAGCCATGTGGTTTTGGAGCCCCGATCCTGCAGCCACCAGCCAAAAACCACAGGGAAGAAAAGCCACTGTAAACACAAAAAGTGGCCAAAAAATGACATTTAACCTCTGAGAGATGGAAACCCAGGATCAAGAGAGAGAAGAAAACATTTCAGAAGCCAACAGCAGAGTTGCCTTCTCGTTATTTTAACCAAGGCTTTAACCAGGCTGGATTTCCTTTCTGAGGTCCCTTCTTTGCTGTTTCTCCCAGCAGGACCATGGGCTTCCCCTGTTCTTGAGGCATCTCCTGCCTGCTGTCAGCTCTGCTCCGCATCCTGAGAGAGCTGAGGGAGCAGGAACCCATCCAGATGAGGTTGGACATACTGGCATCGTCAATCTCCCGGGTTTGGGTCATCCCTTCCCCCTTGGCTTTGAGCCAGTTGTAGGTGTCGGTGTTATCTGGGATCGTTCCTGCAGCAAAGGGACTGACACCAGGATGGAGATTCCCACAGAAACCAGGGATGGCTGTGGAAAGCCAACACAACGGGTCTGGTGGGAAAACAGGAGGCACTGGTGGCAATTCTCCAGCTGGGAAGCTCCTGAGTGGTTGGTCCCAAGGCAAAACTGGTCCAGGATTTGCCCCAGACCCTTTGTGTGCAGAAGTGCTGTGCTGCTGCCTGGCCACATTTCCATTTCATTGTCACACTGTCTGAGAGGGACATGAGGAGCTGGATGTTTTCCTGCCTCATCCAGGAGCATCCAGAGTGGTGGGAAGGAGCTCCTTGATTCCACACCAAGGCCTCAAACTTCCCTTTCCCTGCCCAAGCAGAGCTGGAGCCCCTCACCCAGAACCCCTGCACTTCCCAAGAGCTTCCCACCATTGCCAGGCAACCACAAGGATGCCAAGCAAACCCTCCAGGCTGCATTTTCCAAGAGCATCCCTCTCCTTATTGCTTGCACATGGATACTGCTGGAGAGTTTCCTCCCATCCTCTCTGCTCACCCTTGGGGAAAGAGGCTTTTCCAACTCCTGCTTTCCCAACCACAATATAAAGTCCTCCATCAACATTGGGAATCATTTAATGAGTCTGGCAGGGATCACCCACTTCAGCTGCTTCACAGCCAGCCAAGGAAAATAAATCAGTTATTATGGCAAAGGGAATTTCTCTAAAAGCCATAACTCGGGAAGCGACAATGGGGGATTTTTTTTCAATAGCAAACTTTTAATCCCATCCCTCCCCCCCCCCCCCCCCTCCAAAGAACAGAGCATTACAAAGGACTGGCCAAGCTCTTCTGATCCAAAGGGATGCATAAATGGGACCTGACATTAATCTCCTCCTGCCCGGGGCACTATAATGGGGCACTTTACAAGCAGTGAAAAATTTAAACTAAAGGATTTTCTGAGGAGAAAAAGGACTAAAAATCCGTGAAACCCTAAGCATGAATCTGGTTGCTGAGGGGAGCGTTTGCATCAAGGGAAATTCATGAGACATGATCCCAGCTTTTTGGGGGCTTTGCTTTAAAGGCAAGGACCTTGGATGGTGGAGGGAGGAGCGAGGCAGAGACAGGGATCCAGCTCTTCCCCATGCCTCATTCCCTGAAGGACTGAGTGGATCTGCATGTTCACCATGCATTAATTACTCTCTCCTCACCCAGGAAGTCCCTGCAGAGAGGGACAGGCACAGTCAAGGAATGACCTGGCTGGGACCCAGCAAATCCAGGGCTCTCCCTTTGGGTGGGACCCCATCTCCTCCTTGGAGACCCCTCCTCATGGCTGGGCTGTGGCCCTTGGGAGGGAAAAGCTCTTGCTGTGCTCTCAGTCCATCCCAGCCCTCGGTTGTGTGCCCCCCCATTCCCTCCCCAGGAACATGAACTGCAGTCTTTGCAACAGAGAATTCCTGGGAGTTTAACTTCTCCCCAGGGATCATCCCAGGGTTGCAAATAATCTTGCAGAGCCTGTGGTGGTTCCTGCATTAAAGTCATGGGCTGCTGCTGAGCTTTACACCTGGTTTTGCTCAGGGGTGCACCAGCATCTCTCTTCCCTTCCAGAGATGCCTTGGATTGGGAAGCGGCCAACACCTCCAGACAGCCCTGGGTAGATAATTCCTGGGCTGGAATACAAGCCCAAAGCGCTCCAGAAAACAGGGAAATTGGGACAGGGACACAGTTTTAGGCATTTATCAGTTTGCCTTGGTCAGCTCAAGGGTTGTTGGAGGGGAAAAGTTGTGGAGTGAGGTGCCAGGAGCAAAGTCCACCACAGGGGATAATGTGGATAAAGGGATTCTGCTGATTAATGGATGGAGAAAAGAGATCTGGGCTTAAAGCTCAGATCCTGCTCTCAGAAAATCCATTATCAGGACATGGAGGAGCATTTACCCAAATCCCAAAGACAAATTTTCCTGTATGGAGTGATGGGACCTTCTTCAGCATCAGTCCCAGGGTCTGGAGGACACCCAGGAACACTTTGGTCAAAGCTCAGCAAATATGGGCCTGTTGGATGATCTTTGAGGTCCTTTCTATGACTCTCTGATTTCTTTCTCACAGAGATGGAAGGTGGCAGCAGGGGAGGGCTCTGGTGGGTGACCATGGTAATATTCACCAAATCCAAGCAATGAGCTGATTTTTTTGGTCATGATGAACATACAGAAGAAATAAAATTTAAAAAAAAAACCCAAACATAATCATTTCAGGCTTCATTAGGAATAACAAATAAAACTCAGTGTTTGCCAAGTGGAAAATAACTGTCTTGCTAAGGGGAAAAAAAAAAAAATTAAAATGAGTTTTCAACATCACAAAGTGAATTTGGCAGCAAAAAAAGCTACACAGAGTTTAAAGAAAATACCAGAGGAGGGACCTCTGTTAGTAAATGACTCTGTATGGGTTTATCTGGCTGCTGTTGTGTCCAAAATCATGTCTCAGGGTATTATACCACACATAAGCAGGGGCACTTCCCAAAAGGGCAAAACCCCACAAGCTGATGGTTGGAGAGCTGTGCATGCACCTGGATTTAAGAGCAGCTACTTCCCTGGCTAAGAACAGTCTCTAATTCCAAATGCACTCAGGGTAGGGACGTTCAAGGGGGTCTTTTATTGTAATTAAACTCTCTGCTTGTAGCAAAGGGCTCGGGAGCTCTGGGGGAATTATTCCTAATAGGGCAGGAACAAACCTGCCCAGCTTGTGGTAAAAAAACACGTCCAAGGCAAAGGGCTGGTCCACTGCAGATTTGTGGGAAGCTGCCATTTAATTCCACATCTCAGCTATTTTCCCAATTACCTTTCACTAACCTCTAATTGAGATCTGAAATTAAAATCAAACAGAATGGAGGAGCTGCAGTTGGGAAAACCCTCTGTTTGCCTCTTTGTTTCACCCCAAAACCCTTTTCAGCTCCATATGTGGCTTTTTGTTCCTTATTTGCTTTTCCAGAGGGAATTATTTGTTTGCAAAAAGTATTTTCTGTGCTCCGATCCCACATTTTTCCATCGGTCTGAGGGAATAAATATAAACTGATCTTCCTTTCAGTGTGGAAAGGGGGCCTTTAACACATTGATATGCTGCATGGCACATTTGTTTCTGGAAATTGCTCTTCCCTTGGCCCTCACCATTCCTGAATAATTAGACTTTTTGCATTTCCACTGGGAAATCTGCAGGGGTTTCCAATCATTCCTGGCTGGGCAGCTTTGTGGTGCTAAAAAGCCCCACTTAATGCAGCCTCTTCTTCCCTCCTGTTCTATTTTCTACTTGGTATTTTCCATCTGTTTTTCAATTTGGTTTGTTAAATTCACACCTGGTCTTATCCTGAGCTCTCAGGGACCAACTTTTCCTTCCCACAGGAATCTTCTGCTCTGTAGGAAACACCATGGTTGGACCCATCCGAGTGCCACCTTCTGCTGCTAAATCCCAGAGACACAGGGCATGGAGAGGGGAAAATGAGCCTAGAACACACAGAATCCTTGGAAAAAGAGGGAAGAACTCAACAGTTTTCCACCCCAAGTAGTGGATTTGATATTGGCAGGGAGCTCCTGGACTGGGGAGCATCTCCCTGTGCACATAAAACCAGCTCTTATTATTTGTGATGTCATCAAGTCTTCCAGCTTTATTGAATCTTCTTCATGTTTTTGTTTCTGGCCTGAAAACCCCCGTGAGAAACATCACCTTGAAAGGAGGTCACCCTCTTTTTTGGGGGGGGGGTGGGACCACAAGGACGTGTGTGCTCAGGGAGCTTGGGATATTCCACATCAGCTGTCACAAAGGGCTTTCCCAGGACAATACTTGTCCCAGCAGGGTCTGAGTGAAGGAAAGATCTGCTCCCAGGCATGGACCCATCACTCTCCTCCTGCAGATCCTCAAGATTCTGGGCTGAGAACCAGGAGCAAGATGTCCTGAGATGACACTGTGGCTGAAAAATCTGCATGTGCAGAGAGAGAGATCCATCCAGGCAGGAGACCTCCTTCAGTAATGGGTTTCTCATGAATCTCCAGAGTTTTATGGTTCCCCTGGTGCTGTTTCCAGCTCCTGGAATGGCCCATTTCACCCCAGCCAGCGTGGGGGTGTTCTGGGCAGGTTTTCCTGAAGGATATCCTTGGATGGGGCAGTGCTTGTGACCGTGGCAGTTGTTCAGCTCCCGTGGGTTCCCACCACAGCCAGATGAGAAGGGCGGCTCATTTTGGGAAGGGAATGGTCCTGGGAAACAAGGAGGTGTGTTGGAAGGAGATCTGATCCCTAAAACCACCTCAAAACCAACCAGGAACACATTAAATCCCACATGGATCCCTCTGGCTGCAGGGAGACAAGAACTGCCATTCCCTTCTTCTCAACCCATCCTGCTTGGGGAGTCCAGAAGAAAAGAATGCACTTGTGCAATACTTCTGCCCTTTTCCCAAGGACCAGAGCTCTCCTGCTCCTCCCTACACACCCGGGCCTGGCTCCTGGGGGCACAGCTCAGTAGGGATGAAGTGACTGGATTTTCCTGCTGCAATTCCTGTCTAATCCCTATCTAAACTATGTGCAGCTCTGAGCACCACATGCTCCAAATGCCAGGCAGGGAATTTGCACTGGGATGTGGTTCCTGGGCAGTTTTTCCACTTCCAGCTGAATTGCATCTGGCAAGGAGCAGCTCTGAGCCGAGCCCAGGCTCGTTAGCCCGGAGCCATTAGCCCAGGCACAGCGTGGCATGGACAGAGCTGAGCCTCCTCAGGTCCCAGCTTGGACCCAGCTTAAATTCAGCCCCTTTTGGGTGGCAGGGAGCCCGTGCTAATAAATCCCACCGGACGAATTCAGGTTGTTGCAGCACCAGCAGCATCCTCACCACCCGCCCTGCTCTGCCACAGAGCCACCACCCCACATCTGATGGGCAGTGAGGGCTGTGCATTGGCCCTAAAACAACCAGATTCGGTTCAATCAAAGGGGACTGGTGTGAGGAGAAGGAGGAAACGTCCCCCAGTGCCCCCACCTGGTGTGGCTCACCCAGAGAAGCCACCAAGGGTGACAGTCCCTGCAGGTGGGGAGTGTTTGGCTTTGGCTGAATTCAAAGGAAATAAATTAGATGTTAAGAGAAAAAATAACTCTCCACATCTCACGGGAAAAGTAAAAGCTTTGTAGTAATAAATGACCTGCTAAAAATATTGTGTAGCACCAAACAGTGCCTTGTCTGTGTTTGTGTCACAGCTGCAGGAACGAGTCCTGAAGGCAAATGCTCCTGTTGGTACAAAGAGAAGGCGTGTGCCAGTTGTCTAGTTAAGATAATTATGAGCTATAATTAGATATATTATATATATATACACACACACACACTCACAATTAGGAGTCTCTACTCTTAGAAGAAGCTTTTCACCAATAGTGTGTGAAACTGTTGTGCATTAAAACCTCCAGGAGGAGAAGTGGGATCCAATCTGCCTCCAGGGGGGATCCCATCGTGGTGCCATGGGAAGAGCTGGCTCACCAAACCACAGGGATAACGGGAAGCATCCCTGGCCTTCCCCCCGCTGCCAACCCCCCCACCACTCATCCCAGGGAGCAGATTATTCCCAGTTTCTTGGGGGGGCTAAATGGCCCTTCTTTAGGCACAGGAGCAGCGGCTCATTACGGGAGGTTGTTTTGCTATTCCTGCTGGAAATCCTCGCCCAACAGCACATTTGATAATCATACATGGGCTCATAGCTAGAAACACTCCTGCCCATCTGCTGGCATGGCAGGCTGCCCGCTCACCAGATGGTCCACTCGATTCACAGGGGCAGAGGTGCCAAAAAAAAAGATGGATTTAGATGACACTGTTAGTGCCACCTCTTCTGCCTTCCCTCGGCGGTGACAGCTCCGACAAATTAGTGCCACGGCAACAAAGAACCCCTCGCAAGAAACCACAGGAATTAGAGATGGAAAGACCTATTAGGTCATTTACTCCATCTCCCTGCCAGTGCCTGATCATCACATTAATCTTCCCAAAGGCGGGAGAGAAAAAAGACAGGCTGCTTCCAGAGATCGGCACTTGCCAAGGACGGGAGCGAGATTCCAGCCTGTGCCGGAGAGAACCGGGAGGGCCAGATGGGGTGTCAAAATATATCACACCAAAGTTCAGCCTGGAGGCAAATCTCCGTGAGAGGAGGCCCGTGACAGACAGAAAGAATGTTCACGTTGACGGGAGGAGCCGACGGTGGAGCGGCGGAAGCCGTTCCGGGAATGCGACGGCGGAGACCCCCCGTGTGCCTTGGAAAAGAGGAGCAAAATAAATATCTGGGGATGGAAAAAGGGACATAAATGGCTTGGAAAGGACAGGGTAGCTCTGGGGTTTGCGTCGTTTTTCTTTTTGGCCACCATCCCAGAGCTCCGTCGTTACCCTCGGTTGGTTGGTGGTGTTCAAAGAGCCAAAACTGGGGATTCAATCCCTCGAGAGTTGGATCCTGGTGAGTCCCTTTCAACTCGGAATCTTCTGGGATTACATTTTAAGGCAAATATATCAGGGCTCCAAACACCTGATGTGGCAAAGACTGAGCCACCCAAGGCTGTGCTTCACAAAACAGGTCTTTTCTTTCCAGTTGGGTTGGGATAAGCTTAAAAGCATCCATTTAAACCCAAAAATGTCCTAAACTTTCTCAAAACTTTGAAAACTCAACCCAACTCTGATTTCAAGTCTCTATGAGGGAGCAGAAAATAGAAGCACAAGGGGAATATTCAAAGTTCTGCCAAACTTTCACCTAAAAAAAAAAGGGAAGAAATGGTAGAATAAGAGGAGGTCTCCCTAAATGTTGCCTTGAACTCGAGATAAAGGAGAGATCTTATAGCAACTTCTTGGCTTTTCCATGACCTGGTTTCACATTTCATCCTCATTTTTCTGTCAATCCCTAAGGTCGTGTATATAACACAAAGCAAAGGCAGCCACTCAGCTGGTGTTTTTCCATGATTTTTCTCTTTCCTTCACAGTTTGCAGATACTGTAATTGCTCAATTAACCTAATGAGGTGAATCTTAGAGCTCTTAAAATCCCTCGAATACCCCCATCATTTATTTCCATATTGTACCTGTGATGGGAGTGATACCAAAGCCAGATGAGTAAATAACTGGAAAAGGAGAGGGAATGTCCCTGGAGAGCCAGGATTTCTCCTTGATGGGCTGCAAAGGGAGAGACGATTCCCAAGTACCTCCTTGAGGGGTGGGGAAGGACTTCAACACCCAAGGTTGGGAACAAAAAGGAAAGAGGAAGGCAGAGCTCTTTTGGGGGTTTTTTTGGCTGTGGTGACCTGCTGACCTCATTTCTTCCTCCACAGCAATACCCAGCCCAAAACCCGAGTGAGGACTTTGCTCCCCATAAAAAAGGCATCTAATGGTGCTAAATGCCTGCAAGCAGCTGGGATGGATCACATCCTCCATGTGCTGCTGGGAGTTAAAAACAATCCTTACTGAATCTGATTATTTTCCACTCGACTTTGCAGTAATAGCACACGGCAGGATTGAAAAGGTGAGGCTCTCCTGCTGTTTTACTCTTTTGGCAGAATTTATTCCAGGCAGAGGGTTAAAAAACCCCTGGATTTGTTTTATTGTTATTATTTTATTTTTAAAGAACATCGTTGGGAAAGGCTGTAGAAAGACTTTGGCAAGGGGCACTCAGAGGCACAGCCACAGTTTGAGGTGAATATTCAAAGTGCTGCCCAATATTCAAACACTTAAGTATTTTATTACACTTCAGTATTATATTTGAGTTATTAAATGCTTTAAATACTTTGAAAAGATGGGAGAAATAGCAGAATAAAAGGAGCTCTGCCTAAATGTTGCCCTGAACTCGAGATAAAGGTAGTTTTTTGGGCAAGGCTGTAGAAAAGCTTTGGAAAGGGATAGTCAGTCTTAAAATAAAAAAGTACTGCATGAAAATATCCACAAATAACAGAGGTGGGAAGAAGTTTTCCTCGGGAGTTTTCCTGGTGTGTTATTGGGTTGCTATTTTGTCCTCTCCACTTCAGGGGGAATTCCTGGGTTTGCTCAGCTTCCCAATAAATCCCCATTAAAATGAGCAGCCCAGGGCCCCCCTGCCAGGCCCAGCCTCACTCCCTGGATCCCTGCAGTGCCCATTCCATCCCCCCTGGATAGGGAGGCACCACTTAGGGGCACCACTTGGCCCGTGAAGAATCCACTCCAGGAGGCAAAGAGGGTCCTTGCAACGACCCCAGGGTGAGACAGATCCCACCAGGAGAAGATTAGGACACTCTGCTGCTCACAAGTGCAACCCAAATCCATTAAGGATGGAGGGAAGTCACCCTGAAGGTGTGTTTTTTGGCCCATATCTTCTCCACCACCACCCCCCTGCCCCTTTGGAATGCAGACCATTATTGCCCTCTAACTAAATGAGCAGCGGATTGATTGGAGTTTCTTCCTTTTTCCTTTGTTTTTGGGGGGTTTTTCCCCCAAGGAGAGTCACCTCTGAGGCAGTGAGTGCTCTGTGGCTGAATGGGATGCTCTTCCCCTGGTCTTTTCCTATTTTTTCCGCTATGTCACTCCTGGAAGTGCATTGATTGGAGATGTCAGTCAGTGATCATTGACAAAAGCTGGGGAGGACGCTGCTCATTTCATGTCTTGGGAAAAGGAAACCAGGACTAGGAGCAGCCTCTTTTTCTTGCTTTCATGAGCAATGAACAGCAATATCAAAGCTGGAGCCACTTTAAAGAAGGGCATGTTTCCGAAACACTTGCTAAGAAAGGGATCTAAAAGCACAATGAAGCATCACAGCCTTTGGGTTTGGAATTGGAAGGAGTCCTTTTGGTCCAGCCCTCTGGGAATCAAGGTTTACAGGAACAATTAGAGTTGCACCCAGACAAATAAGGATGAGAAAAGGCCAAATGCATCCTGTTTTCCAGTGTGCAAAGTGAGCTCTGGCTGGAAAAAAAAAAAAAAAAGAGCCAGATTTCAATCTGTGGAGAAGTAAAAGCAGAAGCATTTTAATCCCCAAAACTCAGATGTTTTCCTTGGCTTTCCAACATGCAGCATTATCAGAGCAGGAATTATTGAGATGACCACAGACACTTGGCCAGAGAACAGTGTGTCCCCTTGGCATCATTTCTTAGCCTATTTCTATGTGTATTTCCTTTCCTGTTTAAATGTTATTCCTAATCCCAGTTTGCCTTTCCAGTGGCAGGACCTCCTGCCATTTTCCACTGGATTAGGGAGTTTTCCATAATCTCTTCCATGTTCCCCCCCCCGAGCCCCTCCCTGCTCACTGAGCTGAGCTTTGCTAAGCCAGATTGAATTAGCCAGGCACTTCAAGGGACATTTTTGAGGGTTCACCTTATTTTTATCACTTTTCTGAGGCCTTTCCACTCTCCAGAATGAAGATTTTCAGCAGGAAATAAAACTCAAAGACCTTTCACATTGGAAAACCATTCCCACCATCCTCACTGTGTGTGGATCTCTGGTCCAAGGCTGATGCCAGAGAGAAGATTAATGAGCATGTTGTCCCTTGCTCCTCACCTGTCCTTCAGCATCTGTGTGGGATGGAAGAAGCTTTGCTCAGAGGTCTTCTCCAGCCTTAAGGTTCTACAATTCCATGTTCTCCAGCCTCTCCTGGGATCCACCCTCAGGTTTGCCAACATCTCGATTAGAAATTCTAATCAGCTTTGGAGATGCCAAAGGTTTGGAACCAAGATCTTTCCCAGGGATTGGAGCATTTCCTGATGGTGGCTAAAGTGTTGGGTTGGTTCTGTCTTTTGGAGGTGCCACAGAACTCACATGGAATTGGAATTTCGGGTGGGCCCCTGGACCAGCAGCTCAAAATATCCCTCGCTTTCCTGCCTATTCCTGACAAGCAAGGCAGGACAAAGGAAGGCACCAGCTTTAAACCTCCCAATTCTTCCACGTGCTTGTGGAAATGCTATTTCTGCAGAGCAGACTTTGTTTTATCCCTGTGCTTTGCTCTCCCTGCTGAACACAGGGAACCAAAATCAAGGAGAAGGGCGTGAAATGAACTCGCATCACTTAAAAGAGTTTGATTGATATGAAGCAAAGCATTTCCCCTTGAATTCACAAAGTGGAGTGAGCCTTTTTAAATCAACACTCCTCTTCATGAAAACAAGTCATTATTCTTTCCTTGATGCCAGAGCCAAAGTCTGGCAAATTACTAAAGTTAGAAAAATGCAAATGTTCTATTAGTCTGGGAGACCGTGGTTATGTTTCATTAACTCAGATCCCTTCTGCACATGCATAATGTGTTTTCCCTGATTATTTTTGTGGTTAACTGGAAGAGAAGGACCATCTCAGCCTGTTGGCTCAACAGCAAAACAGGGGGTGACAGGGGAGGAGATGGATCATCCCCCGGGAATGGATCATGCCAGAGACTTCCAGGGGCAACCCCACCTTCCTGAGCTTCCCAGGGCTTTTGCAGCCCTCCTGAGCCCTCTGCACATGGCAGGCAGGGGCAAATGGGAGGTGGGATGTCCTGTTTGGATCGTGCCAGGCGGTGCCAGCCTTCCATTGGCACCTCTGCATCCGGAGCAGCTTGTTCCTGCACGGCTGGGCTGAGCCAGGCAGGGAGGGAACGTGAAGCCAGATGGTGGCAGGTTTCCCATCCAGGCTTCATGAGCACAGCTCATTCCCTGGGATCCTTGGTCTGAGCCACGCCTCTGTCCCATCTTTATTCAGCATGGAAGCACTTGGCTCATGGACACACCCCCAGAGCAGCTTCCTAGGGTTTTCTGCTGGCATCTCCTCTCCACAAGGGGGAAATGGGGCAGGTCTGCTGGCAGGGAATGGGAAGGGGATGGATGCTAACAGCACTGAGTCCCTAGGCATGTCCCAAGGGTTGATTAAACAATGATCAGCCCCTGGAGCTGAGCACAGGAATGGGGCATCATGGCCAAGACGTGGTCCTGAGGACTTCCAAACCCACTGGACCATCCCATGGTCAGCCATCCCCTCAGGTGGCCCCTGCCAGAACCTGCCAGAGCTCCATGAAGTGTTTGGACAACGCTGTCAGGGACAGGGTGGGATTTTTGGGACGCCCTGTGCAGGGCCAGGAGCTGCACTGGATGATCCTGGTGGCTCCCTTCCAACTCATGATGTCCTGTGATCCCATGATCCCATCCCTCCAAGGCAGCAACATTTTCAGAGCCCTGGATTACAAATCCTTAGAGGTGACAACGTGGAACCCCAGGATCCAACCCTGCCCTGCTGCAGCCCCTTGGAAGAATCCTTGGAAGCATTTGTTTGGTTTGGAAGTTGCTCTTCAGGCTTGGTTTATCCAGCTCATTCCATAGATTGTTAATTCATCCCCTTTCCTTGAAAACAATAACAAGTTTACTGCAGTCTGAGTGGTTTCCTGTTTGGTCCTGGTTTGTCATGTCAGGGTCTGCATCAGCACACGGAGCACCTTCCTTGGCTTGGTGCATCCAAATTTTCTTCTGACAGGGGGGAAAATCCACGGATCTCTGTGGCTCTCCTGAGGGCTGCCACTTGCTGTTGGAGGACCAGTGACCCAGCACCAGCTCCTCCCTGCCTGGAGCAGTTATTCCTCCTTTACAGAGAGGGGAAATGAGTGGGAAAAAGAGAAAATGCTTCTCAGTGGGAGCCTGGGACTGAGTCGTGCAAAAGCTGTTACAGATTTTATCACTATTTTAGTGCAACTCTCATCAGTTTAGCTCATAACAGAGTGATAGGAGCTGGGAGCAGGGATTTGTGGTTTCCCTGAGTGAGGGAGTAAAACCAAAGGAATAAATGCATTTCCTCACAGCAGTTGTGTTTTCCTGATGGATTCTCCCTCTGCTTTCCCCCCCAAGGAGTGGAGCAGCCCACTTTCCTCCCCTTCTCCCACCAGCCAGGGCTGCTGCTGCTGCAATTACCCCAGCCAGGACCCAATTAAAGTGTTTATTATCAGCCTTGCTAAGTGTCCATATCTCTGGCATGGAAATATTGCCCTCAAGGGACCTGTGTGAGATTGAATGAGTTTTTCCAGCACTCGGGGGATGCTCAGTTAGGAGATGTTATATTACAAATGTGCAAAATGCTTCCACTATTGTGAGAACACCTGATCCAGTGTGAGGAGCGCTGCACCTTCTCAGGGGGTAAAATACAGCTCTGTGTTGAAATGCCGTGTGTTAGAAACTGCTCTCCCAAAATCTGAGCCTTGTCCAAGCTTGGTCCTGACTGACTCATTTGTCCATGAGAGAAGAGTGATTAAGAAACAGGATTTAACCACCTGAAAATGCCCATAAAAGCCAAGCTATTATAATTTATACGAGGGAATCATCGTGCCAGGGGCGTAAAAGCCACACATCTCCATGAAGAATGAATCCACAGCAAGAGCAAAAGGCTGAGCTGTTGGAAGCAGTAGGAAAATAAAAGGCTTCTTGCTGTTAAGTTTCATTTAAAGAAACTTGAAATTCCCAAGGAGCACAGTCACAAGCTGCAGAAACCCTCTTTAAGTGATTTCCAGAGCTGTTTGTTATTTTACCTTTGTTTACATGACGTTTATGGCGCGTTTTAAATCCAACAGCAGCTCCTGGAATCTGCTTATAAACCTCCCCTTCCAAGCCAAGAGCACTTTTCTAATGATAGTGGTGATGCACAAGGAAAGAAGTTAAAGAATGAGCTTGGCTGCTCCTGTGACAGATGAAAATGTAAAGGGAAAGGGCTTAATTTTGGAGCATGGAGTGGTTACAAATCCAAATCAAGCCATCTGAAAAGACAAGATGCTCCAGCAGGGAGGAGTGGGCTGTAACTCACCCCAGTTTCACAGGGCTGCACCTCCTATTTCTTGTCTTTTCATTACCCATCCCTTCCCTGCTTTGCTTTAAAGGTGAGAAAATTGTGATGAGCTGAGTGGAAGCTCCCAGAGAATTCAAATCCTCCACGAGCACCTTTGCTCTGCTCAGCTGCTGGAAAAACACAACCCTCCCCCTTTTCAACGTGCTGGGTGAAAACACAGTGAAAGAAAAAAAGACCTCAGATAAAATTTTAATCATATTTGCAGTAAATTAAGAGCAGGTAAGGGCTGCTCTGAACTCTGTCCCCATGAGGGTGTTTCAGAATGAAGCCATCACACGAGAATCCCTTCAGTGATTCCACCTTTCTGCTGGTTTTGGAAGAAAAGAATACAGAAATCAGGAGCAGTGGAAACGTGTTGCTGGCAAAATTAAATCCACATGGGAGGCATAAAAGAAGCAGCCTGAAGAACCAACTGTGTGCTCTAGGATTCCCCTAATTGCACAGAGACAGCAGCCATACACATCCAGAAATGAATCCCAGACTTGATCCGAGGTCTTTGGCCGGTTGGGATTTTAGAGTTTATTGCAACTGCCACAAGCCACATAATTAACCCCAAAAATATAACCACCAGTTTCAAGTCTATTGTTTCATTGTCTCTTCATTTATGAGGTGAAAGTGAATTTTCTCCAGTTTCCCAAATCTACTACCAATACTTACCAAGAGGGGATGAAAGAGGCTCAGCCACCAAGCACAAAAGTCAACATTTTTGTAAAATGATTGAATTGCAAACACTTTCCTATGGGGAGCCACTTGGGGAGACACCTTAAAGGGGATTAGTTTTCTGAATGTGTCAGGTGTTTAATTTCTGAAATAACATTTCTTGCTTTGGCACTGAAAATGTTGAGTCACTTGTCAAATCTTGGCCCACGTTGCAAGACATCGTAAAAAAGCTGCCTAAGGGTGTTTGCAGAAGGGAAGGGAAGGAGCAGAGGAGGGGGACAAGATCTGAAAGATAAGTGTCCTCTGGAGAAACCTCTTTGGAGGCCAGGAATGGCACAGACAGGGATTTTGGTGATGGTGAGGGGGATGTGTTTCCATCCTCTCCTGTGGTCCTCTGTCCACACTCTGTCCCCCTGTGGCAGGTGATGGTTCCCTGCTGATCTAAATCCATCCTTCACATCAATAAATCATCTCATTCCACCCCTGCCCTGGGCAGGGACACCTCCCACTGTCCCAGGCTGCTCCAACCTGCCCTTGGACACTCCCAGGGATCCAGGGGCAGCCACAGCTTCTCTGCCCACCCTGTGCCAGGGCCTGCCCACCCTCCCAGCCAGGAATCCCTTCCCAAGATCCCATCTAAATCTACCCTCTTTGAGCTTAAGTCCATTCCTCCTTGTCCTGTCCCTGCATCCCTTGTCCCCAGTCCCTTTCCAGCTCTCCTGGAGCCCCTTCAGGCTCTGGAAGGGGCTCCAAGGTGTCCCTGGATCCTTCCCTTCTCCAGGGGAACATTCCCAGCTCTCCCAGCCCATCTCACTTATGCAGAGAGTGAACAGCCAGCCCTCAATAAATAAAAAACTCATCTGATTCTTGAGGACCCCCCCAATAAGCTGCAATCTGGTTGCAGGAGCGACCTTTCCAAAGGTCCATCTCCTGCTGGGACCAGCATTCCACCTCGACTGGGCTGCAGCAGAAACCTCCTTAAAGGAGGCAGCAGCTCCATCACCAGCCAATCCATTATAGCAACCCCAGAGAGGATAATGAAACCTGCTGAAATGTGGGACCAAAGGCCAAGGTTGGGTTTCCCTGGAAACCACAGCATTGTATTTGCTCACTTTTGTTATTCCCAAGCCTTGCCCCTGGTTATTCCGGCGCCGTTGGTCTGCTGAGGGAAATGTTGGGGTTTGCATCCCTCCCTCCCTGAGTTAGGACTGATGTGTCTTCAATAATTTCTTATTAAAAGGATAAAAAAAAAGGTTGGGGCTTTTTTTTTTATCTTTCCCAAAGTCTCTCTTTTATCTTAATAAAGACACTGCCATACATTCCCATAAATATCTTGGCCCACATAATATCTCCTTGGCTCTTGCCAATCTCTGGGAGAAAAAGAAGTGACCTCAGTGGAGCTGGGCTGATAAGGTTGGGATTTATCAAGGGAGAAACTCCTCTGAGTCTTATTTTCATTTTTTCCTCCAGTCCAGCTGGGCCATAAATCAAAGGGATACCAGGATCATTCATCCATTGTGATGGATCTTAGCACTGCTGTCAGCACGGGGAAGGACATCCGAGGGGGAGATTTGTGAGCCTCTGTCTCCTCCTGCTCTGCCAAGGAGTGAGTTGTGTCATCCCTGATGGAAATGTTCACGTGCACTGGGAACAGCTGGGAAAAAGGGGGGAATAAATTGCTTGGACAGGCCATTCATATTGTCCAGACATAATTTGCAGTGGTTTGTCTCTGTGTCTGTAAATGGCAAGGGAATTTCAGGGGGGTTTGCACACTATTCTTTAAGCAAGACAAACTATTTGTAGTGAGTGAGCCTTACAGGAAAGGAGCAGAGTGAAAGCGAGATGGGCTTCCCAGCACAGCTCCAGCAGGATTTTTAGTGCTCAGCAACACTTATTCCCCCTAAAATGAGGAGCCACAGCTCCTAAAGCAGCACCAACCAACCAGAAATGCTGGAAATGCTTCTGCAGCCTCTGCTCTGTCAAACCCACCGTGTGTGTGCACCAGCTCGTCTCCCTCAGGTGGAAAATAAAGGTGATTTTTCCTATATTGTGGAGATAAAGAACTGCCTCAGGCCCAGGGCTGTGCTCTAATAACAAGCAGCCTCAGCCTCACATACAGTGGGAGCTGTGGCTGCCTGATAAAGAATGGAAAATGGAGATAAAGATATGTAAATATCAAGCAATGGATTAAAATATCACCACGTTTTACAAGAAAACACATAAATATCTTCCACAAGTTGTCCCAGGCTGCTTTATTGTCCCTGCTTGGTCTGTTTGCTCTCCCTGCTGGCCACCAAGGCAGCTGTAAAACCCACCACCAGGCTGGTTGTGGGGTGAGTGTCTGCACTGCTCTCCCTTGGAGATGCAGGAAATCTTGAGCATTCCCCATCCCTGCCTGTCCCTTCTCAATAAGAAGGACATTCCCTGTGTTTTCTTCTCCCCCATGGCTTCATGCCCTGGTACAGACACTGCCCTGGGATGGGATGGACCATTCCCTTAGATGTTTATCAGCATTCAGATTGGAGGTTGGACTTGATATTCAAGTTCTTTTCCAACCTGAACAATTCCATGATTCCAAGCCCATGGCAGGCAAATTGTTTGTGTGTCTCTTCGGTTTTCTTTCCAAGCTTTTGCCTGTTTCCCCTCTTTTCCAGCATGAGAACAACGGGGGGGGGGGGGGGGGTGTTCACACCCATAACCTCTCCCCCCATCCAGCCTCGGAGATGAGCTTCTTTTTCTAAAACAAAGGAGAAAAAAAGATGCTTTTTGCACTTTCCCAAATTGTTTCCCTTCCCTTTTTCCCCCAGTATTGTCATTTTGCTCTCCAGAGGGTCCCACTGGCCTCAGCATCCCATTGCTGGCTCCCAGCCTGCTGTTGCTGTTTGCTGAGCAAAATGTGTCCCAGGGGAATTTTCTGCTCCCCATATTTAGGTCTGGCTTGTCAGCAGCTGTCTGGAAGCCTGAATCTGTCCTCCCTGGGCTGTGGACTCTAACCCTGCAGGCACATCCCTCCTGCTTCCATGGCCCCTGAGCCAGTGGTGGCAAACCAGCCAGAGGGATTTTGGTGGCTGTGCTTTAACTCCAAAGAGGGTGTCCTGGGACACTGGCACTGCTCAACATTCCTCCTGGGATGAGGAAAGTCCCCCTCCAGGGTTTAGGAGTGGTGGTGGTGCAGAGTAATGGAGCAAGAGGGGTAAAATCACCATTCTGGGGTCATAATATCCCAAATTTTGGCACTGGGGAGCTCCTAACCCCTGTTCACTAGTGGTGCTGAGCAGGTTTGTCCCCCAACCCAGAGATCACAGAGACTTGGCACGGCTTGGAGTGCTGGGTTTTACTGGGATCACTGGGAAACTGCTGATGGAAAAGGGAACATCCAGGCTGGCACAGACAAAGGCTCATATCCCACAGTTTTTATGCAGTGGAGACGTTGTGCTCAGCCAGACACTCACGGGGATCAGGTGTCTCTGCAGGTGATCCTTTCCCTTTGGGGGGGCATGCCAAAATCCCTGCAGGGAGCAGGGAATGCTGCCGGCACAGGGGCACAGGGACTCCCTCTGAGCCCAGCCCTGTTTTCCATAGACCTGGACAAAGGAGAGGGTCCTGCAAGACAAAATCTGCCTTTAATTGCCTTGTTCCCTCTCTCATCCCTGCCTGCTTTCCTTTCATGCCTCCTCTGTTGTCTTGTCACGCCACCCACCCTCCCTCCCTCCTCCCATCTCCCCAGGCTTGGTTCCTTCTTCTTTTTATCACCATTTCAAATGCCCCAAAGGGTTGGGCCTTTATTTCTCTGTGCCTCTTGCTTCCCTGAGTGCTCTCCCCTGGGAATAACATCAGGATCTCCTCTTTCATTCACTCCTGAGCCCAGTTAAAAGAAAGGGGACGTTAAACAAAGCCACCAGCACCAAGATTTCTCTTTGATCCTGACACCAGCGAGTCCTAATAGAACCAGAATCAAAACAGTCCAGAAATTTGGCACAGCAAGAGCTTGGAAGGAAAGAGTTGAAAGGAAGATTGCCTGGATTCATTTATTTTTAAAAATGATGGTTTGGGAGAAATTTTGCTTCGCAACAATGTCTTGCATATGAAGCCAAAGTCATTCCAAGTTTCTTGTGGTCAGAAAGCTGCATATTGGGAAAGAAAAAAGGGTAGGGAAAACGTTGAGCTTTGTTTACCACTGTGCACAAAAGCCAACCAGCTTCTCAGTGTCTGCACAACCCACATTCCTGCAGGCCCTGCTCCCAGTGGGGCTCTGTGAAATCCTGTGAGACAGGAGCAGACAACCACTTGCACATTGCTCCCAGTCCCCTTCCAAGCCCAGGGAATTTAGTCTTGGGTTTAATGCATCCAACAAGAGGTTCTTGGCACAGGCAGCCTGCGTGGCTTTCATTCCTGTGGTCGAGGAACATCCACACTCACCGAGCTGTTTACACTCTCTGTCCAGAGACCTTTTTCTGATTAACCACCAGCAGTTCCTGGGATTTCTGTTTGCCCACATGCACAGCTGGGAAGAGCAAACAGCAAACGCTGGAGGAAGGAGCTGTAGGATGCACATTTTGAGGCAAAGGGGCTCCTTGTGCTGTCTTCACTGATGCAGAGGACACAGAACCCTGGAATGGTTTGGGTTGGAAGGGACCTTAAAGCCCATCTCATTCCACTCCCTCCCACTGTCCCAAGCTGCTCCAACCTGCCCTTGGACACTCCCAGGGATGGGGCAGCCACAGCTTCTCTGCCCAACCTGTGCCAGGGCCTGCCCACCCTCACTGTTAAAAACATGATGATGTTCTTTTTAGTTCTGTTTCACCACTGCTTTAATGTTCTCATAAATTCCTGAGAAAGGGTATCCTTGTATCCGTCTGGATAATGCACCTACTTGATTCAAACAGTAATTACTGGGTATTTCCTCAGCACAATCAAGACTTTATCAGCAGTGGGAGCTTCTGCACAGAAAAGTAGATATTAAAGGGCACTGCAATATAAAAATCAGCATAATGGCTTTTACTGCAACCCTAAATAAATGCTGGTCCTTCTGCCTCCGAGGTGTGTGTATTTAACTGTGCACACACCACCTTAATTAGAGCCTTGGTGCTCTCACCAGGAGAAACTAGGCTAGGTCATAGAGTCCCCAGCAACCATTAACTCTCCATTTTCATTTAAAACACATTGCTTTGCAATAAGAAAACCAGATAATGATCAAAAGCCCAGCTCTTCTTTCAATAAAACCTCGCTTGTTTTCATTTCAACACCTACCACCCTCTCGGTGGAGCTGACTTTGGAGGAAGGGCCGAGTGTATCCACCAAACTTCAAGTCCCATCTTCTTCCAAATCCTTGTTTTGGGACTGTTTGTGGGACCCTGACCTCCCCCAGAGCCAGAAATCACCGTCACAGATTATGTTTTTATATGGAAATAGATACATCAGTGTCTGGACACACTCACTGGTGCACGAACATCTGCATCACTCCTCCCCCAGCCTTTGCCCCTGTGCTGATGCTCATCAGGGCAAGAGTTCTGCTGCCATTCCCAGCTGAGTCATTCCTTACTTTTCATTCATTTATCATCCAGCCTTGGCAGAAGGAGGGAGGACAACACACAGTTTGAGCTCTGGGTCCATACCCCTTCAACATGAGTCGTGTGTCAGTTTTGCAGCCCAAGCCCAAACAGTCCCTGGTTTGCTCTGGTTCTAAAATCCCTCCAGATCAAAATTACCAGCCAGTTTTCTACTTACCTGTTTTACATAATAATGCTCAAGGTCCCTGAGCAGAAAATCCACTCCTGTAGTTACACCTGATGCATTCATCCAGGGGAGATGCCAAAACCAGTGAGAGCAAAGGGAAAAGGCAAATTCCAACTGGTTCCATCTCAGTGTTCCTACCTAACTCCCTGCTTTTCCAGCTGTAACAACCACCTCCAAATTACTACCCATTTGCAATGCAATTTCCCAAGCTTAAATCTCACTCTCAGCTACCCACGCTGCCAGAGAGAGACTCAATCCTCAATAAGGACTAAAAACAATAAAGCCAATTATAAACCTATTCCTGCTCTCTGACACCAACATACATTTTGCTGTGGGAGGGGTGGACCAATACAGGATGCATTTGGTGTTGATGTGATGTGTGGGAACACTGGAGGGGAAGCTGTTTTCTCTATTGCTTCACAGCTTCTCATCCCATTTTCCAAGGGAGGAGATTATCTCCCCCTGCTCTGCACTGGGGTGGCCTCACCTGGAATATTGTGGCACTTTGGGGCACCACAATATAAAAAAGATATGGAGAGCATCCAAAGGAGGGCAAGGAAGATGGGGAAGGGCCTGGAGGGGAAGGGTGTGAGGAGCAGCTGAGGGCACTGGGTGTGTTCAGCTGGAGAAGAGGAGACTGAGGGGGGGGAGACCTGGAACCTCCAACATCCTCCCGAGGGGAAAAGGAGGGGCAGCTCCATCCCTGCTCTGTGGGGAGCAGGGCCAGGAGCCCAGGGAATGGGCTGGAGCTGTGTCAGGGCAGGGTCAGGGTGGAGCTCAGGCCAAGGGTCTCCTTTGCCCAGAGGGTGGGTGGGCACTGCCCAGGCTCCCCAGGGCAGTGGGCACAGCCCCAAGGCTGCCAGAGCTCCAGCAGGGCTGGGATGCGACTCCTGGGGATGGGGCTGTGCAGGGATGTGCTGATCCTTGGGGGGGGGTCCTTCCTAACTCACAGCATTCTGTCTTTTCACCGATAAAAGACCAAAGCATGCAAAATTCAGTGGCCTCGTGAATAATGGAGAGGCCAGTGGTTAACTGTGCTCCGTGCCCCTGTGCCACCTCCAGGACACGCAGTGACTGCACAGGGCTCCTGCCCCGTGGTGGCTCAGGCATGCTGCACCCCCTGAGCTCTCCGGGCTGCTGGAGGTGTCGCTTGCTGTTCCCCCCTCGCTTGGCTGCAGGCACCCGCGGAATAACCACGTGTCCGACCACATTTTCTGCTCCAGCTGCTCCGCTTATCATTCCAGCGGGGTTTGCCGGGCTCGTCTGTGCTGCGTGGGCTGGGAAGCTCAGGCTTGTAAAATCCCATTTTCTGAGCCCAAGCCTCATCCCAGTTTATTCTCTGTCATCTCCACACACTGCTCCAGGAGGCAGGGACTCCACCAGGGTTGTCCCGCTGTCCAAACTTCTTCAGAGCATCGTAGAATCATGGAATGGGTTGGGTTGGGTTGGGGGGGGGCCTTTGAGGGTGTGATGTCCCTGGGAATGGGGTTTGTTCTTGGGATAAGGGACAGGACATCCCTGGCCACTCTCAGGGCAGGGGAAGTTGACTTTGTTGACCATTATCATCCATGGAAAATAGAGAGGGACTGGGGATGGAGGGACAGGACACAGGGAATGGCTCCCACTGGGAGAGATGGGATACTGGGAAGGGATTCCTGGCTGGGAGGGTGGGGAGGGGCTGGGATGGAATTCCCAGAGAAGCTGTGGCTGCCCCATCCCTGGGAGTGTCCAAGGCCAGGTTGGGATCCCTGGGACAGTGGGGAGTGTCCCTGCCCAGGGCAGGGTTTGGATCATGATCTTCAACTTCCCTTCCAAGCCCAACCATTCTGCCAAGGTTTAACATCCATGAGCAGACAACCACCAGCCCACAACTCTCACAGCCCTATCCAGGCAGAGCCACTTCACAGCTGGCCAAAGAAGGGCCTGCACCGGGCTCCAGAGGGAAAACCAAGGCTTTCCAGAGCTTTTAAACCCCCCTCTCATCAGTGTGTTTAGGGAAAGGACTCGGGGCCCCTCGCTGTAGATCAGACCCAGCTGGTCTGCAGAGGTGGGGGAACAGCCTCTGCCTTCATGATGAACTCACCCATCCCTTCTGAACCCTCCTGTTGGGAAATGGATGGTGATGGATTAGGAGAGTGTTAACCTTGTCATTTGTAATAGGTCATCCAGTGATTTTATCATGTTTTAATCCATATTTTTATCATCCTGAGCTCCTTCCTAAGGGAAGATGGGCAAGCTGGGGATGGTGGGAGGGGGGGTCAGTGTTCAGAGGGTTTGATGATAATTTTTTTAATGCTTGTCTTTTCTGAGTCTATTTTTTTTGGTAGACAACCATTTTCCAAGATTTATGTGACCAAATTAATGATGTCTATTTATTGATGACCATGAATTCCCTCTGTCCTTGAGGCACAGCAGGTCTAAGGGAACAGACCACAGGCAGGAAGGTTTTAGGGTTGTTCTTCCCAAAAGGATGAACATCTGCCTGAAACCACAAGGAGATTGCTGTGCCCAACTGAGGGTAAAATCCAGTGTAGATTTATTTTGTGTTTTGTGAGAACATCAATCATTCCTGTTTCATTCACTGTCTTATTTAAAGTGTGTGATGAGCTGTGAATACCCAAGTTAGACAGTCACTTGATTAAGTAAAACCCATTTTTCCTCAGTACAGATTTGTGAGCCCACACTTGCAGGCACCTGGAGAGGCTTCTGAAAGCACCAAACACCAAATTTCCCCTCGGTAAATCTTCAGGCAAACCTGCCCTTTCCCCTGCAGCTCCACCAGGGAGATTTCCCATTTTCACAGGTTTCCCACCTCTGGTTTCCATCTCTGGGCTGGATTTTGGTTGTTTCATCAGACTCGGGACTGAGCAGTTTTCATGGGGGAAGGAGGGATGTTATTTCACTTATTTGTAGCCTGTTTTCTTCCTGATTGTGTTGCCAACTGCATTTCTGGGTCCCTCCAGGATGGCATTCATTTCAGGGCTGGGGCTTTCTTACCTGGAACAGCCATTCCAGGAACATCCTTAGGAAGGGGCCAAACGTGATGGTTGGGTTCTGGTGGAAGAAGCAGATTAAAATCGTGAAGAAACCCATTTTTAAGATAGAAAATATAAAAAGAGGGAGTGTCTCAACCCTGGGAGAGGAGAGAGGGGTCCCATCCCAGGAGGGGTTTAAGAGGTGTTGGAGGTCTAAAGGCACATCAGGACATTGGAGGCTCAGCCTTGCAAGACTCAGCCCGGGGTGGCTGTTGCTGTTTTCTGCTGCTGGTCTTTCCCTCTGCAAAGTGAATTGAGCTGAAATCCCCCCCCACCTCTAATTATCAGTAGCCACACACTGGTGCTGATGGGGACATTCCCATTCCAGGGTCTCCTCCTGTGCAAGAGGAGACTGGACATCACAGCCCTCAGATGGTGCTTTCTGGGCTCTGATCTCAAGGCACAAAGTGATTTTTTCATGCCTTTGGCATCAGACAGAAAAACAAGGCAAGCCTGCTCCATGCTCACACCTTGGAAAGTTGAGACATTTCACAATGAAATAAATTTCTTGAGCCCAGCGAGGAGATTTGTTGGGATAATGATTCACTGAGGTGCACTCATGTCTCAGGCCACAATTCTTCAGGATTTAGGGCATCTCCTCCCTGGAGCAGGGCTCTGGACATGGCATTTCACGACTGCAACCTCTCTCCATTCTGTGGAGAAAAGAGGATTTCACCCTCACAGCAGCTAAATCCACCTTCAGGGGGAAAGGCACCAGCAGCCTCTTGTCCCAGACAGAATTATCTTGGATAACCACATTTAACCCAGGCTTTCACTTTGTTTCAGTTCAAACACCACTGAGAAAAATATGTGTGGATTATTTTTCGATTTAATCTAATACAGAAACAGGAACCATAAAAAAAAAGAAAAGCAGCCAAGGGGGAGGGTGCAAATGTATTTCTGAGACATGGCTGAACCTGCTGCACCTCTTAATAAGATTTAAAGAGATCAATATGTTGATAAAATATCTCCTGGCCTTGTCTGGAGCAAATATTCTGAGAGGAAAGTGGGGCAAGGATGGCTGGGGGCTTTTCAAGCCTTTGGATCACTGCTGCAGAATTCAGAGAAATATCCATTTTGGAAAAGAGGTGGAGTTTAGGCTCTCAGTTAAAGAAAACCCAACACATCCAGGAATTTCACATCCTTGACAGGGTGATAAATTGACAATTCCCTCTGTCTGATGCAGCACTTTTTCTTGCTAAGGGAATATTCTCATTTTCTGGGGGGGGGTGTGAGATGAGTGGGCTCAGGACCAGGCACCTTTGGTTTGAATCATCATCTGGTGTGGGCTGGGAAGGTTGAACAGCAGAGAGGGTTGGTGCTCCCCAAAAATGTGCCAGAGGCTTCCAGTGCCAAGATATCCTGTCACAGCAACAGCAACTGCAAGATGAATTCAACCCAGAAAGCAACACTCCTCTTGGATCCTCAGCAACGTTCTTTGTTGAGCAGATACACTTGGAAAATACTTCCCAAAATATTTACTTGCAAATATTTTAAACTCTTCTACAGTGCTTTAGAGGAAAAAAAACCCAAAACAACAAATGCTAAATTTATCCCTTCGTGATTGTTTTGCAGCACAGATGACTCAGAGTTTGGGAGGTTGTACAAGCTGAGTCTGCACTGCTGGGGGGTGGGGGGTGTTCCATGGAGACTTTGCTCTTCCTGCTCCATGTGCTCCTGCTGAAGATGGAGATTTTAGTAACTAGGGGTGAAAACATTCTTTTTTTTCCAAAGGGTTTAAGTGCCTGGAAGTGCAAATGCACCCCTGGAAATATTTGTGGGCAGCTTGGATGGGGCTCTGAGCAACCTGGACTAGAGGAAGGTGTCCCTGGCCATGGCAGGGGGTTGGAGCAGTTGACCTTTCAAGGTCCCTTTAAACTCAAACAGTTCCATGATTTCATTGAAATCATTTGAAATACAACAAGGTAATTTGGAGGAAATTTGATTGAGAAACCACCAATGTGGGAATCTGGTAAAAAGCAGGACTGAAGGAGGAGGATGCTGCTGGTGCACTTTGTTATCAGTGTGGGCTGGGCTGTGAAAAAGAGATTTTTAACCTGGGAAATAGAGGCTGAGCCCCAGACAGAGCAGTGCCTGTGCCTCTCCCAGGAGCCTGATGCTGCCCCACCTCTCCAGCCCCTCACTCTGTGTCTGGCCTGGCAGAAATAATTGCTCTCACAACAGAATAAAGCATCTTGTAAAAAAAAAGGCTGGAAAGTTCAGGACTGGGAATGCTGGGGGAAAGTTGCATTCCTTATTCTAAAGCTACCTGCTTTAATGTGGACATGGAGTACCTTGATAATCGCAGTAATTCTGGCAGTGGATGTGTTTTGTGAAGCTGAAAGAAATAGTCACCAAAAATAATAGTTTCCAGAACTTACCTGGCACTTCACTGCCAGCCAGAGAGAACCTCAGCACTGGAGATGAAAAACCAGAGGGAGCAAGGTCCCAGAACTCTGAATTGTCTGGGCAGGGGGAGTGCTCTGCTTTGCAATGGAGTTTGTTTGAACCCACAGTCTCTGTGCACTTTTAGGGCATTGTTTGCACCCACGTCACAGGGGGCAGGGTGAGAAATGAGGAAGAAATCCTTCCCTGTGAGGGTGGGGAGGCACTGGGTGCACAGAGAAGCTGTGGCTGCCCCATCCCTGGAAGTGCCCAAGGTTACTTGGAGCAGCCTGGGACAGTGGGAGGTGGGGGGTGGGATGGGATGGGCTTTAAGGTCCCTTCCAACCCAAACCACCCTGGGATTCCAGGATGATTCTACAGCATCCCCCCGTGCAGGGCCATGACCCACACCTGGTTCAGCCTCCTGGCAGAAAACCAGGGACACTTCGTTTGTTCTTGAGTCACAGCCCACACCTGTAAGTGCTCAAAAGAGAAAACTCAGTCCAGACCCTCCTGCCCAAAAGGAAGATTTGAGTCTCAACCCATCTGCAGTCTGGGGCTTCGGCCCTTTGATATCTTCTGTAACAAAAACTGTTTGGAAAAAAGAACAAATAAACTATTTAAGAGAGATGTCTGGGGTCACTGCATGAGCTGTCACACTTGCTTAGCCCCAACATGTGTTTGTGGCCCGGCATGGATCATTCCAGGGGCTGGGACAAGGTGCTCTGCCAGGAGAGATGGATCCTTCCATATTTTCTTGTACCTAAATCCAGCCTAAGTTCAGCAGAGCTTAAAAAACCCCACAGCTGACAAAGGCACAAAAGGTTTGGGAAACATTTAGAGTAGAAATTTAATTTTTAGAAGGCCATGGGTTAGGGTTAGGGTATTGTCCACAGGTCATTGTCTGGCCAAGGGCAGGCTCGGGGGCAGCGTGGTAACACTTAACCCCCCCGGAGGTGCCAGGGCTTTCATCCCACCATTCCTTTCCCAGATCATCCCTTCTCCCCTGGAACTGGCCAGACAAAGAGCCTGGTGACCCAGTGGGGACACCCACAGTGTCAAGGCATCAGCCTCCAGGGAGGGGCTGGAAAGCAAAGCACAAAGCCTTGATTTCGCCAGTGCTCTCACATCAACCAACTTCAGGGAGCTTTTCCATTTCCCCCCCTTTATTTTCTCCCCTTGCTTAGTCCATGCCCCACCACTGCTCCCATCTCCAGTTGGCAGCTGGGAGCAATGTGCCTTCCCAGCCTGGGCAGGAATTTGGGTCATTCCTTGAAACCAGTGCCACGGTCTCCTCGTGGTGTTTCATTCTGACTCAGGAGAGCTTGAAATGCCTCCTTGTGGACCTGTCTGCACCAGCCCAGTGCCACCAGAGCACAGCCCTGCCTTCTTTTCATGGTTTATATGAATAAAACCTTTTCCACAATGCCCAAATTTTCACTGTTCTGTTTAGGGGTTTTTTTTTCCTCACATATGGTGATTGTTTTTCCATGAAAAAAAAAAAAGGACATCAGTGACATTTGTTAAGGAAAAAAAAAAAAAAGAAATAATTTTCATTGGGAAGTTCTCTTTTTTGGAAAGAAAACAATGCTTCCCAAACTCTTGTTTGAAAAACTGTCATTGCTCGTGTAAGCCTGAAAATATTTGGCTTTATTTCAAGTGCAATGAAAACAGTTTTTGAAACGTTCAGATTTACAGTCAAACAGACATTCCAGGCTTCAGGCAGCTCTGAATTCAGAAAGTCCTCAGAAACATTTGGGACAATCCACCCCAGGGACACTAAGCAGCTGCTTTGCCATTTCAGTGGCAAAACAAGGAGAGGTTTTGGACGTTTCTTTGCTCCCAAATTACAGCTGATCCATCAAACCCAGCTCTGCCTCCACTGCAGGGTTTTGGACCCTCACCCTGGTGCCTCTGAGGAATAAAAGCAGAGGAAAGACTTGAAGAATCAAATGTTGGATGTGTTTTTTAGTGAAGGATCATTTCCACAGTGGGATTTCCATCCACACAACGGGACATGGGACAACGTGGAAGGAGAAAACCTCAGTGTCCACCTGGCTGGGATGGGTCCCAATTTCTGAGCCTCCTGCTCCAGAAATTCCCCTAAAGCCAGGGACAAAGGGCACTCTGCTGCCTTGGCCACACATCCATGTGTGCCACATGCCAGAATTAACTTCGTGTGACAAACCCCAAACCATCAACAAGACAGGAGAGCTGCGTCTAATTAACACTTTCTTAATACCTCAACAAATAACAAACCTGCTGGTGGGAAAAATAGTTTCACACTTCCTTATCAAATTAGGGCGAAATCACTCCTAATGAGCTAAAATCAATTAGTGTGACACCAAAAGGAATGTATTTATGCTGTCAGCAAGAGCTATTTGCATAACAGTTTGCAAGGGCAGGGATGATGCTGGAGCTGCTCCGTGCTGCTAATGAGGAGCTGCTGCTGCAGGAAGGTGCTACCAGAGAGAAAATTGTTTTCTCCAACCTTCATTTGGTTTAATTGTTTTATCCAAGCAGCTGGTGCTCGGGCCCAGAAGCATCACAGGGGATCCTGTAGGTTTTGTATCCCCAAACCCCCCAAATTCCCAGTAGATGTGGTCCTTGGGTGGATCTTTAAAGGTGGAATGGGAATGTCTGGGACAGGGGCTGGGATGAGCTTTCTGGCATCACTTCCCCACGTGCCGTGGTGCTGATGGAAGGTTCTTCCAGAGGGGTAAAGGCCTCTCCAGGCAAAAATAAATAGCTGGAAATGGTACCTCACAAGACAAAATGCCTCCAGGAAAGTCATGTTAAAAACTTCAGTCAAATTAAAGCATTGGTTCGTGAACAACCAAGACAGGCGCAGCAATTGATTTTAATAATATTTCTTTAGTAGCTACTTAAAGCATTTCATTGCAGTTCTGATGTATATAAATCTATTTTTGACTTTGGGCTTAATTATCTTGGAGCTGTGCTTGTGACTAATCCCCACATGTCCATGAGTTTCCTGTTCTCTCTCCCTCAAAGCCATTACAACCATGGGATCATAGAATCCCAGGTTAGTTCAGGTTGGAAGGGACTTTAAAGACCATTTAATTCCACCATGGGGCAGGGACACCTTCCAGGAGATGTTGTTCCAAGTCCCATCCAACCTGGACTTGAACACTTCCAGGGAAGGGGCATCCTCTGGGCAGAAATAAATATATAAATTCATATATGAGAGGAAGAATGACACAATATGGACTGAAATAACTTCACATAAAGCTGAAATCTTTACTGAGGAAATTACTTATGGCAAATTATGTCATCTGCTGAAATTAGGCTGTGACATGACAATAGTTGGATGGAGAAATAACTCAACATCCTGTGGCTTTTTCCATGAGAGTAAAGGATGGACAAGGGGGACAGGGGTCCACAAAAATCAAAGCAGAGAAGCAAATAAAAGGGAAAAGTAGGAGATAGAGGTGAGTGTGTTTTAGGAGAGGAAGGGGGAAAGGACATGGTTGTTCCAAGTCCTTCTGGCTCAAAGATTTTGGGGAAGGGGGATCAGGACAGCCCTGGTCAGAATGGGCACAAGGAGATGTGATGCCACATGCAGTGGGAAAGGAAGAACCAGGTTTATCTCAAAGTCCTCTCAGGATGCACATCCAGACACCAACTGCTCATTTTCCAGCACAGTTTCCCCTTTAAAATAGAAATGGCCAATTCCATAGCTCAGGAAAAAAATTCAGTGAATACAAGGAAGAACATTTCCCTTGTTCCCAAATTGTCAAATGCGTGGGCAGGGAGATGCTTTGAGATGATCCCCAGCTTTTCACATCCTGTGTATTTTCCTTGGATGATAACATGGAGTTCAGACAAACCCACGAGTGCCCCACTTCTGGAGTCACTCCCCACTGCTGCTTTCATTTTATTCAGTGCTTTGAGGAGGATTTTAACCTCGAAAATAAATTAAAAAAAAAGCCTCATTTAAAAAACAACCTCCCCCAAAAAAATCCCAGACCTATTTATTTAATGTCCTTGGAAGATGTTTGTAGCAAACTTGGGAAGTTTTTACAACTGGGTTTAGAAGAAGGGAGTGGACTAGATGGCTTCAAAGGTTCTTCTCAAACCCAAACCCCATGGCAGGGAGGTTGCACTAGATGGTCTTTTAAAGGTCCCTTCCCACCCAAACTATTCCATGACTCCAAACCCACATTGGAGGTCAGGCTGAAATGTATCCAGGACTTCCTTCTTTTCTTCTGGAGCCCCTCACACCTTTCAGGGCTACACTTTTGAGTCTATTTTCCCTCATTTCCTCAGCAAACAGAGCAAATCGCTCGTTTTATGAACTGTAGGGTTTCCAGGAGGGAGGGATCTGCCCTGGCTCCAGGCATTCCCACGTGCTGGGATTGCAGCCTCTCCACTTAACATATCTTCACGCATTCCCAGGCATCCTACCTCACCCTCCAGTGCCCCACAGCAGTTCCAGCTGCCCTGGGACCAAGCAAATCCCCTCCTCATGCAGGAATCACATCAATCACACAATTCCACAGGTAATGGGCAGCATGGTTTGAACCCCTGGCTCTCACCCAGCCAAAAAAGAAAATAAATCCCATAATATTTTAACTTTCTGCTCTAGATATGCTCTGCTGGGGTCCAAGGCATCAATCTGTTTCTTATCTTGGCTTTTTATCTGGCAGCCACGGGGAAGGCATTTGCTAATGCAACCAATGCTCTCAGAAATGTTTTAAACAGACTTTTTTTGGCTTTCTGCAGAAAACAAAAGCGTTGTCACGGGTTAGTGGTGATGATCAGCAGGAATTTTTGGACAAGCAGGACTGGATCCATGGCTGGGATTTCCACGGCAGGAGACACACACAGAGAAAAGCCACTCTTGGGAAAGGTGGATATCCCAGTCCATGACATATCTGGGGACTCTTGGGTAAGTGGGGAATGTTCCCTAAATCATCACAGGCCAAATTCCCAGGTGGGAAAGGAGGCAGCACTTGGAGGGGGCTTAGAAGGAAAATGGGGCCAAATTTTAACGGGGAACATTTTTAAACTGAAAGATTTATATTGATTTAGAGATAGGAGATTTGATAATGAGGGTGGGGAGGCCCTGGAATGGATTTCCCAGAGCAGCTGTGGCTGCCCCATCCCTGGGAGTGTCCAAGGCCAGGCTGGAGCCACCAGGGATGGTGGAAGTTGTCCCTGCCCAGGGCAGGGAGTTGGAATTTGATGTTCTTCAAGGCCCCTTCCAGTCCAAACCATTCTATGATTTATGATTCTTTGTCCAAGAAAACAATGGTCTCTTACTCTCAAATTCTATGCAAAATAAAGAAAATGTGCTGGAAACATCTTTCCTCTCACATCAAAAGCTGTTTTCTCTCTAAAAATAAATGTTCTCATATTATATCTGGGCCCAATGTATAATTTTTACATTATGTCTGGGATGTTTGAAAGATCATCTGAAATAAGGTTGCGACGTAATTTCCCAGAAAAGATGGGAATCTGCAAGGTCAGTGCATCAACAAGATGGGAGCACATAAGCACCTAATGAAGCAAGAAAATATTAGTGAGAAAGGGAAGAAAATAAATTCCTGAAGGGCTGAAATCACAGTGATTCTCAGCCTCATGGGCAGAGAGAAAATGTGGGTACCAGGGGAGCTCAGAAAACCCCCTCAGCCCCTTCCCAGCATCTTCTAGCAAAATGATTTCAATTTATACATGGAAAAATTGGCTTCTTGGCTTGTGCAAAGGAGCTCCCAGGGAACCACCCAGGGCAGGACAAATAGCTGGAATAAATAGGTGGATAAATAGCTGGAAAAGACAGTGCTGCTGGAGCCAAGGTGGCATTGAGGATGCTGAGCAGCTCCTGTGGCAGAAGCATTACCTGCCACACTAATTAATGCAAGACAAGCATGTTGTGCTCCTGTAGGTGCAGCTGTTCTTCAAATGAGTAATTTATAAGGACACATTAATGGAGATCATGTGTAATTTCTCACCTCTCATCACCTGAGGGGAGCACAGCAACCTGGTTCGCAGGAGATGCTACACAGACACCACGTGGGGAGGAACAGAATTTTTTTTTTAAGCTTTTCAGCCTTTAAATAGTTTTATAAGGCAGTAAAAACACCCTTGAAAATCAAAATCCCCTGTGCTTTGCACTCTCATGGTGTGTGGGGGTACAGGAGTCCTGCTGGGAGATGTTTGGCAGGTTGGGCAGAGAAGCTGTGGCTGCCCCATGCCTGGGAGTGTCCAAGGGCAGGTTGGAGAGACCTGGGGCAGTGGGAGGTGTCCCTGCCCATGGTGGGGATTGGAACAGGATGACCTTTAACTTCCCTTCCAACCCAAACCACTCTGGGATTCTGGGATTCTGTTCTACACATTTAATTCCATATTTATTTTCTCACCTTCCTGTCGTTCTTACGGGTGTTCAAAGAACCTGAATCCCCAGCACATGATGCACAAAAGCCAAATTTCATCCTGGGATTTGGGTCAACGTCTCATTGTGAGTCAGTGATGTACAACAGCAGCTGGGGCTGTGGTAGGAGGGGACCAGGCACTCACAAAGTGCCCAGAAATTAATCTGATGTGACTGGTGTCAGCCCTTGAGGGGAGGAGGAGGGAAAACAACCACCACTGCAACCCTACACTCAAATCAGCTCAGTTATAGGGTACAGACTGCTCTTCTTGCCACCTCAGAAGGAAAAATGAGGCATTTCAGCCATGGCCAAAAGCAGGAAGACATGGAGAGCCTGAGTCAGGAGCCAAAGCACAGTGACTAGTGTGTATATTTAATATTACCCACGAAAACCTATTGGCCATCACATCACACTTTCAGCAGGAGACCAACAGAACGAGGCAAAATGGGTTGGGTTTGTCCACGAGCTTCCTCTTGGGAAACCCAGCAACAAAGCTCCTTTAAGCCACTGCCATCCTGCCTTATGAAATGTCCTGGACCACCACAAGACAAATACATCTTTTGTGCAATTGAAATGGCAATCAGGGAGCTATTTCTTCTGATTAATACGGGGAAAGTTGGCGGTCACAGCAGGGGACTGATGAGGCTAATCCGTCAATGTCCTTGAGCCTGGGATGCCTGATTGCTCCAAGCCTCTGGAAGTGCAGAATGAGGAGGCGAGGAGGTGATCAGGACACTGGCCCCTCTGGATTCATTTGGATGTTTGCACCTCAGCTGACGCCACATGATGGGTTCTCACGAGGGCATCGCTAATGGAATTAGGGGCAGGAAGGGTTGGTGGGAGATCAGACGCAGTTCAGAGATGACATTTGGGATATTTGTGTGTCTTTGGACCTGTGTATGAGCAGAGCTGGACCTAAAGAACCTGAAAACATTAATATCTCATAGATCCTTTTCGGTGCTCCGACAGCAGGTTCCTGCCATGGCCAAGTAACCATTTAAATTCCAATTAAATCAATTAAATTCGTAAACAACTATGTCCTGTCCTTTTATCGGGGAATTTCTACCCTCAGTGGGGAGCAGGAGAGGGGGTTTGAAGGGCTGCCACTGACCACCCTTCCCACTGTGGCACCAGGAGGTGCCTTTTGCTGCCTCAGCAGCTGGCTGTGCCAGGCGAGGTTAAACACCAACTCTGGGGCACACCTGCATCTTCTCCTCTGTCTTTGGGAGCCAGGACCAGCTCCTCCTGCCTCTCTGTGCCCCTGGATGCCTCACTGCAGTTGCCCACTGCATCCCTGCTGAGAAATGAGAAATTTCACGGCTTATTGAGCACTGCAAATAGTCACAGCAGATAAGACACAGCCTCAAATTATTCCATTTCTGTTTTTTTCAGTTGTTACAAACTAAGAAATCCCTGTTGTGCCACAGCCTACAAAGCCGTATTGGCTTTCCTCTTCCCAAAATGCAACTGGCTGAGATGAGTTAAATGAGCCCATGGAGGGGGTTGAAGTCCAGCCCTTCACCTTCTGGAGCTCTCCTCTCCTCCTGGAGCTCTGGTCTCCTCCTGGAGCTCTCCTCTTCTCCTGGAGCTCTCCTCTGATCCTGGAGCTCTCCTCACTTGGAGTTCTGCTCTGATCCTGGACCTGTCCTCTCCTCCTGGAGCTCTCCTTTCCTCCTGGAGCTCTCCTCTCCTCCTGGAGCTCTCCTCTGATCCTCCTGGAGCTCTCCTCTGATCCTAGAGCTCTCCTCTCCTCCTGGAGCTCTCCTCTTCTCCTGGAGCTCTCCTCACTTGGAGTTCTCCTCTGATCCTGGAGCTCTCCTCCCCTCCTGGAGCTCTCCTCCCCTCCGGGAGCTCTCCTCCCCTCCTGGAGCTCTCCTCCCCTCCTGGAGCTCTCCTTTCCTCCTGGAGCTCTCCTCTCCTCCTGGAGCTCTCCTCACTTGGAGCTCTCCTCTCCTCCTGGAGCTCTCCTCTGCTCCTGGAGCTCTCCTCACCTTCTGGAGCTCTCCTCTGCTCCTGGAGCTCTCCTCACCTCCTGAAGGCCAAGGACCTCTTTGTCCTGGCAGCACTGCCATCTGTGGGATATCTACCAGGCACTGTTAGTGGTGGTTGTACCAGGGATGGGTGTCCATCTTCCATGAAGCACAGCTGGCAGGGGGTTTCCCATTTCCCATTCCATTTTGGAAGCTGTGCCTGCCTGCTGGGGGGTTCTCTCTCATTGCAGGGATTGGCACCAGAGTTTCCTGAAGGCACCATCTGGTGCTGCTGGTGACTTCAGTGCCCTGATGGGTACCAGTGACCCCAACACAGCTCAGCTCCCATTTCCAGCTCATTTTTCAATGTTGACTGAAACCATCTATTGAATCCACGTATTCTGACTCACCTTCCAGCCACTACTTTATGGGAATGCTGTGGGGCATCACATCCTTCCCTCCAACCCTTCGTGCCACCGATTTTCCAGCACGTTTGCTCCCGATGGCTACAGCCGAGGAGGAGGAGGAGCTGCATCCCTGTCCCACAGGTGGTGGGGAAGCCCTGGGGTGGCACGGGGTGGCACAGGGTGGCACCCAGCCCGGCAGGGGCACATCCAGCCCCTGTGAGCACAGGCAGGGTGGGACCTTGCAGAGGATCACTCACCATCTGCTCATCTGCTGGTGCAGAGCAGCTCAAAGGGAGCTACAAATTTGTAATGACCTGAATATTCCGGTGCTGGCACATTTGTAATCAGCACGGGCTAATTTGCTTTCAGATCTTTTCCTCTCTTGTAAAGCTCAGGCTGCTTTGCAAGACAAACGACCGTTTTTCTGGAACACCTTTTCCTCCTCTTGGATGGCAAACCAGCCAGCCCAGGGCTCAGCCTGCAGCAGACGGCAACTCTGCCACCTTAAGATGGCTTTGGAAAACTGCAGGAAATGCTGGAAAATCCAGCCCTAACATCCCGACCGGCGCTCCTCCACCCTCCATCCTTTCCTCTCGACCCTTTGTCCTCCACCCTCCATCCTTTGTCCCTCATCCTCCACTTTCCATCCTCAATCCTCCACCTTCAATCCTCCACTCTCCATCCTCCACCCTTCATTCTCCACCCTCCATCCTTTACCTTCCACCCTCCATCCTCATGGAATTCCCAAAACACAGAGCAGGAGGGAAAACCACGTGTGGAGAACCTCCTTCACATGCATGATGTTGCACATCCCTGTCCTGTTACAGATCCTGGCATGGGGTTGTTAGACTTGGATTTTTGCTGCTGGAGGGAGATTTTTTCCAAAAACAACCAAGGCAGGAGTTGTGCTTTGTGCTGGAGAAGGATCCTTCCCAAATACACCCCCCTCACCTTGCACATCTTGCAGAGAACAGGCACTTCTCCTGTGCTGACTGTCCCTGGTGGAAGGGATCTGGTCCTTTTGAGATGACACCTCTTGCAAATCAGGACTTGACAGGAAAGACTTGGTGCTGGGAGACAAAAAGTGCAATTCCAGTGGCCCCATGAGCATTTGTGTGTCATTTCCCAGCCCCTCCAGGCCACAGGAAAACCATCTTGAGTAGATAAAAAGGATGGATTTTACCCCACTGAAATGGGTGTGTGGACAGTCAGAAACCCCCTTGGCCACTGTCACCACTGTTTCTAAGCCCTCCATTAAGGTAATGGCCCAAATCTTCATGTTATCCATCAGATTCAATGCAATGGTCCTGATTATCAGTGGAAAAACCAGCCTTGACTTCAGCTTATTTTGCCAGGGGAATCACGGTTCAAAGACAAAAAACAGGGTAGGGCACAAGTGAACGAAACCGATGCCCAGGAAGGAGGAGGAAGGTGTCCCCAAGGAATTCCTCATGGCCAGCACGGTCCTTGCTCCAAACTCCATGCATGTGGGACTGATCCCAGAGGAATCCCAGCCTGAGCACTCAACCTCAGAATTACTGGTGTCCAAATCAGAAATACAGGCAGAACCAGCAGGAAAAACGTGGCCACGTTCCAGGCAGGGCCATGGAAATCCTCCCCAGCCCCTCCTGCAGACACATTCCCCAAGGCTGCTTTTTTCCCCAAGTGCAGCTCAGCAGCACAATCCTCGTTGCATGAGGGTCCCTCCACCAGGAGAAATCACCCACTGGCAGCTTGGGAAGGAAAATTTTCTCCTAAAAACCCCTGTTGATGTGTCCCCTGGCAGGTCACCTCCACAGCTGGCAGTGTCCACAGAGCTTAGAGTTGTAACCTAAGAAAGAGTCAGAACAGCTCTGGAGCCCATAAATATGATCCTACAGAGCCCCAATTAGGCACATGACCCATCAGAAAATATTTAATGCTTGCACCAGGTTTTCCTTCTCAGCCCCATTAGATGAAGAGATACTGGTGGGAAAACCCAGGGAGGCTGTTGCTGGAGTTCAGCAAAAGGATTAATGAGACTGCAAACAATGTTCCTTTAAGGCCCTGGGCTTCAGGAGTCCCAAATTCCCAACATTAGAGCTAACACATTTTAAATTGCTTCCCAAAGCCCAGCCCTCAAGCCTGTTTACATTTTGGAGAGCAGCCAGGAGGTGGCTTAAGGAATCCCTGCTGGAACAGGACACCTTCCCAGAGGAGCTGCCCTCAGGCCATCTCTGGAGCTCCAGCCCTCATCCCTGAGCTAGCAGGGATGTTTGGCTCTTCCAGCACCCAAACCTGGCTGACTGTTCATTCCCAGGGCTGTTAAAGGCACGTTACAGCCAAGGAAGCAGAGCAGCAAGTCATGGAGTCATTGAGGCTGGAAAAGCCCTCTAAGGTCATCAAATCCAACTGTTAATTGAGCCCTTCGGATCCAACCAGGACAAATAAGGGCTGACTGATGCCAAAATACAATTGTGGCCCCTGGAATTTGCAGGAGAAAATTTAACACAGGTTTTGGGTTGGGTTGGTTGGGCCTTTTTCTGCACTGGGAGCAGAGTTAGGTCACCTTCCCTATCCCATCTTCCACCTCACAGGAGGGTGGAACTGGGTGGGAGTCGGGCTCTGCTCCCAGGGAACAAGGGACAGGATCAGAAGAAATGGCCTTAAGTTACACCAGGACAGCTTTGGGTTGGATATTCAGGAAAATTCCTCCTCCACAAGGGTTGTCCAGCCCTGGAAGAGGCTGGGAGTCCCCATCCCTGGAGGGATTTAAAGCCCTGTGGATGTGGCACTTGGGAACACGGACAGTGGTGGCCTTGGAAGTGCTGGGAATGGTTGGACTCCATGATCTTGGAAGGCTTTTCCAACCTAAACCATCCTGTGATTTAATGATTCTCACATAAGGAAGGGAATGGAATCACTTCAGAAACAAGGGAAGAGAAAATCTGGTTTGTAAAGAAAACAAAGAGAAAAGAGCTTCACCCACCTCACAATTCCAGCTGCTGGAATTCCTTCCAGTTCTCCCAGTTATCTCACGTGATAATTGAGGGAGGAGACCCATTCCTCACAAATTTTCCTCATTTTCCATCAGTGTTTTAAGCTGTTTATAAACGAGGAGAGTAAAAGGTTTATACTTTCTTTTTTTTGCTCAAGTTGCTCACCAAAGATACATTGATGTATTAAAAAAAGAAGGTACATTTCCAAAGTCTTGGGTAGAAATTGGACACAAAAATGTAGCTGTTGGACACCAAACACCAAAATGGAGCTGGGCAATTCAGAGAATGATAGAGTGTGGTGTGAAATACCTGCCCTGGGATATACAGCCATCTGTAATCTCATACTTTAGAGAATTAGATCATCTAATTCATCCCTGCTGTCAGGGCAGAATGGCTCCTTATATTTTCAAGAGCATCCCCCAGTGTCCCATTAAATAATGGAATTAATTGGGGCTGTATGCAAAGATATCACAGATCCTGGTTTGGGACATGCCAAAAAAAAAGAATGATTCCTCCCTTCCCTCACATTTATTGATACGAGAGCAGCTTCTATCCAGCAGATCAAGAGATTCCACCTTTCCTACCACCAGCAGGGATGGACATTTCCAGTTTCCAGCCCAGAGCTGCATTTATTCCCCAGCTCATTTCAGATTTAAAGCTTCCTTGGGGACCAAATCCTGGAAACAAGAGAAAGATTCCTGTTGTGCCTCTTTCTTCCAGCATCACTTTATGCCTAAATCACAATGTCTGAGATGCCCTTCAGTCTGTCTGAACCTTTCCCTGGGGAACAGGATGAAGAGACATTTGCATGTCCAGCCCTTTTTCCCTGACACTTTCCAGCACGTAGAACGAGCTTCGTTAGTTCCACGTTATTTATTTGATCTCACCATTTTTATTCCTGCCTTTGATTGCCCAATAACACTGGAAATTATTTTGAAGACTACAAGGGGGTTCATCAGAAATAACAAATCTGCCACCTGACCCTCATTATTCTCCAGTTCCTTCTGCAGTGCTTTGTTTTCCACATGCAGAACGTGAGTGAAAATACAAAGGGGGGAAAAAAAAACCACCAGGAGGAACGATGTCACACTGACAAACCCACAGGATGGCTCCAGCTTTCATCTCTGGGAGTGCTGGCAGCCCTTGGATGTTGGAAGCAGCCGAGTTGTTACAGCACTGGTGATCAATAGCACCATTAATCTTTCATAGGCTCCTTCTTTCCATAATTAAGAGGGAAAAACCCACCCTGCACATCCCACCCCCATCCCTGGAAGTGCTCAAGGCCAGGTTGGACAAAGCCTGGAGCAACCTGGTCTAGTGGAAGGGGAACTCCTGCAGGAGGTTGAAATGAGATTCAAGGACCCTTCCAACCCAAACCATTCTGTGATTTTTTTTTTATATTTCTGTGACTTTTATGGAATAAATGTGGAAGCAACCCAGCAGTGGATGGATTGGGAAGCTCTGCCTGTGACCACGCTGGGAATGGCACGAGTGAGAGACACATTAGTGCTCTAACAGCAGCAATTACCATCTATCTCACTCTTAAAAGTATTATTCTAAGTGTGATTTAAGAGATGTGCTGTCCCTGGATAGATCCCCATCTCCCCGAGGAGACCACTGGAAGCTGAGGGGAAATGTGCCGAGTAGAAATGACTTTATTTAATAACCTTAAGATTAAATGACAAGCACAGCGTGTGGAAGGAGGAAGAAAAGGGCAGGGTCATGACACTAAAGCAAAAAGGATGAGAGGAAACAAGCCTGGGATTCTGGGGGAGAAACAAAGCCGAGGAAAGAAAGGATATTTTGAGGGCAATTTTTCCCCCAATAAAATAAATCAAGGGCTAAGTTCTTACTCAAATGCAAAGCTCTCATCTGGCAACTGCCAAATCAGAGTTCAATTGGAAAATAAAGTGTTTTTAAGATACCCCAAGGCACAAGTACCACAGAGCTGCCACGAGCCCAACCCAGCTCCCTGGGAGCTGAACTGGGAATAGGGATGCAGCATTCCCAGTTTGTAGGAGAGACAAAGGCAGGGTGAGTGCACTTTAACTGGGAAGATTTACAGCCTGTGAAGGCTTAAATTATCCCCACAATAAAACAGGGGGGGGGCAGCACCTGATGGGATTTATGATCCCTGATGCTGCCCCAGATGGAGCTCTGGGAAGGGCCGAGCTCTTGCTTTCCTGGGAGGAAAAATCATTCTAAATTCACCCACTCCTTCATTGAGAGTGCTAAATTATCACTTTTTGCCCGTGAAAATGAACTAGTTCCAGCACAGCTCCTCGCTGGCATTTTAGGGTTAAAAGAGGCAAATGAAATGCTCTCCTGAATTCCAATCTCAGACTTTGGAAATGCTGAAGTGAACTTTACAGGCTGCTTTTCAGACTCAAGAAAACACTTGTGTAAGTAGAGAAGACTGTGCAAATAACACTGAAAGAGCTGATTTTACATTTTCTGGAGTTTTTGCCTCAGAAATTTCATGCAGCTCCGCTTGGGAAGACACAAAGACTGTGGTTCAAAGCTGACTGAAAGCTCTGCCTCATCACAATCTGACTCTCTACATCTGCAAGGCAATAAAGTGGGGAAATAAATGTCACACACAGGGAAAAACAAATGTCACAAGCACCAAAATTCAGCCTCTTTTTTTTGTGTGTGTGTGTGCAGAGGAAACAGTTATGGCAGCTTTTGTACGGATTTGCTACAAGATGAAGAAAC
The DNA here is from genome assembly GCA_013399895.1 of Serilophus lunatus. Classification (NCBI taxonomy): domain Eukaryota; kingdom Metazoa; phylum Chordata; class Aves; order Passeriformes; family Eurylaimidae; genus Serilophus; species Serilophus lunatus. The sequence continues at coordinate 468,419 of VXBA01002507.1, forward strand.
ATCAGGTCCCAGCCTGGTGTTTTCTCCTCATCCACACCGAGCTCTGCTCCCCCACAACCTTCCCCCCTCGCCCAAATTCCTGCAGAGACGCTCACTTTGCATATATGCAAATAACTGGGTATTTTCCCTGCTGCAGACACCAGCTGCCTTTGCCTTTACTGCACTGGGCCATAAATGCAGGCAAACAGCAGAAGCTGCAATAAAAACCAACAGCATCCGGACAGCAGCAGCTCAGACAAAGGAGGAGAAGTTTGGGGAGATGTGGATGCAGTAATTAATTCACGTGAGACAGAGGACAAGAAGATTTGGGGCTGCTTTGCCCCAGGATGGAGTAACACCATTTGGAGGGAAAGAGCCTTCCAAATATTCCAAAGGCTGGATTTTCGCGGAGCTCTGGTTTTACCCTTGTACTTGGATTAGGAGAAGACTAATGACATCCAAGGGCACCATTCCCAGCTCTGGGCTTCAGCTGAGCCTCTAAAACAGGAGCAAGAGGAGCAATTTAATCCCCTGCTAAAATGATTGTGATTTGCCATTGGCTGAGTTCGGTGGGAAGCTTTTAAAGCTCCTTTCCTGTTGTCCTGAGGTTCTGGCTGGGCTGTTTCAGATGTGTGGCTCTATTGATCCACCCTTCCCGACCCTCATCCTGCATCTCCCACGGACAAAAGGGCTCATTTCATGCCCAGCTGGATTCCCTTTGGAGAGGACAATCCTAAATGGGCTCCCCGGGGTCGGCCACGCACCACTCAAATTTCTGGGAAAAGGAAAATCATTCCCAATATATTTAGTGATTAAGCCTGGGGAATTAACTATAATCTGCCCTGGGTTTATATTTTAAAGGGAGGGGATTAGGCAGAGTTGGAAACCCTTTGGAAAAATCAAAGAGAAGTATTTAACAGGAGGATAAATCCCACCCTCAGCAAGCCAGGGCAACCTGGAGGTTGGATGGGAGAAACAGGATCAGGTTCCTGGTCAGTGGGAGCCACGTTGGGCAAAACACTTGGGAAATAACCAATTAACAGAAGTGATTTATTTTCTTAATTAAAGGAAAGCCAGAGCTCCCCAGCCTGCACCCAGGGGAGCTTGGCTAGCAAGGGTTGGGTGGAGTGAGCCCATGTCCAGGCACCACATTCCCAGAGTGTCAGTGCCTCCTGCCTTCAGCCAGGCTTGGAACTGCTGGCAATTCAAACAAATCCACAGCCCCCAGGAAAGTTCTCCTGTCCAGGTGCCTCGTTTCTGCCCCAGCACCTCCTGGTTCACCCCCAGCCCTTCAAGGGCAGCTTGGACAGGGTTTGGAGCAACCAGATCCAGGGAAAGGTGTCCTTGGCCACGGAGGAGGGATGGAACGAGGTGACCTTTAAAGGTCCTTTCCAACCCAAACCATTCCATGGATGTGTGATTCTGGGGCTGAAAACCCTCCTGACCCCCATGGACAGAGGCTGCAGGTACCTCCTGGCAAAGCCTGGCTCCATCCCCATCCCCTCTGCTCCTGAGGAGGTGTCTTGGGAACACAGGGACTGGGCACCAGCCAACACCATCTTTGCAATAGAAGCAGATCCACGATAAAACTGTTCCCTGGCAGATGCAAGGTAACAGTGCCCTCCAAACATTTTATTCTCTCTTTCTTTTGTGTTTCAGACATAAACCCCTCGTGTTAATTAAGCAAAACTGGGGGTGGCCAGGGTGCACCTTTGCTGCTGTGCCCAACTTTTCCAACCTCCCAGGTTGTCCCTGAGCACCCCACGGCCCCACCCCAAAATGAAAATGAAAATGAAATATCCCTGCAAATGTCACACAGAGAAATCAAAGCCGGGCCGACGTTATCAGCGCGGGCACAAACGAGAGATTATCACGTTCCTGCAGCAATAACCTAAAGATAAAGGCAGGGACTCAAAGCAAGTTTCTGGGGCTGAATAAATTCATCCCTGGCAATGGCACGGGAAGCGAGGGGTGACCTCCAGACTCCCTGAGTGCCTCCAACAACACAAGGACACTGATGAATTGGAAGCAGACGTCGCTTTGACATAGGAGAAAACCCGACGTCCCCTGATTACAATATCCCGTGAAGCCATAATTAAGGCCTTTATGGCAACAAAGAAAATTGGATTACATTATTCCAGTGCTGAACAGCCAGAAGATTGCGGGAAAGCCAAGAGTGGGGAATGTAACAAGGCAGAGACGTTTCCGACAGGAGACAAAGGCAGGGGCCATTGCGGGGTATTTTGAGGTGGCCTCGTGTTCTCTGAAATGGTACAGGACAGAGCCAGGAGTGGCAGCAGAGGAAATCACACCTTCATTTTGTCCTGGTCTCTTTGTATTCCGTTTTTCATGAGGAATGTGTGTCATGTAAATCAGAGGAATGTCAATGTAATATCTTTATTTTCCTTCGATCCCTTCACAGCAAGAATCAAGTTTTCCATTACATCTTTATTTAAATGAGTACATCACCCATCCCACAATGCAGGTGAGGAATCCCCAGTACACACCACAGCCACCTGAACTCCCCATCCTTTAAAGCTCCAAACCAGTTCTGTAAGAACCAGAATCCCCTGAAGTAAAATCCCAAGGGAAAAGCAGGCACAGGGCAGCTCTATTTTGCATTAGTTTCAAATCTTTTCCATTACATTTTAGAGCCACAGAACCCCAGAATTGTTTGAGTTGGAAGAGACCTTAAAGCCCATCTTGTTCTGCCTCTTCCCACTGTCCCAGGCTGCTCCAACCTGCCCTTGGACACTCCCAGGGATGGGGCAGCCACAGCTTCTCTGCCCACCCTGTGCCAGGGCCTGCCCACCCTGACAGGGCAGACATTCTTCCTAAATCATTTAAATTAGTATTCATCCTAAATATATTACATTAGTAATAAAGATCAGAGTTTGTGTGACAAGGAGAACCTGCTCCCAGCTCTCCTTCACTGCCTTCCTCCCTCGGATAAAACAATACCTGCTCCCTCCTCTCCATCATCTCAAAAAGGTGGTTCATGGTCAGCAGGTCCCAGTTTTGGTTTGCAGGGGTCCAAAAGGGCAGTTTTTTGGCTCTTGCCAAAACGTCCTTGTCTGGGTAAGTCCTTGCCCTGACTGCAACCCCAAAACTCAGAGTGAGGCTCAGCCAAAGCCGCTCATTTTCCTTGGTCCTTTGTCAAAGCCTTGCCAAACTTCGCCAACATTTTGCCCAGGATCCCTCCCAACCCTTGCCAAAACGTTGGCTGATTTCAGCACGAGGCATTGAACAAAAAACAACCTCAAAGTGGGCAAACTGTAAAACCACACTGGGGCAGCCTTTTTTACAACAAAGCAAAGAGGGAGAGTTGTGTTTGATGTAATGTGGTGCCAGCACAGTTCTAAAAACCCCACATTTCCTTTTTTTTTGCCTTTGTTGCGACCCCCACACTCAGCATCCAGCTGTTCCCAAGGAGCAACATGGGTGCAGGAGGAATTGCAATGACTCCCCCCCAGCCTTCTGCTCCAGATCTCAGTTACCTCAAACAAATAAAACTATTCTGAAGCCAGAGAATAAAAATTCACCTCAGTCTTCAGTTGTAGGATTTATCATGCACTTCATGAAACATGAATATCATTTGTTTTAATAAAAGGAAGCCCACCAGGGAGTTGGTTTCATCTCAGATCTCAGTCCTTTGTTTGCAGGTCGTGTTTTCCTTGTTTCCCAGCCGGGGGTACATCGCTCATAACCCCTCAGATCACAGACAGAGGTGTTGGTGCTCTGTAATATTGTTTTTTCTTGTGTTCTCCAGCCTCTCATACTCCTTCATAAAAAAATATGAATGTGTCAAAGCCTTTCCAGGCTGATATTGATTTGTGAGAGGTTGTAAACGTTTCATCTCCTTCAATTCTCTTCACTGAGCAAAAGGAGCTGTGAGAAGTTTCCTTCCTCCTTTGGTTGTTGGGGTTTTTTTCTGCACAGAATTAACAAATATCCAGGTTGGAAATAATATCTGGAACACCTTATGAAAAAACATATGAGTGTTATCAGCTGATTTCAGTGGATGGCCCCATAACCAGGCAGATACCAAGACAGATTTTATGTTCCTTATTTTGTTTGCTCTTCTAAATCGGACTTGGACAAAGAGAGAAGGTTGTGTCTGAGTGGGGAAGGGGCACAAATGGGGCCAAACCTCTCCAAGATCTCCAGTGCTGTCTCTTGTCCTTCCCCAGTATCTCCCAGCTCCTCCCCAAGGTCTCAGCAAAAAATTCAAGTCTCTTCTTCCCACTTGTTTCCCTCTGTGGAGCTTAAATTCGGAGCTTAATTTAAAATTAGCAGAAGAGCAGTGTTTGGGGAGGAATGGGATGACAGATGAATTCAGGCTGAGTTTAGCAGACTCAGAAAAGGCTGAAAGTTCCCTCCTGGTGCCTCTCACTTCAACGTGGTAAAACTTCCTTGAAAAAGAGGTTAAACAGCAAGATTTACTAACCCAAAACACCCCTCCAGATTTCCTTCAGGATATAAGGAGATGGCTTAGGTTGATACTAAAAAAAAAATGAATATTTTATTTCATTTGAATCTATTTTCTCTCAGTTTGGTCATTAATTACTTTTAAATCCTTTCTCCACACAGCTTTGCTTTACTTCCAGTATGAGCAAACTGGAAATCTAATTTTCTTTAAACATCCACAAGCCATGAATTTTCATAGTACAGCAAAATTTGGGGGGATATAAACTCCCCTCAAACCCAGCAATGACTCAAAAATAAATCACAGCCAGGAGTGCTGATTTGGAAGTCAAATTGCTTTGAGGAAATTACACAGGACATCAAATCAGAAGTAATGGCAGGATATCAAATATGAACCTCAAGCTATATCAGAATCAATTAAAAACCCCCAACAATCTACTCTGGGTTTTATTGGATTGCTGGAAAATTCCAGGGTTGCAGCTGCTGGATACGTGGTATGTGGATGTTAAAAAAATGGCCTTGAGTGTTGGGGAGGCATAAAAATATTATCTTTAATATGTAAAAATGAATTATTAGGGAGTTTTGTCTTTTCCTCTTCATTCTGTTCTGCAGGAGCTTCCTGAAGGGAGGCAGGGATGGAGCCTCAGCTGCCAAGGCTCATTCCCTGAATGGAGCAGCTTTGGGATGATGGGACCACCAGGAATGTTTGCACACTCCCAGGGCCTGGAGTTGCTGCCTGGTTCAAAGTACAAGAGCCCAAGGTGGAGGAGAGGGTTGGATGGGATCCTGGGAAGGGATTCCTGGCTGGGAGGGGGGGCAGGCCCTGGCCCAGGGTGGGCAGAGAAGCTGTGGCTGCCCCTGGATCCCTGGGAGTGTCCAAGGGCAGGTTGGAGCAGCCTGGGACAGTGGGAGGTGTTGGGGTTGGAACTGGATGAGCTTTAAAGTCCCTTCCCACCCAAACCCTCCCAGGATTCTGTGATAAAGAGGAAGGTGATGACATCCACTGCTGCTGCAAAATCCAGGATGGATTTTCCCAGCTTTATTCCCACCAGCCCCCTATTCCACATCTCTGTTTCCTTTCCAACTCCTGGGCTGTGCTGTACCAAGAGAACAAAGGGCAGCAACAGCCCTCCCTTCATCTGCCAGATGGCAAAAGAGTCTCTCCACAAGAATCAATGGAGAAATGTGGGCAGATCCCACATTTCCCTCAGCTCCAGGGGTTTCATTTGACCCCTCGTTGTGCACTCATGGCACTGGCACTAAAAGACATCTGTATCCTTGAGGTGAACCCCCCTGGGAAGCAGATGACAGCGTTTTCTCTTCCCTGCCACTGCACAGGCTTTGCCCAAGAATCATTTGCCTCATTTACAGAGCAGCTAAAAGGGGAAAATGAGACAAAAGACTCAAAGAAGGCAAGACTTGATGTGGCAGCAGCATGTTGGACCTGCATCCCTGAGAGGGGATGCAGAGATTGGCCATCACATCTGTGAAATATTGAAAAAATTATAAATAATTATCAATAAATGCATATTTATATCTATAAAAGACATATAAATATCTATAAATATATGATATATAATTTTTATATGTTCTATGTAATATATGTAATATGTAATCTATAAATATATATAAAATATATATACACATTATATATATACTATTTTGTACATGTTATTTTATATATTTATATATATAACTGAAAGCAACTTGCACATTATTAAATATTATTCATGCTATAAAAATAACATTAAATATCAAACTAATACAACATATATTACTATTACAATATAATAGCTATTATAAATATAACACTATTATAAATATAAATGTAGCACACATTAAATACTATTATAATACTATTATAATATTACAAATATATATTATAAATATTAATATAGCACACATTAAATACAATTAAAACACTATTATAATATTATAAATATAACACTATTGTAAATATAAATGTAGCACACATTAAATACTATTATAAATATAACACTATTATTATAAATATAACACTATTATAAATATGAATATAACTGAAACACTATTATATTATAAATATAGCACAGATTATAACACTATTATAATATTATCAATACAACACTATTACAAATATAAATGTCACCACTCAAACACCATTATAACTCTATTACAACATCATAAATTACAAGTGTTATTACATTATAAGTGTTATTACAAACAGCACTAATAGAAATATAACTCTAATATAAATACAACACTGATACAAATCTAAAACGTTTCCTAAACCCCACAGTAAATTCCCATTCCCAGGGTTTCTGAACAGGAGAAATTCCCCCTGCCTGACTCTCCAAAGCCTTCCAGCAGGACTGGAGGCTCCAAACAAATTGGGAATCACTAATGGAATATTGTGCAGTTTGCTCCCATTGGGAGCAGGCAAAAGCCCTCCCTGGTATCCCAAAGTCCAGGGAAGAGCAGGCTCAGGAGAGGGAATTCAAGCACCAGGAAATGGCCTTTGAAGTGCTCCCTGAGGAGGATTTCCTTGGTCCTCAGATGGATTCCAGAGCAGCGTTTGAAAACCACTTCCTGAAGTCACCCCCCTTCCCATCATTCTGGTGACACTCTGCATGGGATTCCATGGGGAAAATTGCTTCCCAGTTGGATTTTGCTGGGAAATGCTCCCCTCCAGCCCCTGAACCCCCCTCTGAGCACTGCAGGGGTTTCACCACCTGACCCACAGGTTCCCTGGGCTTTGCCTTTTCCTGAAGATCCACGGGGGGGCCAAATCCTGCCCCCTGTTGTCCCTGGGAAGCTCCTTAATCCTGATTTTCAGGGGGTTGTGGTTGGGGAACAGTTGGCCTGAATGCTCCTGGTTTCACCCCAAAATGTGAAGTCAGGGTTTTTCCAGCTGCAGAGGGCAGCAAACCAAGGGGAACAGGCACCTTTCCTCTCTTGGATGCTCCAGGACAGGGAGAATTAAGTGTATTATTAAAGGGCTCCCTGATTTGGGGCTTTGCTTTTGGGTCATTTCCCTGTGAAGCCACAGAGCCAGCCAGGAACAGGGAATTTTTGGATGCACTCTGTGTGTGTTGCTTTGTCTCCAAATCCATAAAAGTGATGTGTTGGATGGACCAGCTAATACAGAGACACCCAGACGAGGTCACTGAGCCCTGATTACTGTGATCCAGGTTAGGATTGGGCTCCTTACTGGTATTTTATGGGAGACACAAAGAGATTCCACATCCATATAATTAAAACCTGCACAGTTACCTTACCATGAGCATGTCCTGCCATTGCAGAGCCTCTCCCCACCAACAAAGCAAGACCTTCCCATCAGAACAGGGGTCACAAGCCTTGTTTTCTCTCTTTTTCTTTGAAAGATTTGACCTTCAGAAAGCAATTCATGGGCCCCCCTAACAATAACCCCCTTCCCCCCCCCCGTGTTAAGTGCAGGGGAAAGCTATCAGGCAAAGAAAATTGATTCCCTTTCCCAGACAGAAATAGACCCAGCAAGGGATTTTATTTCCCTGTAAGGTTATTATATTCAATGCTAACATTATTTAAAGGGGTTTGAATGGAGCTGTACTCTGCAGCACCTCATTATGGAGTAAAATCATCTTAATGATCGTGCTCTGCCAATACCCACTGCTTTCTGGGCTGCCTTCATTACTGGGGGAGATGCTCTCCACCTGGGAATGCTGTGCATCCATCACAGCACTCTGGGAAAGGGAAGGAGACCAGCACTGTGCAATAACTGTCGGTGTTTCCATCTGCAAAATCCCCCAAGTTGTCCCGAGTCAGTGGGATTTTGCATTTTCCTGCAGAGCTTTTTAGCACCAGGTGCCTTCAGAGGGTTTCATCCATTAAACACACATTGTGGGCTTAATCTATTTGTACTGGCTGTTTCCTTTCCAGGAGGAACCTGTCAGGAGTTTGAAATCATCTGGAATGTGGTCATTTCTTTCCACACTGCCTCGCTAAGTGTATGAGCAGCACTTATCACACCTGCAGCACAGGCACCTTTGCATTTGTGGAGCTAAATACATTTAGACAAGTGAATAAGGAACATAAATTCATGCAGCTTTTCTCAGGCTTAGCCAGGAAAGCCTTTCCAATATCTTTTCCTCCCTCTCTCTCTCTCTCTCTCTCTCTCTCTCTCTCTCTGAAAAAGTCTTCCAAAAAAAATGAAGCAGCTTCAGGGTTTATAAAAATAATGGCTGGAAATGTTTGCAGCTCCAAATCACAGAATGATTTGGGGTGGAAGAGACCTCACAGATCTTATTGTTCCACCCCTGCCCTGGGCAGGGACACCTCCCACTGTCCCAGGCTGCTCCATCCTGCCCTTGGACATTTCCAGGGATGGGGCAGCCACAGCTTCTCTGCCCAGCCTGTGCCAGGGCCAGGAATCCCTTCCCAAGATCCCGTTTATCCCAGTTTAAAGCCATTCCCTGTGTCCTGTCCCCCCAGCCCTTGTCCCCAGTCCCTCTCCAGCTCTCCTGGAGCCCCTTTAGCCACTGGATTTCTTCCTAATCTTGAATCTAAACCTACACTCAATTTAAATCCTGAGTCCAAGAGATGCAAATAATGGAAGATTCTGGGAAAAGGTGCTTTGAAAAAATGCAATATTCTTTATCAAAGAATATTGTTTGCTCCCAAAGATTCCACATCTCTCCTTGGGAGCAAGGCAGGAAGGGATATTCACTTTTGCATTCATGCTTTGTAAAGCTCTTACAGGATAAATTATCTCCCACTGCTGGAGCCACAGATGCAAAGGGCAAAAAGGGTTGGAAAGGCTTGTTGTTCACTCAAAAAAATTTGAAAAAGCTCAAAAAATAATGTTAAATACATTATTTTTATTGAAAACCTTTACTTTAATAAATGAATCTTCTCCTGAAGGGGAAGATTAACAGGTGATCTGGCCACAAGATCTCATGTATTTAATACTCCACAGGCTGGCACACAATGTTATCAAAAGTTATCACAGCTGCAAGTGGAAATTTAGGCTGGTACAACTTCAATTAGTCAGATTAATTTCCAGCTTTACCTTCACTTAATATAAAACCTCAGATATAAGGGAGGAATTTCCCCAGTGCAGCACAAATCAGGCACAAGTTCTGGCTCAGCCTTTCCCAGGACTTGCACCAGGACCCTCTTCCCTCTCTCCCAGCCTTTCTAACTGCAAAGAAACTCTGGTTTTCCAAGCTTTTCCTGCTAGTGGAACCCTATTTAATGCAGGCCTGTATTTAGAAAGAACTGGGGGAACACTTGTGCACGGACCTTGGTGCTCCTTGCAACTCCTGACTCACACAGACCCCTTGCCAAGAGCTTTTACAGCCCTCAGAAGGAATAAATCCAGCACTGCAGGACCCTTGGGAGGTCAACCCCCCCATCCTCATCCCCAAATCCTGAGCTTGCCCACCCCCCTAAGGCTCTGAGGCAGAAACAGCTCCACTTCTGATGTTCCTACAGAAAAATCCCGATTTTTAGACTTTTCCCTCAGTTTGCCATCAGTGTGATGGATGGAAGGAGAGGAGAGATGCTTCCTGCTCCTCCAAGCCTCGGAGATGGGAAGAGGAGCCAACTGGCCAAGCTGAAATCCCCTTCCAACCCCATATTTAATTTTTATAGCTGGGTTACAGCACCACGAGGGGAAAGCACACACAGCTTTTGAATGACTTGCGAGTTTCCCCCGCTGTGTCTCTCCACTTCCAGCAGCAGAATCTCCATCTGGAAGCATCCCAGTGACTCCCCCAGCCAGCTCTGCAGACACAAAGCAATTTGCCAGTCAACAGATGCATTAACCAGCAAACCCCCCCCCCGGGCAAAATTCCTCAACGAGCCGCAGATACTTCCACGGAGTCCCCAAGCCCTCCAACGACTGGATTTTAATAACTTTAATAACCCCACTACTGCCAGCTCAAGTTAAAGATTAGGTTTGTAGCTTTTCTCCTATTATTTGGGTGTTTTGAATAGCTGGTGAGTGGCTTTAGTTGGTTTTCCTGCCCTGGGTTTGCAGCTCAATTGCTTCAGCTGAGCGATTTTATTTTATTTTTTTTTCCTTTTCTTAAGCGTTTCAGTTTTCAAAACATTCCTAAATTGCAAAGTGGAAGAAGGAGAAACATGAGGGGGTTTATGGGAATTTCGAGTTGACAAGGAGGGAGGTCCCCTCTGAGGGACACTGTGCAATGCCTCCTTCTGGAATGGTCTCCATCCCACACCCAGACACCAGGCACCCCCAAGCCTCCCCAAAATTCGGGAATTGCTGCCAGCAGCTGCCACACTTGTTAACACCTTCTCATTTGCAGGCCTGGCATGCAGAGGGTTTGGCCCCTCTGCAGATGGGACATGAGGGACTTTGGGCTCGTGGGAGACGCCCAAAGAAGCCCAGAAGGGTTTGGTTGGAAGGGACCTTAAAACCCATCCAATTCCAGCCCTGCCACCTTCCACTACCCTCCACTTCCAGGGCTGGGGCAGCCACAGCCTCATCTACCCTTCAAATGTCCTCATCTTCAAAGGGATTCTGGAAGGCACCTTAAAGCTCCTCTAGCCCAGCTCCCCACCGTGGGCAGGGGCACTTTCCACCAGACCAGGCTGCCCTAAGCCCAGTCTAAGTTGGCCTTGGACACTGCCAGAGATGAGGCATCCACAGCCTCATCCACCCCACAAAACATGAGCATCCCCAAAGGAATTCCAGAGCCCAGCCCTGCCACACACAAAACCAGGCAAAGCAAAAGCCAAACTGTGAATTTGCCCCTTTCTGATGGGGACATGTTGAGTCACAAGTTAATTAATGAGAAGTTCCATGTGAAAACTCCATAAGGAGTCTCCAGCTCTCTGAGTCAGACGCCCACGAGTTGGAGGAGGGAAGAAAAGGGGGGAAGAATGGCTTTGGAAAAAGGGTGCCCTGAGGAGCAGGACCAGGACTGAGCAGCCATCCACCCATCATATAATTCCCAAGAAAGAGTTATATAGAGCATGATGAGAGATGTTAATGCTTTAAAAAAGGAGAAAAAAACTAAAAAAGAAATAAAATGCCAGACCTCTACAAGCAACAATTTGCCAGAAAAAGCAAAACAGCTGAGGAGGAGTAATCTGATCCACATTTTTTACTCATTTTCTTCATTAATTTTAAATACCAAAACTTGCAGGGAGACAGCCCCTGAAGAAAAAGAAATAACTCTTTCTTTTCTGTATGAACAAAGCAGAGCAGATTTCTCTAATGAAGTCTCCCTTTCATTTGAGAGGATGGGACCAGAGACACAGATTTATTCCCAAGCCAACCTGTGAGAGACCCTCTGGTGTGAGCAGCCTGTGGTTTGGTTTGGCACTGACAGCAGAACCTCCCTGCTCTCCTTTCCACTCTCTCCTCTCCATTCACCATTGATCAGCAGTATCCCAAATTATTGGGGTTTATTCCATTCTGCATTTCTGACAGGTGCTGCCACAGCTGGGCCTGAAGGATTTCCGCCTTTCCCAACAAGACAGAGATGAAACCAAATGGGAACACCCTCCAAGAGGGATAAGGACACTGAGTGACATCAGGAGCATTGGAAATGCCTCAAAAGCACCAAATCCACTGGTTGCACCAACTCCTGCAGCTCCCACCCCATGGAGGTGCCTCTCCAGCCACTGAGGCATTCGACATCCAGACTTAGAGGTTGATTTCCAAAGGGAAAACAATTCCTGAAGTTTTTATTGCTGCTTCCCTGGTGACTTGCAGAGGCATTTCTCCTTCCAGCTTTAATCCCAACACACCTCCTGACCCTGCACTTCTCATGCAGGAGGATGGGGGTGAAGACAAGACCCAAATATCTCAGACACCAGAAGCCACCTGAATTCCATCTCCCCAAGAAGCACCAGCAAACCCTGTGTCCCCAAACTGTTCTCATCCACATTCCCTTTGGTGTGAGTGACCATTTCATTCCCACAATGGCACAATGCTCAGAGCCTAAGCCTCTATTCCTGAAACCCAAACCAGAGGGTTGGTCAGGAGAAAGCTGGGAAAGCACAGGCCTCACATTGGAACCTCCTTCCCCTCCAGCTGGTGGCAGTGCTCTGGCTGAAGTCATGGCCACACGAGGCAGAAATAAAAAACTAAAGCTTTTTGAGTCCCTGTTTCCACATAATTTGATTTGGAAGTGAAGAAGAGCAGCAAGAACCTGGTCCTGCTCTCACTGGAATTCCTATTCTTGTGTGCTCTGGCTTTCCTCCAGGTTTACTTTTTCCCACCGACAAAACCACGATGAGAAAAAGCAGGAAAGAACAATTTCTGTGCAGGATCTGTTTCCATAGAAACACCAAAATTAAGAGAGAGGAGCCTTTTAACATCCCTCAGTCCACACAGCAGTGAGCACCAGTCCTGGAGTTTTGAGACCTGCTCACACTGCCCGGGAATTTCACGGCACTCCTGCCAATCCTGACTTGTGAGAGTGTCCCAAACAGGCTGCTGGGGTTGGCTCAGGGAGCAAATGCTTTGTGTGCCCAGCTCCCAAGGGCATTCCTTGGCTGCGATGGGCATGAGACACCCCCAGGAGCTCACAGACACGTTGAAGTGACAAGATGCACAGAACTCACTCACTGAGCAAGGGGAACATGGGAATTATTTGGACAGGGTTTGCAGGTTTGCAGTATCCAGATGGAACACACAACTCCTCCAAGAATGTGAATATCATCTCTTTTTTTTTCCCTCTTTTGCAGCAAATTAATTTGGGCCACGAGCCAGACTGTGTCAAAAGGAACTCTCACATAAGGGAAGCAGTCACAGCACGACCCTTTGTCCTAAAAAACCATCATTTGTGCTTCCCATTGCTTCTGGGTTTGGAGACAAAGCAGGTTTCCAGGCTCAGGATTTCCAGGATTCTTGTCAGCAGGACCCAGGGCTGGGAAGGAGGAATCTCATCTTCTCCTTTGCCTCTGCTGTGGACACTTGGAAGAGAAAACATATGTGCCAAGAAAGCCCTGAGGCATTAATGAAAACTGGGTGCTACTTCTTGTTCCTTTCTAAATTTGAGATATAACAAGAACACCCAAAAATATGCAAAGGAATGTTCTTCCCCCTCCACTGAACGACAAGGAGCTTTTCCCTGGTAGCTCCATAAAACCAATAAAATCCCAGTGAGAAACACTAGAAGAGATTGACAGAGTAAAACAAGAACAAAGTATAAAACCAGAAGCATCAAGAGTAAGCTCTTAAGTCTCTTCTTCCTAATCTTCCCAATGATCTTCTCTGCTGTTCTGTTTTATTACCTCTCACAAGGGTTTTAGCTTTAATATAGATTGGAATTACTGGGGAAAGGAAACCTTTTAAACATGTAGGCATCCTAACTCTTTCAAGAGAGGTTTCTTAACCTTTAATCCTCCTCCCTCCAGCCCCAGGCCCCTTTGCACTCAATATGCAAAGCAAAAGGTCAGTGATGTGGGCAAAGGCAATAATCTGAGTCTAACCCACTTTTCTCCTCCCCAGGCTCTCTGCACAAACCCCCAGCACCGGCTTTTCCTGCTGCTGAGGACTGATGGGCCCAGTTTAAACATTGCAGAGTATTTAAACCACTCAACAGCCAAGGCTGGAAGAGCTTGTGAGCTTCCCTCTAAGGGATGGAGAGGGGCACAAGCAGCAGAATCATGGAATTTCAGGACCGTTTGGGATGGAAAGGACCTTAAAGATGATGTCATTCCAACCAGGGACACCTTCCACTGTCTCCAGGCTGCTCCAACCTGCCCTTGGACACTCCCAGGGATGGGGCAGCCACAGCTTCTCTGCCCAGCCTGTGCCAGGGCTGGGGCCTCTCCCAAGAGCTCAGAGTTGGCCAAGCAGGTCCTTAAGGTGACACAAGGCACTGCTGCTCCCTTCACACCCCCACCTCGGGGTGTTTTGGGGCTGATCAGAGTATTTATGGTCAGCCCTGCCCTGCTGGCCCCTCCCAGAGCTGCTGACCAGGACAACAACTGCCACAAACATGAGGATGGACGTGGGGTCCTGCTGGGGTTCCTGTCCCAGCCCCATCCCATCTGCGTGTTGGGATGGCTCCTGGCCTCCTGGCATGCAGTTTGTAAACAGCAGCAGCAAAATCAGCTCCAGATCCCTCTGTGGAATACATGGCACTGCCACCAGAAATAGTCAGGATGTGCTCCAGGGAGCAGAGCCTTCATTCCCAGGGAGCAGTGCCTTCATTCCCAGGGAGCAGTGCCTTCATTCCCAGGGAGCAGTGCCTTCATTTCCAGGGAGCAGTGCCTTCATTTCCAGGGAGCAGTGCCTTCATTTCCAGGGAGCAGTGCCTTCATTCCCTCTGCCCTCCCAGTGACAGCCCTGCCCTGCTCCAGCCGTGGACACTTTCCCCATGGAATCACCAGGAGGATCAGAACCCACTCCCTTCAGCCCTTCCACACTTACAAGAAATTCCAGTTTCTCCACAAGTCACCCCCCAAAAGCTCTCCAGGAACAGCACAGAGGGGTGAAGTGGGTGTATCCAGGGGCAGAGCTGGGTCCCAGGGAAGAGCTGAAGGCAGCTTGCCAAAAAAGCTTTTTCCAGGTGAAAAAAAGACCAAAAAAAGGAAAAGCTTTAAAAGAGATTCAACCCTTCTGCTGCTTTTCCACACCAAACTGATTTACCCCTCTAAACATTTTGCCCCCAGACATTCTTCCCTCGAACTGCCTCACTCTAAAACTTGTTTTATTCAAGGCTGGCAGGTGGGAGCAGGAGGGTCCCCTCTCCTTCCTCTCAACCCACACGCTGCTCCAGAGGTTTGGCTGTGAGCAGCTGAGCGGGGTCTGCTCCCAGGGGAAGTTGCAGAGGAGTCTCAGCAGGATGAAATGATGATCTTACCATGACCTCATGGGACTGCTTTGTCATTTTTTTCATGAGCTCATCGCTCATGTGGTTTATCTCCATAGCTGGGGATGAGCAGCTTTGGAATCCTTGCAGGGAGATGAATAAAGATGTGAGTTTGAATATTGGTGTACACAGAGATATGTTTGATGAGGGGTTTTGTGAGACACTCCAGGCACTGATTTATATTTGCTGTCAAAGGGAAGCTAAAGATAACATTTGGAAGAGAGCATAAAATGTTGGGTCTGCTGTGTGGAGCTTGAATAAAACTGTGTGTTCAGGAGAATTGTGTGCACTTTGCTGCAGCTCTGGGGCTCACACAGATCTCACACAGGTTCGGGGCAAAGAGGAATTCAGTTAAAGAATACTTCAGATTTGGGGCTGTCAGGGTTGTGCAGGGACAGTGGCCTCTGCCTGACTGGGAGATGCAGCTGAAGATGGAAAGGGAAACAGGATCCTCTTCCAAAGCAGAACTGCAGTTTGTCCACACTGGTCCCATTCTGATCAGTATTTATCCAAGAGGATAATACTGATTTATCCAACAGGATCAACCAGTCCTTTCCACCACCAATTTTCTTTTTTTCTTTCAAGATCCTGACAAATAAAAATACAAAACTTTCTGTATTAAACAAGCTTTCAGCTGTCCTTTGCAGGCTGAAATGGGAAGCCACAGCATTTCGTGGCTCCATCACACAGGCAGGGAATTTCAGCTCACTTCCCTCTCCCTTTGATCATCTTACAGGTCTCATCTGTTCCTATCACAACTTTTGAAGAGAATGTCTGATGTTTTCCTCTGAAGCTCATGTAAGAAAGTGAAGAGCCTTTATTTTAAGTTACCTCTAGAAAGGAGGAGGTTGACACGTGCAAAATGTACTTTTCAGTCATTTGTTTTAGTCAATTCAACACCAGAAAAGGAAGCTGGCAGTGACAAGTCAGGAGTTGTTTGTTATCCCTGAATTGGTGAAAGAGAATATTAAACCTACTGGGAATGTTTTCTGGAAATAACACTATTTCTTTTTCTTCCTGAAGCACAAGTGAGTGTTGTGCCATGGAATTAGGCCAAAAATGCATCAGCAAAATAGATTAGGAAGGAGAGTGTGGTGACAGAAATATGTAACATTTCTTTGTCAGCAGAAGGGTTTTGCTCTCAGCAATAAAGATGCTCCCCAAGATAATGGGTTTAACTCCATGACAAGGTAAAATGCTGTCATCTGAATAATTGTTAGTTCATCTCACTTCTCCACCTAAAGCTCCTCCACATAATTTTACCCCCAAGAACCAGATCCATGCTGGGGAGCCTGGGCAGAGACTTCCCACCTGGATTCTGCCTCACTCAGGGACTCGTGGTCAGAAATATTTGGGGAATTACCAATATTTAATACCTGGGTTTATTCCAGCTTTCACTAAAGGCATGGGAAGGTCTTCTCTAAACTTTAATGGGCCCTGAATGTGGGTAACAAGAATCCTGATGAGGCTTTGAAAGAAGGTTTTAGTGGACTAATCCACGAAATTCTGGGCATTATTCACCTGCCTTCCCACAGGGCCAAGCTGTGATTTGCTCCTGACACATGGGACAAAAAGGGCAGGATTTGGGGTATCCCTAGGGATAAAAAGGGCAGGATTTGGGGGCATCCCTGTAGGAATAAAAGGGGCAGGATTTGGGGTCTCCCTGCTATGGCTCAGGCTGCACAGGGACTGATCTCCTCATCCTTCCAGCCTGGAGGTTTGGTGAAGCTCCATAAATTCTTCCAGCCAGCCTCCAACTGTCCTGACTGCCATGTCAAAAGAGATGCTTTATCACAACATCCATCAGCCATCCCATCTCCTCCAAGTGGGAAGTTTAGGAATATCTGCTTTTCCACAGTGCCAGATGCTGGGCTCTTTCATTCTCTGCCAGACAGGAACAGCCTCATAACTCACAGGCACCACACGATGCCATAAACCTTTTTGCAAGACATATCTGATATCCATGAGGGGTAAAAAATATGACCCCACATATTTAGAAAACAATAAATGAGGAATCCAGTGGAATAAGTAGCCCATTAGACATGGCACTAAGTTAAAGCAGGAATCTGGACTTCTCAGATTTTCTAACAGAACACTTTCCAGATGGAAAAATAAAGAGTTACTGAAACAGAAACACCTTATAAAGGACTGGGTTTGGTATTTTGATGGGAAGCTGTGTCCTGAGCTGCCACCCAGCACATCTGGCACACAGACCCAGAGCCTGCAGGACCAGCTTTCAGAGCAGATTTACCTCTGAAAGGCACCACAGCCAAGGGCTGGCACTTGGAGAACTTCCAGCCTGCCAAGCCTGATGGCTTTCCCACTGGGAGAGAATTCCATCTCCTCCTTCTCCTTTCAGATCTCTCCATCCAACACCTTGGCCAGTAACATTCAGGTGCAGTTCTGACACAAAACAGTCCCTTTTCAAGTTCAGGTTCAAATTCAGGTCACACTAAGGTTGGTCCAGGCTGCTTCTGACCTTCAACCTTGGTGACAGTCTCAGAATTGACTTTTTGATACCCAAAATTCCCAAATTTCTCTTCCAAGAGACAGGGTCAGAGTGGGAGCAACAGCTCCCAGTCATAAATATCTCCCCAAATTCCCAACCTGCAAACTCTCCCTGTTCCCCACTGGCCCTGTTGGATGTGGCAGCATCCCAGAGGTTCTGGTGGAAGTGACACTTGGAAAAAAAAGGAGGTGGGAATCCCCCCAGCTCATGCTGCCACACCAGGAAAAACATCCCTGTTCAATCCCAACCAAGCAAATTATAAAGCTTTTAAAGCTCAACCTTCCTGTCTTCATCTGAACATTAAAAGCTACAATAAGAATTGAGACGAATTAATGTCTGTCTTCCAGCCTCAGATCCATCTGGGTAATCAGGGCACCTGGAAATTAAGTTTGATTAATTAATTTCTCTCTTTGGTAAAAATGGGAGTTTCTAGATACAGGAGAAGTGATGCTGGGAAAGGACTTCCAGTAAATCCACAGATTTTTTCAGACTCAGGCAGTTTTTAGGGAAATGCTCATTTCCTGCAGCTTCCTTCATTTTTCCATTTGGATGGACACTCAAACAGGACCCCTCCTGTCTCAGCTGCCTGAGACACAGAGCAACACCCTGAGATAAAGGAGGAAATCCCTTTCAGGTTCACAGAAACAGAGCCAAGGGGGATGTCATTCCAAAAAGAAAACAAATCAAGCAAAGACTTATCTTGTGTAATTGCACCACTGACTTAAAAGCCTCTTTTCCCAGCGGTAGAGAAGAAATCTCCAGCCCAATATCTGGAAATGCCAGAAGAAAGGGATTGTTCATATAAACACATACATTTCCAGGGGAAGTTTACTCTTCCTAGAGCCAGAGGATGTTTACTTTTCTAGAGAAAAAAAAAAAAGAGTGTGTTAAAACCTTTCCTCCCTTTTACTTCATCACCGTTTCCCTGGCACTTAGGAACAGACATTCCTCATTCCAAACACAGGTCAGGCAAAGGGGGAAGCAGGCTTGTATATGCAAGGAAAAATAAATACAGGGGATGAAATGGCTAAACAAAAAGGGCTGAGTTAGAGTTCAGAGGCTGGAAATTCCCTGGCTGGGGCAGGGGATGTGATGGCTGAAAACTGTCGACTCCAAGAGCCTCCACAGGTCACATCCATGGTGCTCCTGAACATCCCAAGGACCACAGGCTGAGATCCCTCCCCCTGCTCCTGGAGCCCTTTTGAACCGCAGGGAATGTGGTTGGAATGTGAGGAGAGCTGCCTGGCTCTGGGCATGCTCATGGACTGCAGGTTTTACAGATCCCAAATCAATGGCAATGATTTTAAGTTCAGTTTAACAGAGTCCTAATGAAGTTTAATGGGGGCCATTAGCTAAATTGCAAGTACCAGCACTATCCATCATTGCAGAGATAGATGTACAATAGGAATAAAGAATATCTCATTATTTTTATGACCATTTAACAAGCTATTTAAAGGAAAACCCACTGCTCCCATAACCAGGGACAACTGCAATACCTTCTGCCTGGTTAACTGCAGGGCGGAAGGGGAAATACAAGCAGCAAAAATCCACATTAAGGATGAAACCCTGGTTTGGGGAAAATAAGAAAAAGCTGCAGCTCTAATGCTTCGGGGAGGATTCCACGAGCCTCTATTTGGACAGGCTTAACCAAAATTTTACCTTTCAGCTAAAGGACAAAAAGGATGATAAAGAGGGTTTGATTCAAGTCTTGCTTGTGCAACAAGTGAAGAGGAGAAGGAAGGCCAACCTGCCACCCTGAAAGGGACAGGAATCCAGGTCCATCCCTCCTAAGCAAGGTCACAACACATCCCACATCAGCCTGTCCTGGTGCAGGTGCTGCCTGACAAACACTGAGCCATCCAGGAGCAGCTGAGGTTTGGGAGAAGATCCCTCTGATTTTTAAGAAACAGAAGCACCTCACAGGAAAAGTCACACTTCCACCCTGGAGCTCTCTAGTCCAATTCCAGGACCTCATCCCACTGAGTTCTGAAGGCCTCCAAGGATGGAGTTTCCACAGCTTCTCTGTGTCCCTGAAAGAGCAGAGAGGGAAGGGCTGGAAATTCACTCTTGGTTTGTCTTAGGCAAAAAAAAAAAAAAAAGCCACTTCTCAGGGACACCTCTGGTGCAGGAATCCAGCAAGTCTGGGCATGGGGAAGGAGAATTCCAACTTGGCTTGGAGTTGTTTTCAGCCAGAGAGAGGGTGGTGATGGCTGGGATACCTCCCTCCTGTATCATTCCTGTTCCAACATTCCTGCAGCTGCTGAGACTCTTCCCAGTGCTGCAGCACATCCAAAGTGACAAGAGGAAACCTCTGTCATCCAAAAAAGAGATTGATAAGAAACAGAGAATCTCAGAATGGTTGGGATTGGAAGGGACTTTAATGCCCAGCCCATTCCAGGGGCAGGGACACCTCCCACTGTCCCAGGCTGCTCCAACCTGCCCTTGGACACTCCCAGGGATCCAGGGGCAGCCACAGCTTCTCTGCCCAACCTGTGCCAGGGCCTCCCCACCCTCCCAGCCAGGAATCCCTTCCTAGCATCCCATCTCTCCCAGTGGGAGCCATTCCCTGTGTCCTGTCCCTCCAGCCCTTGTCCCCAGTCCCTCTCCAGCTCTCCTGGAGCCCCTTTAGGCTCTGCAAGGGGCTCCAAGCTCTCCCTGGATCCTTCTCTTCTCCAGGTGAACAATCCCAAATTTCTCATCCTTTCCTCATGGCAGAGGGGCTCCATCCATGGCCTCTTTGGACTTGCCCCAACAGCTCCATGTCCTTCCTGTGCTGAGGAGCCCAAAGCCAAGGAAGCACAAGAGGAAAAGCCACCCCTGCACTTCAGGTTTCACCACCAGGATTGCTGCAGGTTCCTGGGCACTGAACTGAACCAAAAATGGCTTTAAAATGAGGAATTAGGGATCATCTCGAGTGCATTCCTTCCTCTCCCTCAAACTGAGAGAAGAAATCTCCGAGGGAAACATTTAATCAAAGCCAGCTGCTAATTACTTTCCTGACACCAGGGGAGAAGCACGTTGGCATCCAAAAGATCTGGAAGATTTTCGTTATTAATATTTGATCAATCTGTAATTGGATCGTTTGATTTCGCAGCCTCCTTTGGATAGAGGTAGAAACTTGATTGAAATGAATCTTTAGGAATTCAGGCCACAAACTTCAGGGGGTGGCAACTCATTGATTGATTTGAGTATCTCACCCTGGGGAGGGGAAAAACTGGGATTGCCTCAGGACACATCAACACAGACTGGATGGAATCCAGAGTGCTTCCCATTAGAGGAAATAAATTCCATTCTGTAAAGAGTTAAAATGGAATTTCTCCAGCCTTTCTTTTTTTTTTTTTTGCTGAAGTTCAGACATTCAACATGAATATTTAATTTAAAAGCAAATGAGAATTAAGTGTGCTAACATTGAATTAATAAAAGAGTTGGGTGGCATGAAACAGTGAGCAAATGTTCTCATGGAAGAGTCCAAAAATCAAAATTGCAACGTTATACTTAATATCTCATCTTGTTTAGAATTGGATATAATAATTTCCTCTTGATCCCGATCAAATAAAGCCAAAATTTTATTAAATGCAATAAGAATATTGTAGGGCTGGATATTATTACTATGAACACAAAGCCAATTTCTTGCTCTGATCTTGAACTCTTGAGTTACATGTTGAAACCTTTAGAACTGGTTTGTGCTAATCAATTTATACTAATAAACCAGCAGCAAAGCAAAATAAATGTCCCAAAATATCTGGTTTATAAATAAATTACATTAAAGGCCATCTGCAAAGTCACTGAGGGATCTGATGCCAAACCTTGTATTTTGAAGAGATTCAAGCTCCTTTTTCCTAACCAGTGTTGCTGCTTGGAACAGACAGCAAAGAAATGGCAAAAAATAAGACAGAAGGGCCTTAATCCTGGTATTCTAAAGTGGTTTGTCTGTGTTTCCCCTCTATTGCAGCAAAACAGCTCTTTCATAAGAGCTTTAAAGGAGATTTGGGGTTGGGCACCTCTCCCCTGATATTCGAATTCAGCATTTAAATAGTTCATTAGGATGCACAGCACTCCCCAGCAAAGCAAGTGGGGAGGTTTGTCACCTCCAAGAGCTCAGGAGTGAAATTAAATCACAACATTGAACACACCACAAAAAAGGTACCTGCAAACAATACCCAGCCTGAAGCTGCCTACAAAGCTCCCTGCCTTCCCTTTCCATCTCTGCCAGGTCTTTGGGAAAGGGCAAATACAGAGGGGGTTGGTGCTGGGCGAGCAGAAATCCCTGGGCTTGAAGACAAACGAGGAGGAGGTTGTTGAGCACAATGTCTGGGAGAGGCTGCCCTGGGCTCAGCAGAGAAAACGGGTCATTTTGTGAGGAAAGGCAGTTAGGAGATATCCCAGAATGCCAGCATGGCTTGGGTGGGAAGGAAGGAGAGATCCCAGAATGCCAGCATGGCTTGGGTGGGAAGGAAGGAGAGATGCCAGAATGCCAGCATGGCTTGGGTGGGAAGGACGGAGAGATCCCAGAATGCCAGCATGGGTTGGGTGGGAAGGACGGAGAGATCCCAGAATGCCAGCATGGTTTGGGTGGGAAGGAGAGATCCCAGAATGCCAGCATGGTTTGGGTGGGAAGGAGAGATCCCAGAATGCCAGCATGGTTTGGGTGGGAAGGAGATATCCCAGAATGCCAGCATGGTTTGGGTGGGAAGGAGATATCCCAGAACGCCAGCATGGTTTGGGTGGGAAGGAGATATCCCAGAATGCCAGCATGGTTTGGGTGGGAAGGAGATATCCCAGAATGCCAGCATGGTTTGGGTGGGAAGGAGATATCCCAGAATGCCAGCATGGTTTGGGTGGGAAGGAGATATCCCAGAATGCCAGCATGGTTTGGGTGGGAAGGAGATATCCCAGAATGCCAGCATGGTTTGGGTGGGAAGGAGATATCCCAGAATGCCAGCATGGTTTGGGTGGGAAGGAGATATCCCAGAATGCCAGCATGGTTTGGGTGGGAAGGAGATATCCCAGAATGCCAGCATGGTTTGGGTGGGAAGGAGATATCCCAGAATGCCAGCATGGTTTGGGTGGGAAGGAGATATCCCAGAATGCCAGCATGGTTTGGGTGGGAAGGAGATATCCCAGAATGCCAGCATGGTTTGGGTGGGAAGGAGATATCCCAGAACGCCAGCATGGTTTGGGTGGGAAGGAGATATCCCAGAATGCCAGCATGGTTTGGGTGGGAAGGAGANTTTAGGCCCTGGAAGGGGCTCCAAGGTGTCCCTGGATCCTTCCCTTCTCCAGGGGAACATTCCCAGCTCTCCCAGTCTGGCTCCAGAGCAGAGGGGCTCCAGCCCTCCAGGGACACTTCCCCCACCCCAGGCTGCTCCAAGCCCCATCCTTGTTCACCTCCAGGTTGGTCAGGCCACACATGGCTAAAATTTGAAGCAGATGAGGAAAAAAGCCAAACACAAAGATGGAAAAGAAGGAGCCAAGAGGTTCCTTCCTACAAATCCACTTCGGGCCAGAGCAGGACCAGGTGAAATTAAAAAAAAAAAAAAGAGGGAATGGCAATTTGAGACCATTTATGTCCTGGAAAACTGTTGGAATTCTGGGAAGAGCAGGAGCAGGAGCTCTTCACGTGCACCCTCACTGACTTTGTGAACATTCAACAATAATAATAATTTATTTGTTCAGCAGAACACACGGAGCCAGCAGAGATGAAGAGGAAAGTGGTTTGGGTTGGGAGATCCAACCCCCTGCCAAGGGCAGGGACACATTCCAGGATCCCGGGTTTCCACAGCTTCCCTGGGAATTCCCAGGGTGAGTGGAGGAAATCAAAGCTCTTCCCAGACCTGAGCAGGCAAACACAGGGGGGAAAGAAATCAAGAGAATCACGGAAGGGATCCCAACAATCCCAGCCTGTCCCCTGAGGAGCCCCCAAACCCTCCCGCAGCTCTGGCAGCCCTGGGGATGTGACCATCAAAATCACGGAAGGTTTTTATTCCTTTTTTTGCACAACAGTCACTTGAGGTCTCGCCCTCCAAGTGCCCGTTCTGTGGAAGCAACGCTCCCCATTCCCAGGGAACCCCCGGAATCGCGGCTTTCCCTGCTGGAAACACGTCCCGCTTCACTCCCCTCAGCAACAAACCCCCTTTCCCAGGAAAACCCGCCTTGTCCCCCCCCTTCCCCCTCAGGAATCCCGGGACGGGCTGGGCGCGCTCCGCCACCGCCCCCCGGTGCCCGCGGCGGGCACTGCACCGCCGCCGCCACAGGGGCTTCGCACCCGTTTAATGCCGGCTTAATGCCCGTCTAGCACCGGCTGAAGGCGGGTTTAACAGCGGCTGAAGGCGGGTTTAACAGCGGCTGAACGCGGGCTTCA
>VXBA01002508.1:0-45433 GCA_013399895.1 Serilophus lunatus
CTGCCGCCCGCGGGACTCTCCATAGCGGCGTCGGGGGACGAGGGCAGCGGGCGGCCGCCGGGAGGGGCTCAGGCGGGGCCGCGTCCCATCGCAAACAGCCGGGTGAGCTCGGGCGCGGCGGCTCCCCCGCTCCCCTCTGCCTGCACGGGGCCGGGCACGGAGCCGGGGGAAGGTGAGGGAGGTGAAGGGAGGGGATGTGAGGGGAGGTGAGGGGAGGTGAGCTCCGCACCGCCCTCCCGGCCGGGACAGCCCGGGGAGCAGCCCGGCTCCACCCCGCCGTGCCTCGCCTGGACAGCGCGCCCGCGTCCCTCCGCGGCGCTCCCGGGACAGAGGCAGCGCCGTCGGGGCGATCGCGCCTCGTTTATTGCCGCCCTTCCCCGCCCCTCGCCGGGCACCGCCCGCGGCTCCGCTGCCAGAGGGGCACAGCGGGCTGGAGCCCGGCTCGCCCTCCCGCAGCGCTCCATCGCAGCTTCTCCCCCACTGATTCTCCTGCCACTGTTGTGTAACACGGCTTTGGCCACAGACAGGCTGCGTCACAAGTTTGGGTAATACTTCATCCTTGAATTACTTCTCCTTTCTTTATAATCTCCCGCGGTCATGGCAAAGTCAGCTCCTGGTACTTCTGTGGAGACTCCTGGCTTCTTTATGAAAACAAATTAGTTCTGATTTTGTAGCACATATTTCTTACAAGCTGCACTGCTGATGGCAGCCGGGGCACTGGCACTGCTGCTTGTGGCAGGAGGCAGGGAAGGGATGGCTGCGCCTGGGTAACTTCGCGTCTTGCACTTCTGTCCCAGCTGTCAAAAAGACACCAATGCACCCTACGGACACCACAGCCTAGTGGCGATCAAAGGAACAGTACAAAAGTCCAGTCCTCCAGCAAATTTGTATTTGAAGTAGTAAACCTGTCCGGAAAGCTTTTTCATCTCATTTTTCACTCACGGTGACAGAACAGGTTTTTTAAAAAGCGTCTTCACCTTCTGCCGCAGCGTGGCTCCCTGTGGCTATCTGAGATAATTCCACCGCATGCTGTAGACATAGCAACATAGAACTTTTAAGATTGGAAAAGACCTCTAAGATCATCGAGTCCAACTGTTAGTCCAGCACCACTGTGATCAGCACTAAACCGTATCCCCCAAGTACCACGTCCACCTCTGAACGCCTCCAGGGACTCAGCCACTGCCTTTACTCCAATGCCTGAGCATCATTTCAGGGGAGGAAACAGAGAAGGTCTGGATTGCTTCAGAAAAGGGCTGGGACCCTGGAGGCCCCAAGGCTGCCCCAGGCTGGGAGATAAGAGCAGTTGCCCAGGGGGCCATGGAGAAAGAATCCAAGAGGCGTTGGAAGACCCCAAACCACAAATTGCCATTGGAAAGAGGCACACAGGAGATCCTGTGCACAGACCGGGGTGGGGGTACAAAGGCCTGAGCTGAAATAAACCACCTCTGCCTCAAAGTCCAGGCTCTGACCTCTGTGACACCAGGTTTTGGTAGCTGTGATAAGAATTGCAGTAGCCAGACTTTCTGAGAAACACTCCAACGTGAGGATAGCATAGTGCTGTACAGTGTTTGCTCAGTGGTTCATAAGGATTTTAGATAGAATATGGATAAACAATTTAACAACCAAGCCTCTTTCTCATTTTGGAGAGTTTGGGGCAAATAAACCTTTGTATTTAGTCTACACCTTACAGGTATGTGTTTGTGCTTTTTCGACAAAAGCACTGGTACATGAGACTTTGGAGGAATGAACTTTGGCCATCAGGGATCTTCCTCCTTTCTGGAAGCTTTTCTCTTTAAGCAACAGTAGGTCTTTTATATGACAAGTCTCTGTTAGCCTTGATACAGTAATGCAGCAATTAGCTGATTTAAGAGGTGAAAAATTGAAATCTGCCTTTAGAAGTTACTCTGTGTGCACATCAAACCTTCAACCTCCCCAATAGAAATCTTACTTTATGTTTTTTGAACTGTAAGAAAGTTTGGTTGAACAGCTGGTATTAAAAACTGAAAAGTACAGTGCTGGCAAAGTTAAGGGATTATTTGCACAGGAAGGTGTTTATCTTACTCAAGAACATTCTTGGGCTTTCAGTGACTAACATGCAAAAAATTAAATTGCAATATAATGTGTTCAGAATAATGGATGTATGGTGCGGTGCTTTCTGTAATTGTGAAAATTGTTTAAGTGGAAGAAAAGTGTAGGCTGGAATTGCTTAGCGGGATGCCACTGAGACATAATAAGTAAGCCTTTTGTGCCTTCTAAAGATTATAAAATTTAGTTTGTTGTACATCTAAGACATGTCTTTGGGTTTCGTTTTGCAGTTGTTATCATTTGGTACTGTTTTAAATTGCTTGCCGAGAGGTCTGTCACTTGGTCTTGAAACAGAATGATAGTCTCTTAGTAGATACTTTGCCCGATTGTAATTAAGAAAATTATATTTTCCCATTTTCTTAATTCTATTCACTCAACTTCTAAACAGTATCCTTACTATTCTTTGGCATTATTCCTAACAAGCAATCGTTGATTTTCATTAGTTTAACCTGGTGCAACTTGTTCAGAGTTTGTATGCTTTCTTTGAAGCTGGAAGCATTTTTAAATGAGGAAATGTCACTTTATAGACTGAGATTGTGTCTTCAGAAACTGTGATTCACTGCTGGTATGCCTGACTTTTCCACCGAGCAACAGTATCTTCAGATCTTGCAAGTTACCTGTGTGAGAATAAATGGAAGAGTCACGCTTTGGGACCTTTCTGTTTCTGTACAAACCAAAAAATGTTAAATGTAGAATTAAAAAAAACTAAGTCATGCAACACTCTTTCATCTTTTAGGAAAAGTGGTCCAGTAACAAGGTTATAAGAAGAGCCATTCTGCCCCTCAGAGCTGCCCATTCAAAGGTCCAGGCCATGAGTGAATATTCAGCTTTCATGTTCCTTTCCATGACCTTCTGCCTTTGCACAGAACCCAACAGATCCGAGCACAGTCTGAGAACTCAACATTGGCTCTTATGCAGTAATGTAAAGATGATGCCACAATTTTCTCAGTCAGCACTTTGCACCTGTCAAATCCACTTAGTGCAGATTATTAATTATCACTTCTCCAAAGAAAATAGGTGTCCTTGAAACCACCTTTTCTGGTTGGTTTTTTTTTTCATTTTGCAAATCCCTGAGCAGCAGCAGTTCTCTAGACATAACTGGGCTAATGAGAAGTGAGTCCATCCTTTTTTTTTTCCCAGGGCTACAAAATTTCAAACTGTAAAGCTATATAAATTTTAAAATGTAAATTCATATAGTTTGACTCCACAGGCAAATGTGACACCTTTTCCCCTGATACATATATAAGTAGCTTCAGCATACCTTAGCTTCCATTTTTTTAAAAGAAAACAGACTAGGATGGGGGCCACAAATGCCAGGCTGTAATTCCATCACTCTCTAGTTTTCATTTTCAGCTCTAAAGAGGCTCCTCCCGCTTTATGCAGTGTCAGGGAGAGCTGAGATCTCTTGGTTCAGGTAAGTACCAAATAACCCAGAAGACACTGAGGTCCATGGGGAACCTGCAGATTTGAGCTGTTCTTCCAAAGTGCAAATCCATCTGCCCATGCCCTGGCAGTACCTCCTGGAGACTGACCACCAGCAATGTCCTGGGCATCCATCACACCTGGTGCAGGGTTGGCAAGGAGTCCATCCACAGGCCCTTGGCATTGACCAGCCTCAGACACGGGCACACCCTTAGCCATGGCCACATCTGCCAAGCGGGGAGCCCACAGGCAGGGCCAGGCAGCAGCATCCTGGACAGGCTTCCCCAAGGAAGGGCATCCCACTGTCAGGGCAGCAGCTGCCTCTCCAGGAACATGCATCCAATAAGCCTGAACTCTGTATCCTAGATGAGAGATTTTTTTTTCCCATACTGTGATTATCAGGCATTAGGGAAAATATTTTGATGTCCAAATTCTTTCCCGGCAAGCCACTCTACCAACATTCCACAAGATAATGCAATTTGTGGGGTTTAACTATTCCAAGCAAACATTTTATTAATGACATCTTGATATTACTGCTGGTAGTGTGCAACTCCATTTATTTTCATTCACAGTGAGCAGGTCTCCAGATAACCATTCAACTACTGGTGTCATGTCATGAGAGGGAAAGCAGGTAATTTCTTTGCTGAACAGGAAGATATATAATTTCTTTAAATTATGGATCCAGACAAAAGAGGTTTTTGTTTTCAAGGTCATTATGTAGAAACTTTACTAGAGTTTAAATAAAATGCTGTGAATTCTCCCTAGGAATAGTTCTCCCTAATAAATAGCTTGGTTTTGTTCAAAAACTGGATTAAAAATATTAACTCTGTACAATAGAATTTAAGCTCCAGGGATAATTATTTAAAATAAAAAAAAAAAAAAGCTTTGTGAAGATGATTTAAAAATGCTTTTAAATGCTTCAAAAGTTGACTTGCAGCAAAGCAAACCTCTTTTGCAAGGGGGAAGCTTGGGTGCCTCAGAGTCACACGAAGTCAAAACACCTTGGCCCCCAGATCATTGATGGAACTGGGCTCAGATATCTCAGGGATTCCTCTTGCTTTTTTTTTCAGAAGATAGTGTGGGACCTCACAAGCTCATTTGGCCTGACAAAGAAAGTGACTGCTGTGTCAAAGAACATGATCCCAGCACAGCTTTCTGTTCAGACCCACTGTTTTGCACAGGGAACCACATTGCACACAGCATCTGCGTGTCACCACCCCCTGCAAATGAAGGACAGTGACATCTCGTGTGACATACAGGGCTAGTGAAAGGAGGATCCTTCTCTTCCTTTGGTCTCCACCTGCCTTGGAGAATGATAACTTTATAGATGTGCTCTGTATTCCAGTAAAGCAGGCTTTTTCTGTCTACTGGTTAATGAAATCCCAGAAAAATTGTGACAGAAGACAACATGGTTATGCACACATACTGTACAAATAATGGAGAGGACTAGAATTTGTTGTTCATTTTTATTTACATTTAGGTGATTTTCATATTGCTGTAGATGCCAAATACATGAGTATACATGGGGTTTAGAAGCTTAGCAAAAGCAAAGCTGTCAATGCTGCTTGAAATCATTTTAAATATCTGTAATCACAATGGCTTTGCTGTTACCAGTTGGCACTGTGAGCAAAGGAATCCTGAAGAGGCAAGAACAAATTTAAAAACCTTCATCTGTTATAGTGATTCTCACTTTTGTGGTAGGTACTAATGAAACCTTCCTATCTGTAAGTAAGTACGGAAATTTAGTAAACCTTTGGTAAGAATTCTTCCGTTGCACCCACCTATCTTCTTGTTGGGGCAGTCAAGAAATGGCAACATTTGTAAATACGAGCTTGATACTGAAGAAAGAAGTCTACCAGTGTTAGAAATAGGGGGGGGGGGTTTGTTTAAAAACAAAATCAATAAGTAACTCACATTCATAAACTAGCAGTGAAAAGTCATGGGAGAAGCAGGAAGTCATTTGTAGATGCAGAGCTAAGGCACCTTGTGAGACAGAGAGCAACATTAGCCTTTCCCAAAACCTCCGGGAACTCTTTTCTCTGCTTGCAGGATGCCCCTGCTTTGTAAGAGTGAAGTTACTAGCACTGGGCCTGACTTTAATATTTGGAGTTTGATGGGTGAAGTCCTCAGTACTGTTAATGATGACTCCTGAATGCACATAATACTGTGCATCAGGCCACAGCTGGTCCTGAAGGTCTCCTGGTTACACAGTGAGACCTAAGTGTGATGGCAGACACTTTAACTTCTCTGCTTTGTCAACTTGTACTACATTTATTCTTTGCTAGAGCAGTCTCACATGCTCGAGGCCATTAAGCCTGATGCCAAATAACACACCACTCCTGTATAGCTAGAAAACTTTATGGCCAGATACACTGTCACTCAAATGCGGTCCCTTTTCAGACATCTATCTGCCAGTATGATAGGAATCATTCCAGAAGAGTTTTACAATGCCATAAGCGAGACCTTCAGCCCATCATTGTGTCAAATCACATTTCTGTCAAAAGTTCTGAAGTTTCTTCCTGCACTTCACAGTGAAAAGCAAGTTATATAATAACCCGCTTCCTGTTCTAATCCTAGACACCTAGAAAGCACCAAGCATTCCTGACCTTTTCATAGAAACCAGTACATGATTTGCTAATGGCCTTGTAATAGAAACATCTACCTCTTCTTTTGATTTGGGAAGTTCTAATTGACAGCTATTTGGAGAGTTGAGCTCATGATAGCAGTGAGATTTCCAGAAGCAGTAGTAAAAGGTAATCCTTTATGTTACCTGACAGCCTTGTTTAGAAGTTTAAATCCAGTTTGCAAAACTGTGAATTGTTTCTGGAGTGTTCTCAGCTATTCACACAGCAATAAAAAGGGGAATACAAGGTTAGTATTTTGGCACATACATGGATGTAGGACAACCATCAGATACTCTTTCTTCCATCCCCAAATGAAGACAAACGATGCAGATTTCCATATGACACACACTCACTGCTCCAGCACAAAACCAACTTGAGGAGCATCCCATTTGCTTTCTGTTTTACAGAGGCACAGCAACATCTTAGTCCAGCCTACAAAGTGACACCAGCCAGAGCCGGCAGAAGGCAACTCCCTTACCTGAGCAGCATCAGCACCTTCACTTAGGCAGAGGTGGTGGCCTGCATCCCGAGGTGGGCAGCCCTCCTCGCTCCTGTGTGTCACAGGGATACTAGGACATAACATTTCTAGAGCAGGAAGCTGTCAGAATCAGGAGGAAGTTTAGAGTCTGAAATTGCTGCCTTTTATAATTAGACAGGATAAAGGCTGAGCAAGCATGAGACCTGAATCAGGAGACCTGTAAGATGACTGAAACTATGAGTGAGAGAACTCGGGCTTACCCTAGACTTGCACCCTGTTGGAGAGGGTGCACTGGTGACATTTGGGAGCTCTGAATCAGCACTTTGAATAAATCAGCCTTGTTGACCTTAATATATCTCAATTAGTCCAAGTCCAATATTGAAGCTTGTAGCTATTGCAGTAATGTGACATCCTTCTTGTGTTAAGAACTCCTCAAGCACAGCTTACAGAGCTGTATTTCTGAGGCGAGCGGGTTTTTCAGGTTAGAGCATCATAAGTTTGCCATTCTCCTGAGTGACAGGAGCCTGGCACAATTGTGTAATCACAGCACAAACATCCTGAACTTCCCACAACAGACATGCCATCCATTAATGAGGCAGCTTTCTCCAGCCAACACTGCTTTTGCTGGGGCCTAAAAATTTACATCATGTTTCCCCCTGCCTTGTGCTCTTATTTCCTAAATAGCTGCATCTGTGCTTCCAGCTGGGCTCAGTAAATTTGGCTCTTTGAATCCAGAGTAGACAAATTATCCAGCAGCAGCAATTTCCATGCAGGTGCACCTACTTTTGTACTTATCCTGCCTTAGCTGTTGTTCTCTTTTTGGTGCTTTGTCCTAGGAGAAAGAGCAGTGTACAGATTGTGTGACTGTGCTTTCTCTTCTACTTGTTGTGCCCTTTGCTATGAAAACCATCCCCAGAAGGGTAAACCCAGGTAATGGGTCATCCTGTAACAGGGACAGCTGCTCAGCTTAATTTTCACCAGCTCTAAGATAAGCCTAAGAAGCCAAGCTCTCACAAAATCCCAAACTCTTCGTTGCTGTTACCCGAGGAGGGGAAGAGCAGCCTGTTGTACCCCTCTGCAGAAGCGTGTTTGCTGTTCACCAGCTGGGATGAAGCACCCAGGGAAGAACTTGTCGCACTGAGGAAAAACCTCTAAGTTATCCAGCTACCTATCAAAATTGTATTCTCTAAAATATTAATCATATCCCTTAAGGCATCACCACAGCAAATGAAAATGCCAGATCTGGGCTCAGTGAAGTGAAAGTGTTTTACCAGAGATAGTTTTGAAAACAGATACTTCTTTAATATTCTAATACTCAAAATTGCTTTTGAATCTGCTCATTCTTATTTAATTTGCTTTGGCATTCTAATTTTCAAGTTTATTGCTCCAGGAGAAACAGCCTATTACAAGTTTTAAGGTCACACTGATAAAAGCCAATTTTCTTTTCCTATGACTATCATCATCCACATCCTCCAGTTGCTTTTCCTACATGCAAAAAGGAAGAGAGTTTGAAATTTACTCATCCAAAGGGGCTGAGAGAGGTTGGTAGGTCCTGCCTATTGCAACCCTTACAATGTGTAATTATTCTCCTGGATCTAGAGATTTGTCTAGAATTATAGTTAATTATCTTGCTAAAATATACTAATCACTCCAGTTTGTAGGGTAGCAATTGAACAAAATTCATTTGCATCTTCAATTTTTCATCCTGTGGTGCTAGAACATTTAAAATTATTATTTAATTTCTAATACTTTTCACAGGAGCATTAAGCCATTTTGTTGGTTCACCTGTGTGCACTTCTAACCCCCACGCTGTCCAACAGTGGAACTGTGAGCACTGCAAGGGGCAACTGAACTGCATTGCTGCTTCAAGAAAAGCCTGACTGTGGCAGCACAAAGGAAGTCTCTCAAGCATCTGATCCTGAGGCTGCCTGTGGTTTACACTCGCTACCTGTAAAAGTTGGCATCTGCTTGGGATTGGAAATAGGCTGTAAATTTAAAAGATGTGTTGAGTGGGTCCAGTAACCTTTGTTACCAGAGCTGGAAGCAGGGGGGAGGATGGCCATGGCCTGGCTGGCACCAGACCAGTGGGTACCAAGGCTGCTCATCCCCTGGCAGTACACACAGCACTGCAGCTTCCTGATGGCATTTAAATACTGTTTTGTGCTTTCTTTAATTGCTCTATTTCAGATTGGGAAGCATTGGCACCCCCTCACCTTCATGACTGATGACCTAAAGAAGTTGGTTATTTTCCAAAGTCGGGGAATGACTGGAATGGACGGGCCACTGCCGGCGGGCAGGAGGAGGGAAGCAGCTGCAGGAAGCTGGGAATGAATGAGCCGGGTCATGGACAACCAGCTGCTAAATCCCAGGCCAGCTGAAGAGTCAGCTGAGGCCAAAAGTACCAAGCAAAATCTAATTTCTGGCTGAAGGATATTAATAACCATCGATACAAGTACCTGATGTTTGGTGTGGAGAGTTCAGCCCCACCTCTTCTGGCTCTTTCTAATCTAAGCATTGCCATGAGCAGAAGTCAATGCTTGGAGGATCCTCTCTGTGCCTATGGGAATTGCCCAGCACTGCCACCCACACACGGCTGAAAAGCCTCAATGCAGACCTTGCTTGTGAAGCGGTTGGCGGTTTCTACCTTTAAGCAAAATTCCTGCCTGCCTTTCGAAACCACAGCCCTCCTGTATGAAAGCTATCTTCTCTCCCACCAGCAGAGAGAGGACTTCCCTCATCAATGCGCCTCTGTTGTTTCCAGCCCCGGGGTCCTTGTTCAGAGCAGCAGGCACTGGAGAGCTCACACCTTCCTGGCCTCGCAGCGAGCGCTGACCGGCCGTTCCCGCAGGCGGGAGCGCTGCGCATCACCCGACCCCGGCTGTGCCCTCCCTTTGCCTTGTGGAGCTTGGTATTGCTGCAGCCCCTCTGACCACAGTCCCCCCGCTCCCAGGGCAGGCGCACTGCAGCATCAAAGCCCGGACCGAAGCTCCAGGTGAGGGCTGTCAGCACAGCTCTGGCTGCAGTGGCGCGGCCAAGGAATGCGCAGAACACAGATACCCTCCTGCCGCGCCAGCCCCGCAGCAGCGAACCCGCCCCTGTGCCGGGACACTGCGCACGGGGGCGATGCTCAGGGAAGGCAGTAACACCACGGCCCTCAGCAGCCACCCCTGCAGGGGACAGCCTGGCACAGGGCCTGCTCACACGAGGGTCAACTCCACCAGAACATGAGCGCAACGATTCTGTAACTTCATCAGAGCATGAATTTCTGAGGGTGTTTTATGTCACTCTCTCCCCTTGCTTCACAAGTGCAAATTTCAGCCTTGGCTGTTAGAGAGCACAGCACTCACAGACATTTTATACACAAAGTAGCTCACAAAATTTCATCTGACCCTTTTGCCCATTCACAAGTGAATCAATCAGAAGCCTCCAGAAAATGAAATTTAAGTAACAGAACTTCAAAACCACTTTGAATATTTACCATCTTATTTCCATGTAGAACTTTTTTGAAGTGCCACGTGCTATGGCTACACATTAAGAAATATTTGCTACTTTTGGAGTTGAAACAAGAACGAAAAGAGAACATAAAACTGTTTTCTTAGTAACCTAAAAATTTTCCAAAAGTTCAGAATTTGGGTATTATCGTCCAGAGATGAGCCTGGTATTTCACACCTGACTTCTACACATAAACAGAAGTCTGCCACAAGACTGGTGTGTGCATGTTAATGAAAAGTCATTTTACACAACTCTTCAAACAACATTTAATCACTTTCACAAGAAAATCAATTTGTAGCTTACCAGTACTTTGTTTTTCTTTAAATATAAACCCAAACACTTTTAAAAACAGCAGTTTATATCCACACATTTAATGCATCTTTGATATTCTTTAAAAGGGGAAAATCCATGTGTTATATGAAATACTTTCTATTATTATAATGAAATGCAGCAAGAAGAACCTGTATGTTTGTAAACTCTCCTCTCCCAGCATAACCAACTTGCAAGCCAAAGCATTTTCACAAAAACTTATTTAACCCTCTTTTACAAAGCACGATATGTTGGACTTATAAAATGACAAGTTATCTCAACGGGAGAAAAAAATAAAAAGAATAATCTGATATACGAAAACTCAGTTCCAAATTCATCTTTTCATTTGCAAAAGATGGAACATTTCTGAGATGCCTTTTGTATTTCTGAGGCGTCTCTTATATTTCTGAGGCACAGCTCAGGAATCAATATTTTATTTACCATATTTACAATAGTTTTTCTCTTTCCAGGGATGTAATTAGGAATCCAGAACTGTTACTTTCTGGATAATACTGCAAACGTATGATTACAAACCCGAACAGAATTCTTATTCCTTATTCTCTCATTTCCTCCTGTTTTCTTAACTCTGCTACTGACTTCACAAAAACCATGGAAGTAATATAGAAATTGTTATTGCTGGAAAGCTATGGTGGGACTCTCACTCTTTGTACAAAAATATTTTAATGTAGTTATTTAGAAATGTAACATCAAAGCATTTCAGTGATAAAATATTTTATTAGTGCTTCTGTTTGAATACATTAAGCAATGTATTGTGACTTTAAAAAAAAATTTTCAAGTTTCACTGTCTGATCTTTCAGTCTCAGACACCACTGCTACAATAGAAGCAGATGCTCTGGAAGAGAAAATCATCCCAATAGTGAGGTTCTGTATTGCCAGTTGAGACGCATAAAGCAAGGTTCGGGTATGGTGGAGTGTGTATTTTATATATCTATGCATATAAAAAAGATTATGGGAACTCTGCCAACCATATGTGAATGTGAGCAGCCAACTGCATACTACGCCTCACCAAGCTCCTGGCAGGCAGGGAGGTTAGTGTTGATACAGGATGTGCTGCTGGAGCCAGCTCTAGCACTTGGTGAGATGACAAATAGATCCTTTGTGTGGGGATTTTTGTCACTCTGAAGCATCACCAACATCACTCACCCACTCACTTCACGCTATGCAAAAATATCCGTAATTTAAACACTGTGCATAAACTCAACAGAGATTGCTGACATGGCATGAGAGACTCCATGGCGAGTTAAGAACACGTGAAACCACAACCAGAAAAAATGGGAGACCTTATTTTGAAAGGATGAAAGTAAACAGAGAAACTGGAAGAAATGAAGTAAGCATCAGGTTCGACAAAATATTGAGAAGAAAGTCGCGCTGCAAACATGGGACTATGAAGGGTATCATGTGTAAGCGTACAATATCATGGAGCAAACAGCACCACATAAACAGCAAATGAAACAGTGTCACACAACAGAGAACCTTGTGCATGAAATAATACAACTTTTTATTCACGTTTTATAGATTACTTTTATTTATTTTTGCTTTAATAATGCATATTCTGTTCACTCTGTGCAAAATTGGGGACAGAGGCGGGTGTTTAAATCATCTAATGAAAATCAAGCGGAGATGAACATTCAGGTTGAGGGAGAGGCCTGTCCAAACCAGGAAAGCTAAAAAGCCACAGCTGCTCAAGACAAAGCTGCTCTCAGCTGCGCCCCTTTGTCCTGCCATCTCGCACAAACTCGGCTCTGCTGAGCAGCTGAGCACTGGGAAGGTGACCTCCACCAGACACCGGGGACAGGAGTGGTCGCTACATCAGGGAGACCTGGCCTCAACCGGCTCCAGTCAGTGTGTGACAAAGAAAGGCACAAATCATTGCAAAGACCAGACTTCTGTTGGTTTGTTTCCTTCTTGTAAATACATTACTGTACACAATGCAAGTTTAAGTTGTAGGGGATTTGGGGACATAAAATTGCATATTTAACAGAACTTAAAACCGTAACAAAAAGTAGGCTGTTCTATCTTGAAGCAAAAATAATCCCTCCAGCCCCAACATTAACATTCATTCCTGGCTATATGCAGTACAAACATTTTAAAATCTGTGACAAAAGACAATTTAAAAACCAAAAGTCAAAATCATAAAGCTTGTAAACAGGTAATCTGAGATACACTTTATTTATGGAAAAATATCATCAAAATAGTACCACTATAGACTAAACTGCCTGAGTTTTCTTTTCACCTAGGATCTTGAAGTAGAGAGCCTTTAGCACAAGAAGATCAATTTCAGTCACAACTAGTGCTGCACAGCACAGCTTTGGGTGTAAATTTTGTCCTCGTTGGTATTTTTGTTGTGCTATCAAAAACTGTTGTGCTAATCCTTCAAATAAAGGGATGTTGAGGCAATTCTTAAATCATTTGGCACGAAGTTATTTTGGCTGGGGCATAAATTTAAGTCTCAATCATAAAGAATAATGCAACATTCCACCTATCAAGTATTCACTTTGATTGAAGAGCTTTCTTTATGTCATTAACTTCCATCTGAAAACAAACAGAAAAAAAAGCATTTGTGTTTAAATTAGATGCTTTAGCAAACTGAGGCACAGTGGGCGCTGCTTGAAAAGCACATGTTCCATCATGTCCACAGGTGTCAAGGATGGGTTTTATACTACTCTTATTTTCACAGATTTCACAAAGTGAGGTGTCCTTCTCATGATGACCATTCATGGTTTCTTTGTTTCAGAGCCTGACAAGTATAGTCATTGAATGTACTGTAAGACCTTTCAATCTCTTTAAATTACAACTTTTACAAGCCACTCAGCTCACTGCCTGGAATTACTTGCAGAATGAGCAAGGTGTCCATGGTGCACTTAGAGCTGGCACAAGTAAACTGCACTGCTGACAATGAGCACTGGTAGCTGAGGAGGAAACCCATCATCTCTCTCCTACAGGGATGGTTCCTGCTGTAGGGGTGGTGGTTGCATTCTGTACCCATCAAGCCTGTGCCCAGGCACCTTAAAGGCTCTGACCGATGTACAATCATGTGGTAAAAGGATGTGACTGAAACCATTATCAGATCTAGTTGTGCAGTTGGCCCCTCTGACAGACACTGAAAACCCTAAGGCAGAGGTACTAGATTTATTCAAACACACCAGCAGTGTTCAACTGCACCATCATCAAGGCAGTCTTCTTTAATGCATGGACTGAGAGCTGTGCTACTGTATGACTATGAGAGCTCTAAAAATAATGCAGCCTTTGTTTGTTAACTCTCATTCATGTAAAGCCAGCAATGCCATCTTGGCTGGCATCTGAACATTTACCAGTATAAGCAACATTAGAAGTGGATTA
Organism: Serilophus lunatus; assembly: GCA_013399895.1. Taxonomy (NCBI): domain Eukaryota; kingdom Metazoa; phylum Chordata; class Aves; order Passeriformes; family Eurylaimidae; genus Serilophus; species Serilophus lunatus. The sequence goes on from VXBA01002508.1 coordinate 13,771, forward strand.
AAAGCATTCGGCTGTAAGACCGTAATTTTAACTCATCAATGCAGGTCTGTGTATAAAGATGTAAAACCATCCTTGGAAGTAGAATCCAGACCTTTGAATGGTCTGGTCTGTTAGATCAAATCAATAACAGCTAGTAAAAACGTTCATTGATTTATATCTGAATAAATTTCAGTTTTAGCTAAACATGAATTGTGTGTTATTAGAATGCATGTTCCTGTGTGGTTGGATCCTTTAGGCAGCCCTGGAGCACAGACATTGATGGTTCCCAGTTTTGCCATGTTCTCAAACACTTTACAGAATGGGAACTACAGTTCGATTTTCTATCCCTAGTACAAAGCACAGTTGACCTATACCATAAAAATATAAAATATAATCAATACTAAATCACTTATGAAGTGTATGGAATAGAATAGTACAACACAGCACAGCATAGAGTAATTCTGGTTTGAAGGGACCTGTAATGACCATTTAGTCCAATGCCTGACCAATTTAAAGCAGGCTGTTAATGGCATTGCCCAAATCATTCTCCAAAACCCTGAAAAGATGTTTCAATGTAAGCAGCACAGTTAATGATTCCAGCAAAGGCTGAGCTTCATGATTCCCACAAGCAGGGCAGTGTGCTAGCTACCTGGCAAATGACTAAGCCAACATGACAACATCTAGAGCTAAGATACTGTACAAACTATGGTACTAGTAACTGGGCTCTGCATCAGAGCATCTTCTTTTATATTGTTCAGGATGCTTTAGTAAAGACAACCTGAGTACAGTTTGAAAAGCAGACATAAAAATCTTGCTATATGACATAATATTCCTAAGCACATCAACACTGACACAACCCTACTAAAAAATACAAAGCTTTGGCAGAAAGCAATTTAAAAAGGCATGATTTCGTTTGTGACAAAATTGAACAAAACAGAGACTAAAATATATCCTAGTTTGAATCCTATATTGTGTTTATTTTTTCTTTTTTACTTTGTTTACTTGTGCTGACAAATTTTGAGATAATTATCAGGCTTTTCAGTAAAAACCCAGTACTGCAATATACATGGCAACGCTATGAAGGGAACAGGTGTATATCCCTTTCAGAAATGTTAGTAGTTTTTGATTCGCTGGAATCTAAGTATCTTAGCTGAGTTTTACCTCCCATATGTGAGGCTAAATCAAACCTGCCAACACATCTCTAACATTATAAATAATGTAAGTACCTGCAATCGTAGACGGATCTTCTTTTCTTCATCCAACTCAGACAACAACTGTTTAATCTCTTTTCTGTTAAAAGAATGCAAAAGAAGCTTGGAATGAAAAAGATTAAACTAGTCAAATAAAAAAAGATCATCCCTTGAAGATGAATTTTCCCCACTTCACTAGTAATTTTTTTTCCTCTGAACAACTAACTAAAGTCATCATACTCTCGCATACTATAGTCTATACTACAGAGAAGGAAGACTCTTATGTAAAACAGTACCCCCCACATCCCGCCTAACAGTCCTGCATCCACAGGCTTTGCTCTGGTCTGGCTGTATCAACACTGTACCAGCACCCAGCTGCCTTTCTTTTCCGTACAAAATGTAGGTGGATTAAGTGTTTGTGGGTTATAGGAACTGGTAACAAATCCTGCTCATCCTATCACGTACTTAAGCCACTTAAAAGCTATTTATGCCAGCAATACAATGTAACCTTCATTTACAAGACTCAACAATCCCGAATATGGATTCTCTGTCATTCTTCTTTGTCGGGAAGGGGAACACAGCTACAGGGAGCAGACACGTTCTCATGTTCCCACTGAGTGATCTCACCTTACGACAGAAACCAGTAGGTGGAAGCTGCCCTTGCAAGAAGGGCCGGGGAGACCAGAGGAGCAGGGTCAGCCTAAGAGGCGAAGCCGTGGGGCTTGCTGGCTACATCCAGCTTGAACCATGCCCTCCCGCATCTTCTCCCAAACTCTCCGCACACCTCTGTTCCGCCACAGTCTCTGCACGCTGCTTCCCCTTTTCTTTTTCCTGCCTGGGCTACACACAACTGACAATGTAAGTGAAGGTTTAGCTTCCAAAGCATTTCATATTCTCAGGAACAGCAAAAGTTACATGCCAGCCCCAGTTTCTCCTAAGAAATGAGCAACTTAAAGAAAATAAGGATGCCCAAAACTAAAATAGTAAGATTCAGGGCCATAAACACAAAGGCCTTCAAATGTCCTAATCACAATTCAATTTGTATTTCTGTAACATGAGCTTCCTGGGAAAATGTGCTAATGGTCAAACAACAAATTGAATTTTAGGAACCTGTAGTAATTTGTACTACAACTAGAACAAATACACCCCTTTTGTTATGATCAATGCACATGAGTTCCCAAACAGTTACTGGCAAATAAAACAACATAGGAACCTTATTTACCATTTACAGCTTGTAACTTAACTTTTTTAACATTCTGCAAACATCTGCTTATTTCGTAACACAGGAAAAAAAAGCTGTTACAGGTGGATAGTGCTGGTCTCTCCTCCTGAGGTTCTCAGCCCTTAATATGTTCTGTTACATGAAAATCACTCACAAACACATAGGCAAACTGTGCAGAGTAACAAACGAGGCAAGGTTAAGAAGAAACTGCCACCACTATGCACGAATGGATACATCCCACCTACAGTTCTGATTTGCAATACTTACTTTTGCTGGTCTTTCATGGTTTCAATAATGGTTCTTAGCTCCCTAATTTGTGTTCTCAGCTCTTCCAGGGCAGTCTGACCTTGGCTCAAGTGCTCAGTCTTTGGCTTTCCTTCAGTACCAAACAGGGATGGGGAATTTGACCTGTGACCTGTTGTTCCCATAGCAATTGAGTGAAATCCAGGTGACGGTGAAGGGGACAGTGAAGGTTGTACATTACTGCCACTAGCCAGACCTCCTGGTTTTGGAGGCAAGGAAGTTTTGTTATCAGACACCTGCAGTAAAAAGAGTAACATTTAATGTCTGCAGAAAGCTTTATGAAAATTAAAGCTCTAACCAATGCTAAGTATTTAGCTGCTCTTCAGTAATGTTACAAGTCCAACAGTCAAACGTGGACAGTTTTGGCCAAAGTGTGATAAATAAAACAATTAGTCATTATCTTTGTACATGTATATCAGAGGGGATCTAGTTGGGATTCAGAAGTTCAGACAGCTTCACTAAGACTTTCCATGGTTGCTACAACCCATCAGCAACAGCATTTCCAAGATCTCAGACCTGGCAGTAAAATAAACTAGGGACAGATGCTCAGTGTTTCTCTCAGAAGTTTCTGAGAACATACCTACATCCATGGGTGTTTCCTGTAGAGCACAAAACTACATGACCAAGAATCCAAGATGTATTTTTTTGCAAATTAAACTTACGATTGCCAACTAACCATTGAAAGAAATGTATTTTCAAAAATTAAAAAATGTATTACATGTTCCCCTTAGCATTATGAAAATAGCAAAATATTCCTTTAAGTTTGCTCCTTGGTATGATATATATAGAAAACCAAATTTCCTTGGCTTCAAAATGACAATATATTAATAATAAATAAATGTAGTGTACTGTTCTCTCTTAACTGAAGCTTTCATGAATCCCCATAATTACAAACAACTTTTTATTTCTCCAGGAACTTAACAGAACAACCTAGTAACCCTGGAACCACATGGTGAGATTAAAAGGATCCCATGCTTCTTGAACTACAATCCAGTGTTCTACAATTAGACAAGTTACAGAAAATCTGAAGTACACCAGCCATACATGACCAGCTACTTCAGTGCATACACAGAACTGTGTATGAATATGGTTATCACAATGGCAAGTGAGGGGAGTCTTAATTATTTATCACGCTGTTATTTGGCAGTGCTAGTGTGTGCAATATATCACAGCTAGCAGGCATTTCTGAAAATCTAATTTGCACAAGAGCAAGAAAAAGCATTAGGCAACCCTCCAAGTCTATCTTTGGAAAAGGGATATTGAAGTTCAATGGTAAATAGGGTAAGATATTGAAAATAAATGGTGTGGAAATGAGACACTCTAAGTGAGGACTTGGGGACCAGTGGGTGGCATTAGCTGAATAAAGTAACTGAGAGAAAACTCAGATGAAAACTAGGAGAAAATGCAATGAGGGTGGAAGAGCAGTATCCACCAAGTTCTGCAAAAAACCAGCTTTCCCCACTATACAACCATGACTGAGAACAGAACCTGCCCTGGGAAAGCACTGAATACAAAAGGTGTTCTGCAGAAAAACCAAGCCTGACCATAGAAGTAAAAATGGTGTTATAGTCACAAGAAAGCTGAATCACTCTGGTGCCTTGAAAATGTGACATAATGACCGTAATAATATTCTTTTAACATTTTATAAATTAAATTAAATTTTATTTATAAAGAAATAAATAAAATTACTTTTATATATTGTGTATTAAGTAAATAAATGTTAATTAATTAAATTTTTATCATTTTATAAATTTGTTTAATTTGTTAATTTAGTTTGTTTATCTGGGATGGAAGAGACATTAAAGATCACCTAGTTCCCAATCCCCTTGCCATGGGTAGGGACACCTTTCACTAGATCAGGTTGCTCAGAGGTCAATCTAAACTGATCTCAAACACTTCCAGGGCATTCACACTTTCTCTGTTGTGGCACCTGTTCCTAGTATCTAATCTAAACCCACTTTCTTTCAGTTTGAAACCATTCTGCCATCCGTTTTTGTCAATGCACGTCCTTGTAGATAGTCCCTTTCCATCTTTCCTGTAGGCTCCCTTCAGGTACTGGAAGGCCACAATTAAGTCACCCTGAAACCTTCTCTTTTCCAGGCTGAACAAACCCAATTGTCTCAGCCTTTCCTCACATGAGATGTGCTCCATCCCTCTGATCATCTTCGTGGCCTCCTCTGGACTTGCTCCCAGCTCAAAGTCCTTCCTGTGCTGGGGACCCCAGAGCTGGATGCAGCACTCCAGGTGAGGTCTCACCAGGGTGGAGCAGGATGTGAGCAGTGTGTACCTATAAACAGATCTTTCATGGATAATAACTCCATGTATCAGCGAATGCAAGTTTCTTTTGGACTGATGAGAGACATCAGGTTGAGTTCAAATAGGGAGCAGGCTAGCAAGGCACAACTGGTCAGTGATATGAGCACCTTATTCCAGAGCTTAATTGGCTATTGACATTAAAGCCTCAAGGAGCTATTTTCTGATAGCAGACATCTCATTTTACAAGGAACAGCATCTACAACTTTGCCATATAACTTACGAATGTTGGCCCAAGAGTATTCCTTAAAGCAAGTGCTCCCAGAAGAGGGAGCTACATAGCAAAACATTATCCTTATAACTTGATCACAGAACTGCATAACTTTGTCTTCCAAATATTTTTGTTATACTATTAGAGTGTAATATTTGTATTAGTAAAGGTATCCTTATGTACTAAAAACCACCTATAACCTCTAAAATCTGTTCTACACACTCCTGTAATATTTGATTCTGTTATAGTATTCTGCCAATATACAGCAAGAATGGCACAAGCCTATAAAATTAATACAATTATACCACTATAAAAAGTGATAATACTTGAAAATTTAAATTCACATCTTATTAGAGTGGGTCAAAAAGTTCTATTTTCTCTGTTTACAGACTCTTCTAATAGAAACTCAATTTGCAGCTGCAAAAAGACAGGGTCCTTGTTTCTAAAATTTATTTCCCTAGCTTCTCTGATTCTGTGAAAAGCATTTACATTAGAAGGACTATTCTTCACAGTATGGTTATTTTAACCATGCAATTCACTTTGGACTTGCGTTTCAAGCACAGAGCAGTCTTTAGGAAACTGTATCATTTTAAGCTTCTTTAAGGGGCTAGTTACCAGGTGACTGTTGAATAAAACTTTAAATATTTGAGTACTATTTTAAAAAACAAAAATGCATGTGATAAGGTTAAGCACAGGCATTCCAATTAACTTACTTGTGATATTGTAACAGTTCTTGATTTCCTTGACACTTCCAGGGTTTTGTGAGTAATGGAAACATGTTCCTCCTTCTCGTCTTCAGGACTTGGTGAGTCAAAGAAATCAGGGCTTGAAAGGGAAGACTACATGGACAAACACACACCACAAGAGAAGAAGAAAAAAGCACAGGTATTTTCATTGTAACAGAATTTTTTTTTGCTATCATTTTCAAACGAACAATACTTAAAATCAGGACTCTTTATCCACCGACTCACCCTTTTTTACATCTTATTTTCAAGGCTAGACTGCTTTCAAAGCATTCAAGAAATAAGATATGCTTAAGAGTTGAATTCGACATTTAATTTACATCTTTGCATTGCATTATATCATAAGATGAAAGCACCCTCCTGTCCACAAGTTGAGCTGGGATGCTGAGCGTGGTGCTGTGGGGATGCCAGCTCTGCTCCTGGGCAGCTCTGCCCTGGCTTTGCTCAGTGCAGGACTCACCTTGCTGCTCTTCAGAGGACCCAGCTGTTGCCCGTGCATGCTGCTGGCACTGCAGGGCTGCTTCGTGCATGGCCTCTTTGTGAAGGCACAAAAAGGGAAGCTTCTTTCCACCCCTTCTCCTTTACCTTTTTACTTGTTTCTATATTTATGGTGAGTCAATTTTGAAAGCTTTTTTTTTTTTTTTAATTTTGGTATGTGTTCTATTACTTTCACAATAATAATTTTTGTTTCCTTCCACTTTCTTCTTCTTCAGCAACATGAACCCAGGTAACCATCAGTAGCTGCTCTCATTCTGATATTCCAAAATGCAAAAACCCCAAACTCCAAAGAAAAAGACACTTAAAAACTAAGAAGTGGTTTCTAAAGTATCAATTATAAGACTAACTTGTCTAAAGATACATATTCTAGGGTGAAATTTAAATCACCCTCATATTTAAAATATGGCCTTAATGAGAAGAAACACATGATAACTCAAGGAGAGCTGTTGAAGACTGAGTGGTCTGTCTGTCCTCAAAATCTGGTAGATGTCCCAGAAAAATCAAGGGAAATGCTTCTTTTGGGAAACGCTTTCAAAATCCTTAATACTTAGCACAAATGAGTCTATTTCACAGATTTTTATAATGGTTTTTTCTGGGCTCAGTCATGGCTGGCAAGGAGTACTTGGCAGCACCCAAATAAGTGGGTACAAATCTTAGGAGGAAAGGAATGTTTTAAACATCAGTATTTAAAACTGGCAGCCTTTTGACACTAGTTTCCCTGAACTGCATCTCTCTGCCTCATTGTACGTGTGAAGGAATGGCTGCGTAAAGGTAGTAAAAACACCAGGGAACATAAAGGGAGTGGAGGGAAGATCAGAAAAAATATTTAAAAAAATATTTTTTAAAGAAAAGGAAAATTGACTTACAGATGTCAGAGACTGGGAGGGTGGTCGCCTGCCAGTAGCTTTTGGTCTGGTTGTAGTTGGATGATTAAGCTTCTCAGCAATTGGTATTACAGAATCAAAACCTTCCAAGTCTTAAAAATAAAATAGAATTGATTTGATTTTCTGGCAACTGTCTTCAAAAGGAAAGAATCATTTTTTTTTTTTCTGATTTAAAAGAACTGAAATCTCATTTTCCCCACTGTGTCATAGTGCTCTGCACGTTTAGCCACCACGATGGCACTAAAAAAACCTGGAACTCAAAGGCAGCTGTAATCCAGTCACCCTTGCCAAGAGCAATTACCTTTCCATCTCAAACACAATAAAGCAGAGGGGGAATGTGTAGAGGAGCCTTTGGCTTTGTTTTCAGCATAGTGAAAGCTAAATGACATTGTGGGTACTATGCCACGGAAGAAACAGTTTCAAAATTTCCATCTGGCTACTTGAAGGGGTTAGTAATTTTTTTTCCTGATTAACTGGAGACATAAGACAGTGCACACACTGTCTCAAGAACTGTACTGTCAGCACTGCATCTGCAGCAATTGCTCAGGGGAGTGCAGAATGAGAATGATCAAACTCGAAGTGATCTGCAGCTTCCCAGACATCTGTAGCTGAAGGCACCATAGTTTCCAGTAGCTAAAGGTGAGAGGACTGTCCCTCTCCAGAAGTCCAGAAGTTACGGTAAGTAAAAGCTCCAACAGGCTCTTGAAGCTGCACAGGGAAAGCAGGTCTGCTCAAATGCTGTATCCAACATCTTCATGGTCAGTGAAATGCACTGGGAAAGTGTTTACTGCATTCAGGCACATGGTAACGTGTTTACGCGGAAGAACGATGTGAAGGCTCAAGGAATACCACAGCTCATGATTACATGCCTGAATCAAATGGCTTAATAACATTCATCTATTTTTATGGGTTGTATCAGTTTCACTCACCTTCATTTCAAAATGCCCTACTGTGTATGTTAAGCAGGAGGGAGTCAGAAAACATACATGAGGTACTTTAGACAAGATACATCAAAAGCCTTCAAAATTACTTTCAGATGTTAAACAAATACAGGGATGATATTCATTATGTGTAGACTATTTTTCATTGCACACGTAGGAAGAAATAGCTTTTAAGTTAATAGTTCTATATACTGGGCACTTAATTTTCAGAACTACTGAAGAGACAGTCTTGTTGCCATATTACAACCATTGTACAAAATTACACAATGGAAAAATTAATTGATGGTCCTGTGCAACTATATGCACTGAAGGACATTTAAATTGATTCCAGGTACTCATGATTTGGCAGCTAGAAAGTAAATGGGATTGGACATTCCTTATTCAGCAGTACTCTTCCATCTCCAAGAGATAAAAAAAAAAAGAGTTCTTTCAATAGCCCTAAAATAGTCCAAGGTTATTCACCTCCAAATGCTACTCTATTTTTGGAGCGACTCTTCCTATATATAACCAGTGATCCCACTGCCCTCTACCATGTAGTTTTCTTACTGCTTTTTTCTTGACTGTTGCAACCTGTGTGCACAGGTAGGTCACTTGGTCTGTCACTGGGAATTTAGCAATCTGAAGCCTCAACTGTACCCAACGTATCAGGTAGGGCTACAGGGCTTTAGCAGTAAAAATGAGTTAACATCAGCAGATTGCACAAAATCTCACTGGAGTCCTATAGAAGTTCAGGGTTTCACAAGAGAAGAAAAGGAAGCAACAATTTATTTTCTGAGGAAAAAAGGACAAAACAAATGCAACAGCCAGTTTCCAGCAATATCCAGTCTGAAGCTGACCCATACCTAAATGACTTAAGAGCAGCGAGCAAGTTAGTGCTGTATATTAATATAGTCTTAATTTTCACCACTGCATTACTTTGTCAAATTGCACAGCGAAAATATATTACTAATAAAAATATGCACTAAACATGTGATGCTTACATACATGAGCAGAAATGGAGGCTGAAGCAATCCTTGCATTTGTCCCAGCCACTCTCTCCCACCTAACTGTTCTTACTATTTTTTTTCCTGAGCTAGCTTTAATCCAGCTTATTTTCCAACAGCATGTGCCCAGCCACACAAATACTCATCCTGAAGGAAGGAGCAGTATCAGTACCACAGGACCGACTGAAGCTGCTAAAACTGAGGGGAAGAGCAGACTACTGCTTTGGGAGACAGCAAACTGGCAAAAGTTTTCTTCCAGCCTGGGAAGGCTCCAGTGCGTGACTTCCCTCTCTCTGTGTTTCCATTTCTGTGATCTATGTAAAAGGAGTAGGAAAGGAGGTTGTAGTGGGGAGGAGGTCGGTCTCTTAACCCAGGTAACAAGTGACAGGAAAACAGGAAACAGCTTCAAGTTGTGCTGGGGAGGTTTAGAGTGGCTATTAGGAAAAATTTTTCCTACTTCTGAATGCATTTCTGATAGCTAGAAAATAAACTAAAGCAGTTTATTCCCAAACTAAATTTTAAAAAAAGACTATAAAGGCTCCATAGGTAGTACTTGTTGTCAAACTAGCGAAATCAGCGCAATTCAGCTGATACTATAAATGAAATTCTATTTAAGTATAATGGACACTTGGTACAACGACAGAATAGTAAATCCACTTCCAGTACTTTCATGTGCCCTTTATCTCTCCATTTGTTCTCCTTATTTGGATGTGGTTCTTCCTCCCAAATCCGCTCTGCATCTAAGGCTATCACCACCTTCCATGGTCATCACCTATGGAGATATTCAGGCAAGAAAATTCCCATCTAGTAAACTGGTAACTAGTAGAAAGAGCAACAGAAATACTCCTGAAACCTCTGCCATGCTACCATGTATATTGTGGGTTCAGTAATGAATTCACTCATACTGGTTATTTGATTATTTTTTGCTTATGGAAAGCAAGGTTATATGGGTCTGACTTTATTAAACTCATTGAGGTTACTAAATACAGAGTTTTGATTTTAGTTTGTATTTCTGCAGTTATCAGAAGGAAGGAACTTAAATTTTCATAATAAGCAAAATGTATAGCCTTCCCAAGGTGGCCAAAATGGAATGTCATTAAAAAATAAAGTCTGGACTACTGTGTTCCCAGCCACGTTAATTGCCACCAGCATCCAACAGACCTAACTCTGCACTTGTCCAGCTTTCTCTATGGCTAGTAATTACAAACAGTAAGGAAGATTCTACTAGACACACAAAACACAGGGGACACCTACCAATTAACAGTGCCACTCCCTAATTAAAAAATAGCTGATACTCGTTCTACAAATAAACAGATGCATTCATCATTATTACTGTGGCACTGATCAAACCAGTAATCCATGAAGTAACTAATGAGATGGGAAGAAAGGCATCAGAGTAATTCTAATATACCAGTGTAGTACACATAATCAAATGTCTGGCTTACTGAGCAAACATATTTCATGAATATGAAAAATGTTAGCTATGGAAGAATTATTCCCTGGTATCCTTCCAGGCCAGTTAAGAAGAGGATATTTCTCCCCTCTGCTATATTAATTTGGAAACATGGTTATTTAAAGCATGATGATGGTATTTAAAAAAAAACTTGCCCAGATTTGTGAAAACAATTATTTAAGTAAAAAGTTCTCAACTCATTACACTCGTAGCTTCCTGGAAAATAACCTTCAATCTCTTCCCTCCAAAAAATCCCAGAAATAAGAAGTTGAATGGTTATGCTTCCTTATTTACCCCTTTTACCCCTTCCATTTACTATTCTGGCATAAAATGTGGCTAGGCCTTAACCTTATCTTCTGTTTAGGTTTTTTAATATTTGGGCAAAGTAATTCATACATAACAAAGACAGGTGGTTTTTTGAATTAGTAGAGAGATGTTACTTTGAAAAAAATGAAATGGAAAGTGATGGATAAGAAAACACATTCAGAATGCTAATGGTAAGGTTTCACAGAATAGAAATACAGCAGGTCTCAAAGAAATGAGGCAAAGGTGTCATTCAATTCATTTGAAGAAGATAGTAGAACAAAAGCCAGAGAGGTAGATTTAGTTTCATAATCACCTTCAATGCATTAAAAGGTTTATTTACAATAAGCCTGTGAAATGGTATATATGCTGTCTTCAAAATGCAGTAATCCTGAAAGCTATCAAATGAGACAGAGACTGCAGACAAAATCCTCTGCATTAGTGTCTCTCCAATATATATAGCATTAATTAAAAAAGAACTAAATAATCTGAATATTAGTGGGAATTTTCAGAAGACTATGATTATTTTAACTACTTCAGACATCCAGATTCTGCTACTCCCTCCATGCTGAACACCGTCATATCCTTCGAGGAATACAGCCATGCTCCCACCCAGGGTCTGGGCAGCAGAACCTCACCCATCATGAATCACAGACTGGTTTTTAGTATTTGGGTAATGCATTTTTAGCAGGAGAGCTCTGTGGCTGCAGGGTTACTTTGTTCAGGAGTGCAATAGGCCTGTGCCAGGGAGGCCTGCCCGCACTGTTCTTTGCTTTGGATGGAAACAGTTTAACTCACCTGGCTTCCCAGGACAGGCAATGGACAGCTGCCTTTCCTAAAGCATCCAATTACCTTTTCCCATTTCAATCCTGACTTTTATCACTTTAATAGCTGAATGCAGAATGCTGCCATAATGAGCTTTGCTAACCACTTGCCAGTGCCCTCATAAGGATTTTATTTTTAACGATTCAGAACATGCCAAGAAAGAACTGAAAGGTCAAGAAAACTGAGGAGCTAGAAGAAATGGATATGCTGTTTTCAGGCATCTCAATTTGACACACATGGAGAACAATTTAGATTTCTAGTTTACTGCTTTTTTTCTGGACCCTTCGGGGCAAGAAATCGAATTAATTTATGTATCAATTTATATAATAGATCATTAACATTTCCCTGATTACAATATTTGCAGTCCAGATCTATGTTTATGGGAGATTTTGATTCACTGACATAAATATTACAACTTAACTCAGTTGGGTAATTCTGTTCCTTTGCTTTGCTCCATTAAAATGAGCATGAACAGCAACGTAGAAAGAAATGTTTTATGCAGATTTTGATCTTCATTACAAGTCACATTTTGTTCTTTAATTCTTGTATTTGCCAGTATTTTCTGGTTTTCCAACTTCTGTGTCTTCAGGCAAAATAATTATAATGTCTCCCAGTATAACAGCCTGTGATTTAAAGACAAACCTGTTCCATTCTACAACCTTTCAGTGGAAATATTCTCCATCTTTTTCCTTAGTATGGGCCAAATCTTATTAGATCACTCTTTCTTCCAGTCACAGGCACAGCTATTGCGACTCCTGACAAATATGAGCATGTTACAGCTCTAGAACAACTGCAAATACAGCTCAAGAAAACATGATATACTGACAATTTGTTTGTTTGTTCATTAGACATTTTTCAAGGGGGTATTTTTAACTGCCCTTTCAGGCAAGCTAGCACCAGCCTTGCAGCGAGGGACAGAAAAAGAGAACAGCTAATAATGTGGCCAGTACTCCAAGATCCACCAGCAAATGTTACGCAGATTAAAGTCTGAAGCAATGCTGAAAAATGGACTTGCACTAACCAGCTTTCAGAAAAATTCTTAAGAAAATTCATACCATCATAAGATGTTTCAGCAACGATCAATGAAGGCACGTATGCCTTACATTAGCAATGATGATTATTAATGGCTTTTATAAACACTACGCAGAATATGTAAAGAGCCAGGAAAAATATTGGAAAGATGTGTCCACCTAGCCCTGTGCAGCTCAGACTTTATGCAAAGCACAGAAAATGCTTCTTATGGGGATTAACTGAGCCATATCCACAGTAGATACATTATTTTTAATTCTTTGTTGCTTATTCTTGAAATCACTTAGCTTAAATCCATATGATTTTAATTATTATATCATGCCAAAGCAAGCCTATATTTTGGATAGACAAGACTTGCTTCAGGATTCCAGGATTCCAAAGTGTGTGTGTATATACACACACATACACACACACACACACACACAGATAAACTTAAAAGATTTCCCATTGATCCTAACTTGCACAAATAATTCATACCAATTTTCTGGAAGCATTAGTTTTTGATCCAGTAAGTTATTATATGTGCTAGATGCTTCTGTCATTAAACAGGCCCTCATATATAACAATTCTTTTCAAAATTAAGAAGAAACATGTAACCTAAAAGAAGGTCAAGTTATGCCATAAGGCATGAATTTAAGCTGTTAAAATCAATGTAATTTTACACAAGGACTACTCTTCTTTTGGTAGAACAGGGCTGATTGTCAGCATAGCTTATTTTGCTTTAGGAAAATTTTAAATTAAGCTTGAAAGACCCTGCCAATGCAGAACCGCAGTTGGTATAGATGTACCAACAGATGTAACCACTGTGATTTCACCACAGTAATACTGATACTGATTTCTCATTTCAATTCAAGATTTTTGGTCAAAATACACTCAATTTCAACTTTTAATTAAAAAAAAATTTGCAAATATCCATGTAAATGTAGGTGTTCTACAAAATACTTTTTCTATTTGCTTGTTATGCGTTGTCAACCAAAGTAAAGACAGGATAGAAAAGAAATGGAAAAAAAAGGCCTTACCCTCATGAAATGAAGAAGAGTTAGCCATGGCAAAGAGATGTAAATAGGAAAAGTTGGATGCAAGATGTGTGGAAAGGAAAGTAAAGGCATCACTGAAAACAGGGAAAAAGAAAACAAAAGAAAAAAATGAGGAGGAATGGGGAATGGTTCCTCTAAAATAATATATTCTGAAAGCTAGTTTTCCATTGGTTTTTGTAAGGATTGTGGAAAGAAGCAAAGGCATGGATAACAGTAGTAACAGCTGCTATTATATCTGCAATCAGCAGTGACGTTGCTGAACAGAACCTGCTCTTGTCAATACAGATGGCAAAATGGTAATCAGTACTGTATGATCATCGAGAAATTTGTATGTGAAGTCACAACTGCAGAACATATTACGGAAACCAAGTCATATGCTAATAGCTACATAAAAATAGCTTTTTATATATGCAACTCACAGAACATTATGCACAGTATTACACATCACCTCAGCTTGCTCAAGCACTTGTGATCTTCCTGACTGGTAAAGTGGCATGAGAACATTTTTAAAGGTGTTTTTAAAGGTGTGGGGTTTTCTGGTTAGGCAACACTGATCCACTGAGGGAATATTACTCAGGAAATAGACAGAAAAATGCTGTTTCTGAAAACACACAATGTTTAACAGACTGACTGAGAACAGGGGACCTAGACAAAATGGAAGTTTTGAACCTGGTCCCCCCGTTTCAGCTCTGCATATTGCTTCTCAGTTGTTGATGGCATTACTGATTTTGTTATCACTTGTTTGCTTTTTGAGAGACAGCATATGGAAGGACTCTGTATCTTCTTCCCTGTCATAGAGGTTTTAGTCTCATGGTGGAAAAGAAAAGGAACCAACTTAAAAATCTTTAAAAAGGCTTCACAGAATAAAAAACTGCTCTCCATTCAGCATTACAGTATGGTTTGCTTCAATAACCAAAACTGTTTCTCCAATACTTTTGTCCCTCTTTCTGCTCTGAATGGAAAGAACATGAGCTTCAGATTGGCTACAGAACTGAGAAAGGGATAGCCACTATCTAGCTTAATGTCTAGTGCAAAAAAGCCAGAAAATGCTGTGGTATTCATTTGCAGTCCACAATTCACCATCAGTACTTGGCATAAGCATGAAAGAGGGTGTGGCAATTGCAACTGATTGTTGCTTTTTCCTCTGTTCTCCCCAAGGGCTCTAAGCGTCTGGGAATGGCTCTGGACTAATGGAAGAATAAAGAGGAGCCCAGTAACCGAAACAGTCACACACTCAAGGCCATAACCAAAGGCCATTTAACTTCCATTTTGTTCAAAGGCTACTGCTAAGTCCCATCATGTCTGTCACATAGATCCACTCTAATTCATTGTGTAAATTTGGATTACTGAAAAAACACCAAATGGTGTATTTAATCGAACCCATTTTGACTGGAAGGATGAACCTCAGAGAAGCTCAGGCTGTCCTTCCCACAGAGCTCATGAGCTGGGGCAACACCAGTAACACATACCATATTTAAATATTATCTAGGCTCACACAGCCTGATCAACCCGTGCTTTGAAATACACTGGACAATTCTACTCAGGCATCCATCAGTTTTTTCTAATAACTCAGCCACAATATTTCTCCAACCCATTGTTCTGTTTGCAAATATATTAAAAAAACCCCGAACACTTATAATAAATCTCTACAATTACACTACCTCATAAAGTGTCCTGAACTCCAAAACTCTCCTCATAGTAAAAGGCATTAATCCACTGTGAATTGTTTCTGCTTATTAGGTTTTAATTTATTGCTCTGCCCTCTCTTAATAGGCAGTTTATTTATTTAACAGTATTTTACATGAGATTACAAAAGCCCCCTGAAAATTTATAACAGTTCTGATCTCTGGATGTCCTTTCAATCCAAAATTGTAATTTATTTTTTGCTTTTAACAAGTTGTCTAACAGGCTAGAATGACATGATTTGCCCTTGTAAATGCCATTCTAGTTTGTCCCTATCAAGTTATACTTATCTAAGTCTTCACACTATTTTATCCTTGGGCTCAAGAGGTTCTCCTTGTAAGCGGTAACAGGAGGTCATCAGCTAAACATCGTGTTGTGGGTGTGGTTTGGTTTATGGACTGTTGTTGGCTCCTATTCTGCATCAAAAAACCCAACCCCGATTCCTCCCTCCCCCCACCTTCCGCTCCCTCAAAGTTTTGGAAGTGAACAAACATTTTTATAAATCAAACCTAACCTTATGGAATGTTAAGAACCAAACCAAACCAAAATCAACAGAACTGAAAAAATACAAAACACTCTATGCTTTTATTCCCTATAGTGACTCCAAGGCAACTAGAGAAAGGACTAAAAAGCCCTACTTCCATCACACCACTATAGCTATTTGCAGTCATAACTTTCTCTTTCAGGTAAGCAGGGGCTTACATGTTTTGAAGCAAATTTGTAAACACGGGTATGAAACACTAAACAGTGGAATTTGTCTGCATTTCCATAGAATTCCTTTAAAATAATCTCTACAATAAAAACAGTTGTGCAATTTATTACAAGCCTCTAGCTTTCCATGTTTATGCCAAATGAAAACCTAAGAAAACATGCTACCTGCTTCTCCAGAAGAAGGTTACTATAGTAAATGAAAGCAACAGCAGAGGGTTTCAAAAAAACAGATATATGTATGCTGGAAAGCTCATAGACCTATGTGAAATCGATTTAGTACTTTATTGCTACATTGCAATTAAAATTCCTCTATAACTGAAAGCTCTGCTTTCAAATCTGAAGATACTATAAAATAGTAAAATACTATTTTACAGAAATGTTTTATCAATAACACAGTCTGGGTAGAAATCACCATGCCAAAGTAACACTTCATGCCACCAGTGAAAGGCAGTAATGCTTACACATAGCAGGGTACCCTGGTTCTGCCTTTCACAAAAACAGGTCTCTGGGGGCACAGCTGTGGCCGCGGAGCAGAGCGACGGCAGCAGCTGCCGCCGGCGGGTTTCCAAGGAGAGGCAGAAGATGGCTGTTAACGGCTTTCATCCACAGCCCTGGGACAGAGCACCTTCCTTTCCAAGTGCCACTTACTGCAGCACCCACCCCAGCCAACACTGCTCCTGCACTGCCCCATGGAGAAGGAAGAAGGGTGAGAGAAGACAGAAAAATAATCTGTTGTTACTCCTTTCCAGGTGATTTCCCGGTTAAATGGTTTGTGTGTCAGGAACATCAGTTGTTGTTATTTCCAAGCCAAATTTAGCCTGCTTGTAATGGGTGTATGCCGTAAAATTAGTCTAATTGACCTGAATTGGGTTTCTATTCCTTTGTATTGTAAAGTGTTAAGATTACTAACTGGATCAAACATACAGTCTTTTGCAGCATTGAGGATATGACAGCACTAATATTACATCAGTAAACAAGTATGCCTTATGATTGGCCTTCTCACTTGTTTCAGACTTAAAAAAAAAGAATAACAAGAGCTTTCCTTTTTTCAAAATAGCTCACCATTCCATATTTGCTTTAATATTTTTTTAAACAGAAAACCCCAACAGAACTATTTTAAGTAAAGCACAAATGAACCTTTAATCCTGCAGTTAGAATTTGATATAAATGCACTCATATACACTTCAGAATCCTCAATCTGCCTTTTGCATCACAATGAAGTCACTAAAAAGTAGAAACTTAAATCATAAATTTCTTAGGCAAACTATAAACAGCACTATCACTTACCGATGTCATTGCTTCTTTCAGAGGAGTCTTTCTCTAGAGTGCCGGATACTGTACTGCCCACTAATTCCACTTTTGGACTATCACTCCTGCATTTGGATCAAGAAGATGAGATGTTTTATTGGGAGTTTTTGTGCAGGTTACAGTAAATTGGTAGCTAACTTGCAATTATTTGAGAGATAGCAAAATATTCTTCCTTTGTAGCACCAGAGTAATAGCAGTATGTCAGAGAAAGCAATCTCTAGTAAGTAGACATGCTGTATGGATTAACCTTATCTCATTTCTCCTTAACACCTGTCAAAAAAGCCTATTTTAGACACTGTAGTGTCCTGAATAATTCTTCACATGTTCACAGCATCTCAACATGAAGGAAACCTAAGGGCAAGGGGACATCTTATTTGTAATTTTTTTTCTAATTAATTGACTTGCCCAAAGTACGGCAATGGAATATCTGGAACACTGCAGAAAGGGGGAAAACTTCAAGGTAGCATTTTGAGTTTCAGCAGTTCCAGGTATTTACTGATAAATGCAGCTCCTTCCCCATGTTTTTGCACACTGCTTATGAGAATAGACTGTGAATACTGTCTCCACAGGTCCAAAGAACCAAGATCAGCTAATTTGTCTGAAATGGCTTTGGAATAGGCAAGTGTCAGGAGTCGTGATACTTCATACAGAGGAACTATTTTAAAATCAAACAGGAGATCAAATGTAAGCAACATAATTATTCTTTCATTGTAGAACTTTCAATCCCACAACTGCTTAAGTGTACTAGAATAATCTACCTATTGAAATGATTAATTTTAAAAAGGCCAGTGGTAAGCAAGTAACTCGGCATTGCACAGTTCACAAAAACAAATCTCTGGTATTTACTGTGACAATAACTGTTCAATTAATGCAATACATTGTATTTCCCATCATTATTAGGTCACCTAACAAATATAATAGTTTTTCCACAATGACCGTTCCCAGTGTAGCACAGTAAAAATTATGTACGTAAGGTACCCAATTTAATTTAGGGATAAAAATATAGATCTGTCCCTGAAACAACCCAGGTAGATGTGAACTATACAGTGCAGAGCAGTAATTAGCCACTGAGATACATAGTGAAATATATAGTGAAATACATAGTGAGCTGCTAAGTCTTGTTGATTTTTTTCATTGATCTCTACTTTTGATTCCATAAGTTGAAGACGGATGGCCTGAGCCCCAACTCATGGCAGCAGTTTGTGACCAAAACAAAAAGTGACTGGAAACTCTTTTTCCAACTAAGGGAAGGCTATGATAAAAAGCCTGAAAATGTTTGTTAATACCCAGAGGAAGTCACAGATTAATTAAGTGAATATATATCCCACTAAACATTTTAATAGTGTGACAGGTATTCTGTGAACAAAAAGAGACAACCAGACTAAACCTGAAAAGCAAATTATCAATATGGCAGGCAGTCTGCACCAGGAAGGAAATAGAAGAAATTTAACACATGCATAAAAAAATTTATTAATTGGCAAGATGATAAATAAGGTTATTCTCCAAGTGTTCTACCTGAACTATTAGTTTTCTTATCTTTTAAACTTTTTTTTTTAAGTGCTTATATATCTGCAAACCTATAAGAAGCAACACAGTTTCCTGGCTGATAGAGCAATGAGCATCTGACTGCACACTCTGTTTTGCACACATATATATATTTCCAAGCAATCTAAGAGCATCGTATGAGTTGGAAGCACTATTGGAAACATGTGAGTATGGTTTTGGAGAAGATTCTTAGGATGGTGTGATTTAGGGCTGAAAGTCACAACATTTACTATTTGACTACAAAATAATGACTACCAAGATACATAACAAAAGCCCCACAAAAAACCCTAACCCTGTTGCCAGAAGAATCAACAGGCTTACTATGCCAATCTACACTCAGACTGTTGTGAAAGGAGTGGAGCCCTTTTTGGTCACAGCATATCCCTGTTTCTGCTCGTGCCCATGCAGATAGGCTGTCAGCTTGACCAGACAGATGATCAGCCTGAAAGAAACACCACACTAATAGAATTCCCACTGCAAACTGATTAATTGCCATCTGGAGCAACTCCCTGACCCATATGGCTGAACGGCTGCACAAATGCTGGTGCTAACGTAAGGGAGGCTGCAGGAATGGGATGCCAGGAGAGGGAACCTGCCCCTGTTAGCAGCAGCATGGACACAGATCGGTTTAAACTCATTTTGTAAAAATGCACTTTCCGTAGCTGTTTACGGCTTGTCTACTCCAGAGAATGACTGTAAATTGTATACTCACTGTACGTTTAAATAAGGTATGAAGCCTTTGGAGCAAATGGATAGCTATCCATTCACTGTCCCACATGGGTTTTATCTCTCTTGAAGCTCTACTCTGCCTTCAGTGAAGGAGAATTATATTTAAATGGAAAAACCATAATCACTACAAAAACTCAGTGAGATGCATAAGATGCAAGGCACTTATTCAGAACAGAACTAAAACCCTGTCTGGCTCAGCAGCTTCCACGGAAATTGCATGAGACCCACTTTATAAGTACAGCAATTTCCCCCCTAAAGATCATGTACTGTTTTTGGCTGGGATAGAGTTAATCTTTACAGCAGCTCATATGGTGTTGTGTTTTGGATTTGTGCTGAAAACAGTGTAGGTAACACAGGGGTGTTCTCATTATCACTGAGCTGTGCTTGCACAGAATCAAGGCCTTTTCTGCTTCTCTTATCAGCTCTTATCTTAATTCACCATTGCTGTACTTGAACTTCAGTATTTCCATGCCTATATTCTAGTATTTCTGCAAGATGTATAGCGTGCCCATTTTATGGAACTGCTTTTATTCTGGTTTTTACCTAACTCTATTCACAATGCATAAAGGAAGCTTACAGAAGCTGATGACTAAAATGTAGCCATCTAGACTTGACTAGGTCTCCAGGTGAGGCCTTTAATTTCTGCAACCTCTGCTCTAACAGAGAATAAATGGAGTTGTGTCAGAAAGTCCAATTTCTCAGTGTTCCTCAAAGGCTGTAATCACCTCTGATAACAAGCATCATGTAACTACAGAGTAACAATCAACATTAGAGCATAAACACTATTCTGCAGTGGCACCAGCTAAAGGGGTGTTCTGTGAAGACACATGTCTTTTGTTAAAAGTTGATCTAAAATGATCAAAGAAAACAGACTGAAACTGAGCTGACAGTATTTGAAATGTACGTTGCCTAATGCTCTTCCTCAGTACAACCCAAGCTTTTGCACTGACTTAGTGCCCGGGCTAAGCTGCAATAATTTGAGGAAAATTAAGAAAGTCAACATCAGTGCATTGATGCAGGTATTTCCCATCATTCTGTAGTGCTGCAGTAACAGTGTGCTCATCAGTAGAGATGAACTAGTAACAAACAGTCTAAGACATGTTCTTCACAGGGTAGTTATGATCCAGCCAGGTGACTATAAGGATTTTCTTTTTTGTTTGTTGTTCTTTAAATGCAGTTTACTATGAAATAAATCTCAAAAGCATTGGACAGAGGAAAAGCAGTACCTTGTATGAGTCACAGGCACAACTGGTCTTTCTGGTCGTCGCGGGGGCAGGGTACCAGGTCTATTCACAGAGTTGGCTTTGGGTGGCCGAGGTTTTTTTGGAGGTATAGCAGGAACTGAAGGCTTCTGCAAGTCTAGCTGCTTTTGCTCTCTCTCTGATCTTTCTTTAAATCAACCATTTCCATAAAAAAGAACACTAATATTATTAAGTGGAATTATTTTGCATTCACAAGTTTTCAATTAAACAAGAAATCTTCAACTGTAGACACACTGTATACAAAGAAAAAGCTTATTTCCTTTCCACTTCTGCTCTAAATAATTTTTTATTTGAAATAAGGCGTTTACCACAAATTTACCACAAAGCTTGCCCTGCCTAACTGTTCTGCTTGGAACTCCTCATAGCCAAAACTTGTGTGCAGTGTCTGAATGGGAATACAAATTTTTATTTTAGCAACTTACTGGTTTCTGACTGTAAAATAATGGACTGGCAAGAAATTACACATAATTGGAACAGTATCCCATGAGCACAACTAAACTCTAACATGAAACAATACTAAGTTAGAAGGTCAAAGAATAATTATGCTGGATATTCTTAACATTTCCTGGACAAAAAGAAACACAATTTTGGGGAGGGGCGGCAGGGGAGAGAATGTGTTTCAAGTGAACTACAGTTAAGTGAAAATAAAATGCAAGTATAAAAATTCAGCAAATTTTAGCAGGATGTAACCCATCATGAAAAATAACACCTTTTATTCAGGTTTTTAAGCATAGACTTATATGTTGAATTTTTCAGCTTGCCAATGAAAAACTACATCATTTGCAGAACTGGTTATGCCAAACATGCAATGACTGTGAATATGTAAAGTACAATGCACATGAATAACTCTTGTCAGTAATATGCTCTAAATTCCTAAAACAAAACAAACAACTAAACATGTTTGCCACACCAAAGGAAACCTATTTTTCTTAAAGGACAAAATTCTCAAAGGGACCAAAGTTCTGCTCTCTGTATGCTACTATGTCAACAATCCAATTCCCCTGACAGTGCTGTGTATGATATGCCATGAATATTACACCTCTGTATACACATAAGAGGCATTGGGAATGTTAGAAGGTATTGCTTAATGGGTCCTAGGTTCAGTCTGAGGGGATCATGGAGTTAATCACCAGAAACACAATCTGGAAAAGTCCAATTAGTGACTGTTGTTCACAGGCATATGCCCTTTTCTGGTACAATTTCAGTGGACACAATTGTTGGATCATCAGTAACACTGAAGCTTTTCCAGCATACTGTGTAATCTTTACACACCTAATCCTGTGACAGTTTATACTGTCAGTGTCCAAGAATCTGAACCACGTATGAGGGAAAGGCTGGGCAGCATGCCGACACAAAGAACCCTTCTGTGCCACCCCTGCTGCCACACCACACTGAGCAATTCCTGCCACTCCCTGGTAGTCCTGATACGTAGGCTTGACTCCTACAGCCTCTTTTCAATGCTTAGAAAAGTTACAGATATTTATAGCCTGTGAGAGTAACATATTTAAACTTCCTCTGCTGTTTTGGCAGTTGGCTTTAGAAATCCAAAAATGGAAAGCAAAGGGTTTTATTGCTAAGATAACCATGTGAGGTGGCATACATAACCAAAAGTAAGGGGAATATGTAGGGGAAACTGCAAAGTCTTAATGTTTTGGACTAAATTATAAATGTGTATTATATATTTAGTCACATGCATACATGTCTTTTAAAAGGCTGTAAATTCGACTACTCAGAAGTTAAGAAATCCCATAAACAAACTTGGCCATACAATCCAATAGTCTACTTGAACATATGAAATTCAACATTATCTTCAATTAGAGAACTGATGTAACTATTTTTCTGAAACTATTCAGAAAGCACAATGAGCACAATGAAACCACTGAAGGTTTAATTTGCCTATCCCTTCTCTGTGTGGTACCGTGTTCCATTTCTCGCAATGTTCAAACGTGGCCTTGAAGACAGAATTTTCTCATTTCTTCACAGCCTTGCCTGTGACTTTTGTGACTATGATAACGGGGTGGTTCATAAGTATTAATGACTGTATCTTCACAAAACCTCTCTGTGATGCAGAAAAACCACCAACCCTGCTTTCAACTAGAGAACCAACGCAGACAGATGCTAAGAAAAAAGTACATATTAATCTGAGGCATCTTACTTGATCAAGTACCTGGGTTTTACAGAGCACTGAGCTTTATACAGCATTTCATGTATTGAGAGCAAATCTCCCCTTGACTTCAGATGTGGCTACATGCACTTAACAGCTCTGAACTGGTACAATTGAAACCCCTGAATTTAGTCCTAAAGCAACAATGAGATCCGTTCCAAAATGCCTATCATCACAACCTATCAGAGCGAGAAACAAACCCCCAAACAATACACTTAATGGAAACAGAGCCTGGGAAATGAAGATATGCACTGGTTCCACTTTCCTCATCTCTCTGCGGACAGCAGGCAGGAAAGCACATTTCATACCTTTTTCTTCTGTTCGATTAGGAAGACATTCAGGCCTTTCAGGTGGTATCTTTTTGATTTCATGCTTTCGATCTGTGGTCCCTGTCAAAGAAAGAAATTTTGGAATTCTGAACAGGCCAGCAAGCCAGCATATACAGCCACATAAGATTTAATTCTGCAATTTCTTAGGCTTTTTCTATTCTCGAATTTGAAAATATCTTGCTAAAATGGAACATAAATCTATTTCAAGTATTCGCTTGCACCATAATGACAAAAAAGCAACTGCATGTTTATGTCTTCATAATCAAGTTTACAGTTTCCAAACTGTGCACCCCAAAAGAATGGACACTTTCAGACCATTCTGTGGGGAAAAAAATCAGTAACGAGAGATTTTTAAATATGGACAGATCTTTTACCATTACAGACATACTTAAATGAAGAGCAACTCAACAGTGGGCAGAAACATTAGGAATACATCAATTAATTGTGCAATGCCAAAAGAATACTTGATAGAGCTAATTATCCAGAGCTCATTTTACAGTAAGTTAACTCCTCTTCTTTTTCACCACTACTATTTTTTGTTTCCTCATATCAGAAGGAGGAGAAGAGCAGTGCTGGCAATATTCTGCAAGATTATTTTAACTGACAGCTTTTGGCCTGGATGTGTAAGCCCTTGCCTTCTTCTGCCTCTGTACTGGCAGCCCTGACATACTGACTTCTGTTGTTCCAGGGAATATGGGAACTTGTGGCATCAACAATGGGAAGACTTCGCAAAAATTTCCTGGCACATGCAAGATGCAATCTTCTAATCCCTATATTACAAGAAATGCTTTTCTGCATATTGGCTTTGCTGCACTGGCTAACCACTAGGTGCTAATGCCATTTCAACTCGTAGTGTTGAAAACTGCTTTAGGTAACACTATTAGTATTTCAATAAAAATTACAGTAGATGAAATCCAAGGAAAGCAGAGGAAGCAGGGCAGGGAATAGAAGACAATTTTTTGCTTCAATCTAGTCTATTATATGCAGTTCTCAAGTACATTTATATTTTCTAAATGTGCTGTTGCAACTCCCTTCTGCAGCTGGATCCTAGAAATCTGCGCTTACCAGTGTTGATCATCAGCCCTTGTTTCTTTACGTAAGTATGCTGTTGGACAGGAAATATTTGTACCACTTATCATGCCAATAAATAATACTAATTACTCATTTTATGGTTGGATTAGATGATTTTAGGGGTCTTTTCTAACCTAAATGATTCTGATGAAAAATACTACATTCCTGAGAACAAAGCTGTGGCTGCAAACCAATTAAAGACTTTCTAAACACAAGTTATGTAAAGCACGAGTCAACAAATTGATAATCTTGCACACTCTAGTGTGTTCAAGAAAAAGCACACACAGATCTATGTATTTAAATATAGTAAGAGTAACAGTTGTCATTAACACACAGAGGGACATTCTCAGGCCAAGTCTAAAGCAATGAGACTACAAACACTGAGGAGCCGTCAGGCTCAGGTGTACTCCCTCCTTGGGTTATGACACCCAAATAAATCAGCACTCAGCCAGGCATCATGATCCTGCCTTTGCTTCCAGGTAAAGGTCACATGCAAGGAAGCTCTGGGGAACTCTGTATCATCTTCCACAGGAACTCAAGAGCATTCTCACCCTTTGGTCTAGACACAGTCGTATTGCTTATCCCAGCTACCCAGTGAAATGCCTACTGCCTTTCAACTACTACACATAAGGGACTTGTGCTCCTAAATTTGGCTCTCCAGTTTTCACCTTGCTCTGTAAAATAGTGCAACACAGATGGCCCTGGCAGTCTATTGCCGTGGTGAATTTGGAAATACAGCCAAACTTCTATCTCTGCTATGATACAAACTAGACATCTCTTTTACACATATGCCACTTGTACTACAAAGACCATCCTAATTCTCTTATTTTAGCTCTGCAGCAGAAGATACTGAGTTTTAATTATTTAGGGTGCAACTGACAGTTTTCAATTTATTTATCATGCTGTGACTGGTTAAATATTACTGGAAAGAAACATTACTGAAAGTTGTTACTTACTATCAGCAGTAAGGCCTGACATGGAGAAGTGGTAAAACACAGCATAATCTCAGCAAAGTGATAATTTGACAAAGTAGAGGATGTCTGGTTGGTACTAAACATAGGACAATTTTCAGATCTAAACACCTATGAGAAGCAACTCTTGTGCCTGATCAGCCAGGACTTGTCAAAGAAAGAACTGCAATAGTCTTGGCTAGGACATGGATTTAGGTGACCTTAATCAGATTGTCTGCATCCTTTATGCAACCAGTTTTCCTTCTCAAAATGGACACATTATCCTGTTGTGGTGACATGGCTAATGCATTGAATGCGAACAGGTACATATTAAAAGTGTTATTTTCTAATTGTAGGAGTATAAATTGAAAGAATTTTCATGTTTTATAGGGTTTTCCAAAACATGTCAGGCTATAACATCCATTGTCACTAAGACATGGTTAATATACAACCACCGCTAGATGGCAAAGTGATACTGCTCTCTCTGGACACTGTTACTGATCCTAAAATCAAATTTACATTTTCATGACTCTCAATACAGAGTGAAGAGCAAACCCTGGATGTCAATAAGCAATGTAAATATTTATAGTCATCATTCTGTAGTCAAAAAAACTGCATGACAAATTCAAACTAGTTAAATTTTAGCATATTGATTCATAGTAAATTGTACACTGGTGTAACTTGTTCTTCTATTAACAGTTCAACTGAAGGAGAAGGAAATTTTTAAAGCACCAAAAGCTGGGACAGACCACAGTAACAAGAAAACTATCTGGCTAGAATAGATGTATTTGTTTCAGTTTTTAATGTGTGCTACCAGTGGGGGAAGCAGTACTGCTGCTGCAGAATTTTTACAAACTCACTGGACTTAAGGGATTAAAGAATTCCAGACATAGTTATGTTTCCGCTACAACTGCAATACAAATGAAAACTCTGATTGCATCCCCTGCCTTGTGATTTTTAATTTTACATGAATGGAACTGGAATTTGTTTTCCAAGGTCAGAACTGTCAAATGCTTAATTACTTCAACTGTTAATTTTAAGTTTCATGATAAAAATTAATCACACAGGCACTCTTGAAAATTAGTATTGAGAGGTCATTTTAAAATTACAAATGAAGGTGAGTTCAGCTGTTGGTATCCACTCACAATTCAATCTAACATATTACAAACCCAGTTTTGCTAGCACTCATCTGTTTGGAAAACAAAATCAGCTCTCTCATACATTTGTGATGCTATTAATTACATAACTAGAAGCAGGGTAACTCCTCTTAGTTTTACACTTAGGGCTAAAGTGTATTGAATCCAAGACTCTAACTATGGCATAGAATCTGGAGCAGCCAGCCAGCTCCAGCATTCATGCAGATCT
Organism: Serilophus lunatus; assembly: GCA_013399895.1. Taxonomy (NCBI): domain Eukaryota; kingdom Metazoa; phylum Chordata; class Aves; order Passeriformes; family Eurylaimidae; genus Serilophus; species Serilophus lunatus. The sequence goes on from VXBA01002508.1 coordinate 40,802, forward strand.
GCAAGACTTAGTTTACAACTGAGATGAGAACACTGTATGACAGTATTTTATAGATATGCAAAAAAGCTCTTTGTCTCCAGAATAAATCAGATATGCAGTGAATGTAGTTTCCTCCTGAAGGTATTATCAGACTCCAACACAGTAGGTCTATACTGCAAAGACAAGCACACAATCAACTTCAGTCAAAGAACCATAGAACTTCCAAAAATGGAAGTGTTACAATTGCTCCAACTTAACGTGTCTAAGGGGCAATACAGGTTATTTTAAAATGGTGCAAATGGTTGCCTGGAATACATTTTCAAAACACACTACAGTCTTCCAGTGTTATCAACCCTGAAAGATCCTGATTTATTAGTTGTCGGCTAGGCATCTGCTTATCAATTTTGATACAGATGAATTCTATATAAATTTGAATACATTTAATTTAGATAGAGTCTTGCTTTCACTGACATATGCGGTACAAAACCAGCTGCACCTTACCTGATCCTTGTTTGATGACAGGTGCTGATGGAGGTGGTGGTTTCTTCGGTCTCTAAAATTTAATAACAGAAGAAAACAGATTGCTTCAAAATGCCTGTAAATCTCATTCATACAAGAGTTGGAGTTAATCATTAAGTGCTTAACATTAATAATTACAAGTCATGAGACGACAGATCTGTCACATACTTCTGAAATAACTTCATTAAAATGAATTTGAAGAAAGAAAATAGCATTGACAAATGAAATGCCATTTTCATACTTTTGTGATTGTAATATTCTGTTGAGGGGTAAAAAAAGATTCATTTTATGTACCTTAAGGTTAGAGGAATATGTGACCTTTGGCCTACCTAAGAAATCTATTTCTTTAACATTTAATCTTCTAAATATTCCTACACATTTTGGAAAAAAACAAGACAAAGAAACTCCCAGATACACACGATAAAACCTGACATGTATTTTTTCAGACTCACAGATGATGCAAAAATGCAGAACACAGGAAATACTGCAAAGGTTACATTTTATTTGTTCATCATTATATATTTAGAGTTTTAGTTGTGAAGGACAGTTATCACAATTTTAGATGTTTGGTGAAATGGAACAAATTATTTCAACCAATCTATACTTTTTACTTTTACCTTCTTGGTTACAACCATTTTCCTAATAGATCTGTAATGGTATGACTCAGAAATATGACCACAAAACCAGTGTCAGAACCATTTCTCTTCCCCTGCAGGGTAGGGGAGGAATGGCTTTTCTTCTGTGCTGATGTGTGTGAATATACACACACCTTACTGGCATTCTCCATATGTATGCTGGAATTAGTAGAAAACCTGTACAAAACCAGGTCACCTCCCCTCATCAACCTGAAAAAGCTGTAGCCAAGACCTCAGGAGATCAGAATGATCTTCTCTAGCCTGAGGGCTGTGAGCCCTCGGTCACGCATGCTGAGTCCCTTATAGTATCAGAGATACTTTTTTGTAAGACTTTGGGCAATATGGTTCAAGGTTTAAATGCAGAAAAGTGAAGAAAAATTTAGAAAGGAAATAAGACAGGGACAATGAATGTCTTGTGATAGCAACTGGGATTTCTGTTGTTAAAGGCTGCAGAATGACATAGTTGATGCTGAGGATCCAAACAGTACAACATACACATTTGGGGTTTTATTCTGGAGTGGCACGAGAGCAATCCCATTGACTGCCCCTGCATCAGCAGTTGGAATATAAGAGATGCACTCTTTTAGCACATCTGTAAGGATGTAAGGAGGTCATGTCCCCTGAAATGGGTCTTCCAAAGCATAACAAGTGCAGATGGACAAGTGACAGACTCAGTACAAACCTCACTCTTGATGAAAACTAAAGCACTTATGTAGATAAACACAAAGAAGAAAGGGTCTTACGGTTCACTGGACAAAGTGGCTTTAACTGGGAGCAGAAGAGGGAAATACATTGTTTCAAAAAGGCAGACAAAGATCAGAAAGAGTGTTGTGTGAAGGAGCCTTAAGACTGCTTAGGAAACATGGAGAAGCGAGGGTCTGTGGCTGGGATACAGGTGGTGCAATGATGGAGAAGGTGATTGAGACAGACTAGAAATTAAGCCAACAGAAAGGAAACCAGGACTGACTGGTCAAGAAGAGACTAAAACTACAGAGCAGGGACAAAGAGTAAAATGGAAAAGGAAAAGAAGCTCGACAAAGAAATTTGCTGTAAGAATAGAAAAATAAATCCAGATGGTGATTTAGACTGAGTAGTAGTGAGTTTGGGGAAAATTGTGTAATGGAGACCACCTGAGAGGTGAAGATAGGGACCAGGCAGCGAATAGAAAAGGCCTGGGAAAAATAGCCATGTCTGGAAAAGAATTATGGTTGGAAAATTGGGGAATGAACAAGGAGATGGGAAAAGATCCCAAGCTATTGTTCAACAGACAGAAGAACTATTGCAACATATACTTTCAGAGCATAGGATGGAATTCAAGGTTTCTGGATCACATCAAAAAATACCTGAAAAAATCACTGGAAAAGTATTTATCTCCTTCCCTTTTAGCACTGATTCAAACAAAGACAGATGGTCTATAGTCCTATCAGTTACTTGCTCATGTGGCCAGATCTGTGGCATTTCATAATAAACTTTTATTCTCCACATTTAGAGCAAACCTAGCTACAATTTCTGAGTGTCTGAATATCTAATTTATTCTACAAGTTATATTCAATTGTACTCTAAAAAAACTTTAGAAGTATTTTAAGTTCAAAAAGACTGAATAATTTCACCACAAAAAATGGATATGAGTAAAGATTTCTTTCTTCTATAATAGGCTTGCTAAGTCTTAAGGTTTGTGGTTTTCTGCCTCTTTCAGAAATCACTTTCTTTTATTATTAGGCCTAGAGCCAGGATATCCACTCTGCTGTGGAACTGCATTTTCATCTCTCACCGTTTTTGCCACTCTTCTACCTTCATTTTCACTAATTATCATGTTAGCCTCTGTGAGTTGTTTAATAATTGTTTTATTAAGCTTTCAAAGTTATTTAATTTTTGCCTTCGGCATCCCATTTTTATTGCCAAAGACTGCAGCTGAGTGTCAGTAAGTCTTGTTTTTATTCCAGAAGGCTTACACTGTCACACTGAAATACTCACCAAAAGCCTAACTGCAAGCTCGTTACATCCCAATGATGACGGAAAAGATTCCTAAAAATGGAAAGCACGTCTGGGGGAAGTAATCCCTTACTTGATTCCCGGAAACTGCGAGATTTCTAAATATTGTCTGGCAAATAACAATGTCATCTTTTTTCAAACAAATAGAAGCTTAAAAAGCTTATGTATAAATTTTATACCTTCCTTTTTAATAATTCTGAGAGGTAAGGAAACATACTTCTGAGATACCAAAAGCTCACTGTCAAATTTCACAGTTAAAATTTCACCCTTTTTGTTTTGGAACAGTGCTTGACTGCTGTCCATCAGCATGCAGGTGCTACACTAACTTCTCATATTCTATCACAAATACAATGGAGAAGTGTTATGAAGTCTGGATATTGCTGCATCACATGACTTAGTCCTGGGACCTCCAGTTCCTTTCTCTGTGAAACTTGTAGGACACAGGACAGAGCAGCATAGTGGAGGTAAGGTGACTGGATGGGCAAATCAAATCCTTCAAAGAAACTCCACAATATGAGTGAGTGCCACACATTCTCTCCATGGTTGCCTTTTTAACCCAGAAATTTGTTTCTTTTCTGGTTTCATGCTACTAAGTTAGATGTAAAACTTTGTCAATACCCCATATCAAAAAGAGGATTTAACGACACTATCATTCTGTATTCTCAAGTGAAAATGGAAGAATACAATGCTTACCTCTTTTTCAAAATCAGAAGGAAGAAGCTTGACAAAGTTATCTGGAAACACTCCTCGTCTGCCATTGAGTTCTCCTTCCCACCAACCCACATCAATACAGTCCTACAAAATAGTAAAATAAAATGAAAACCACAGTGTGCTTGTGCACTGAACAGATTTGTGAGCATAATGTCCTTCCTTTTCGCTAGAATATGACAATTTGCTGGAGTGCCAGGTTAACAGGGTAGTCTACCAGATAAAAACTTCAATAACCACACCCTGCATTTCACTATCACAAGGAACAGCTGGCAAGGAACAATAAACATGCTATAAGAGCTTAAGACCTTACACACAGAATTACACACAGAATTAATAAGGTTGGAAAAGACCATGGAGATCATCAAGTCCAACCTTTACCTAGGTTAACAACCTACCCAACATCAGTCTAACATCTATACCATCTAAACCATTTAAATCATCTAAACCATACCACTAAGTTCATCATCTAACCTATCCTTAAACACATCCTGGGACAGTGACTCCACCACCTCCCTGGGAAGCCCGTTCCAGTGGGGGATCACTCTCACTGTGAAAAAGTTCCTCCTGGTATCCAACCTAAACCTCCCCTGATGCAGCCTCAGGCTGTGTCCTCTCGTTCTGTCATTGGGAGCCTGAGAGAAGAGACTGACTCCCACCTGACTACACCCTCCTTTCAGGTAGTTATAGACAGCAATAAGGTCACCCCTGAGCCTCCTCTTCTCCAGGCTGAACAACCCCAGCTCCCTCAGCCGTTCCTCATTAGGCTTGTGCTCCAGCCCCTTCACCATCCTCGTTG